>CM060680.1:29927246-30408300 GCA_030686995.1 Artemisia argyi
TATTAGGGAAACCCTCGGAGTCGAAGCTTGGCATTTTTGCATAATTATAAGCACTTTAATAATATTTGGTCCTTAGTCCTTTATTTCTTTTACAACAACTGTTTAAGAGCCGCCAAGATGTAAGAGCTTTATTATGACCTTGGATTTATATCCGCTGCTTTTTTATAGCTTTGGATTCCTCTGCCTTTTTATTTGGCTTTGGATTATTATTATTGATATTCATAATCATATGCCAAACCCCGAGTCCTACGGCCTTTACTAAGATCACAACATCGGCTGCGAACCGGCAAGATGCAATAGTCTATTTCACCGTATCACTGGCAGTACCCCTATGTGTACAAAACCACCATATGCAGAGATTTTGTTGGGAACGAGAAAAAACTAAGTATTGCCCAAACGCCATACACTTAATTAAACCTAGAGATCTATTATTATTGATGTGCAATCTTGTGGGAACAAGGAGGCCACAAGTACCTTTCGTGGGCTCTAAAGAGATCCAACTACTCCACGTTTAGTACGAAACTTCTAAATAAACTCTATCATTCCTCGATCTCCGCAAATTTAAAATCCCAAGTAATGAGATCCGTGGATGCTTAGCCATAATCTTTTGATTATATTGGTTAAGGGAGACGAGCTAGGGCTCAACACGCCCGGTCAAGTCGAAACATTTATTTCTACTCTCGCCGGTAGGAAAGTCAAAACAAGGTGTCAAATCTTATTATTCACATCATATATCATTTTTTTATTTTTATTTTTTGCAATAAAAAGGTGACAAAAATTTTAAATTTTGGTGGAAAAACGGAGTTGCGTAAGTTAACAGCTCAGACGAAGGTGCAAGGTCAAATCGAATAGAAGATTCACCCCCCCCCCAGACTAAAGTGAAACATTGTCCTCAATGTTTTAATGGTACGGGTAGTCTTACGTAATATCTAAGGCCGTTTATTAAGTATGCCAAGAGATAAACGTTAGTTGATAAGATTTTGGATATGTTGAATTTCCGAAAGAGCAGCGAAGAATGAGACTCGAGTGGAGAGAACGACAAACCACGAGCACGAGAGTCCTCAAAATTCGGAGAAATTCATGAACATTCACAAACAACCACGAAAACACGAGTTTGGAAAGGGTCGCCCCCCTCACGTCACGTTACTTAAGAAAATTGAAAATAAAGAAAATGAAATGGATAAGCATGGGGTGCCTCCCACGAAGCGCTTGTTTTTGATTACCGAGTCACATGAGCTTGACTCGATCCCCGAATTTAGTTATCCTTAGGGAAAGCTTGGAGATCCGGGACAACCATGGGTGGTATGTCCCCTCCGAAGTAATGTTTGAGACGATGACCATTCACCTTAAAGTTGGGACAATTAGATTGAGCAAGCTCGACAGTTCCATAAGGGAATACTTGGGTAATGGTGAATGGTCCAGGCCAACGGTTTTTTAACTTGCCCGAGAAAATCTTCAATCGAGAATTGAAAAGAAGGACTCGATCACCAACATTGAAGACGCGATCTTTAATTTTAGCATCATGAATCCTCTTTGTCTTCTCTTTGTAGATCAAAGAATTCTCATAGGCTTGATCACGAAGCTCGACTAATTCATTTAATTGAACTTTACGATGATTACCCGCGGTTTGTAGGTCAAAATTAGCATGTTTCAAGGCCCAGTAGGCCTTGTGCTCAAGTTCAAAGGGCAAATGGCAGGCCTTCCCGTAAACCAGCTTGTAAGGAGTGCACCCAATGGGTGTTTTGTAAGCTGTACGGAAGGCCCATAGTGCATCATCTAACTTATCAGCCCATGAAGCACGATGTTCACCTACGGTCCTTTCTAATATACATTTTAAGCCACGATTAGAGACCTCTACTTGTCCACTTGTCTGTGGATGATATGCTGTAGAAAGACGATGTGTGACACCATATTTGAGCATAACTTTCGCAAATTGGTCGTTACAGAAATGGGTCCCCACGATCGCTTATAATAGCACGAGGAGCACCAAATCGGGCGAAGAGACTTTTGAGAAATTTCAATACTACTCGGGCGTCATTGGTGGGTAGCGCATCTGCTTTAACCCATTTAGACAAGTAATCGACGGCCATGAGTATATATTTGTTACCACGAGAAGACGGGAATGGACCCATGAAATCGATACCCCAGACGTCAAAAATTTCACAGACTTGGATAGAATTTTGAGGCATCTCGTCTCTCTAAGAAATTTTTCCTTGACGCTGGCAAGAATCACATGATTTAACCAACTCATGAGCATCCTAGTAAATCGTCAGCCAATAGAAGCCGGAGTCAAATACTTTCTTAGTAGTGAAATTGGCACCATGATGTCCCCCCGTGGGTCCATTGTGGCATGCCATGTGAATTTTAGCGGCTTCTTTGCCGTGAACGCACCGCCGGATCACTTGATCCGCACAAATCTTAAACAAGTAGGGGTCGTCCCAGAAATAATGCTTAACATCTTTGAAGAATTTCTTCTTTTGCTGGAACGACATCCCTTTACGGATGAAATTCCCCTCATGGTAATTCGCAAAGTCGGCGAACCATGGGGTACTAGGATCACAATGTGATAAACTCCCAAGTGTCTCGAGAGGAAATGCTTCGTTAATTTCCTTTTTCTCGAAAACACTTTGACGGGGATTCTCTAAATGTGAAAGATGATCGGCAGCAAGGTTCTCAGCTCCCTTTTTGTCTCGAATTTCAACATTGAATTCTTGAAGGAGTAGAACCCACCACATCAAACGTGGCTTAGCATCTTGCTTTGCCATTAGGTATTTGAGAGTCGAATGATCTGTATACACTATGCATTTCTTCAAGAGCAAATAAGGTCGAAACTTTTCAAAAGCGTAAATGACGGCTAACATCTCTTTCTCAGTAGTCGTATAATGGTATTGAGCATCGGTCATGGTTTTACTAGCATAGTGTATCGGCTGAAAATGTTTATACTTGCGTTGCCCCAGGACTGCACCAATAGCATAATCGCTCGCATCGCACATTAGCTCAAAAGGCAAGTCTCAATCGGGGGCAACTAAGATAGGAGCCTCCGTTAACTTCTTTTTAAGGATACTAAATGATTCGATGCATTCATTTGAGAAGATAAACAAAGCATATTTTCCAAGCAATTGGGTCAGGGGCAGGGCTATCTTAGAAAAATCTTGAATGAAACGTCGGTAAAAGCCGGCATGACCGAGAAAACTTCTAATTCCTTTAACGGTTTTAGGATGAGGTAATTTTGCTATCACATCGACTTTAGCTCTATCGACCTCAATCCCGGATTTCGATATCTTATGGCCGAGGACAATGCCCTCTTTAACCATGAAATGACACTTTTCCCAATTTAGAACCAAGTTGGTGTCTTCACACCGTTTCAGCATTCTCTCTAAATGGGAGAGGCAAGAAGTGAAAGAATCTCCGTAAACCGAGAAATCGACCATGAAAACTTCCATGGTTTTCTCAATCATATCTGAGAATATAGACATCATACACCTTTGGAACGTGCCTGGAGCATTGCATAAGCCGAAGGGCATACGACGATAAGCAAACGTTCCGTAAGGGCAAGTGAAAGTAGTCTTTTCCTGGTCCGGAGGGTCAATCGGTATTTGAAAGTGATTAGAAAATCCATCAAGAAAACAATATAACTCATTTCCTGCTAGGCGTTCTAGAATTTGATCCATAAATGGAAGTGGGAAATGGTCCTTACGAGTCGCATCATTCAATTTACGATAGTCAATACACACTCTCCATCCGGTAACAAGACGTGTCGGAATCAATTCGTTGTCTTCATTAGTCACTACGGTCATTCCACCTTTCTTTGGTACACAGTGGACCGGGCTAACCCAGGAGCTATCCGAGATTGGATAAATCATTCCGGCATCGAGGAGTTTGATAACTTCCTTTTTGATAACCTCATGAATTTTCGGGTTAACCCGTCGTTGTTTCTGAACAGACGGTTTGTAATTGTCTTCAAGTAAAATCTTATGCGTGCAAAAACGAGGGTCGATACCCTTGATATCTGAAATTTGCCAAGAGATGACACGTTTATGCTTCTTCAGCAAATCTAAGAGACGGTTCTTCTCCTCATCTTTAAGTTCTTTTGAAATTATGACGGGAAGTTTGTCGGTTCCTTCCAAAAATGCGTATTCGAGATGAGGAGGCAAATCCTTGAGCTCGGGCTCCGGAGGATTCTAAGCAGGCGGCTTAATTTCTTTAACATCGGCAATTTTAAGGTCCATCGGAGGGAGGGACGGGTTGGGATCTTCATTTAATAATTTCTCAATTAAAAGAACATCTCCCTCCGGGTCACAAACGGAATGATCAATTTCCGGTGAAATCGAATCATTAGAAAGAAAGGCCTCGATCTCTTCCAAGATGAAATCACTTCCCTCAAACGGAGTAAGGGAAGGAGAAAGATTGGAAATAATCGGTTCAGAAGAAGGAGTGGGATTGCCACTCGAAGCATTTTCGGTAAAACCAAGTAACTCTTGAGCATACTCCTCCGTAACTTCGTCGATAACATCAACTCGATTCAAAGAAAATTTTTCATACTTGGAGGAGTATCTTGTGGTTTGATCCAAATTAAACGTTACGGCTTCGGTACCAACACGTAGGGTAATTTCTTCATCGTAAACATCATTTAACGCATGGCCGGTCCTTAGGAAACCTCTCCCGAGAATAAGGGGTACCCGCGGATCAGCATCAAAATCAACAACGACAAAATCGGCAGGGAAATTAAATTTTCCCACATTGACGAAGACATCCTCGGCTATTCCCATCGGGCGGGAAGTAGTTCGGTCGGCAAGCTCGAGGGTCATACAAGTCGGAGTTAAATCGGGTAAAGACAACTTTTTCCAGATGGATTACGGCATTAGGTTAATGCTAGCACCAAGATCGGCCAAGGCGAAACATTGAACCATCCCAGGAAAATTGCAATGAATGAGAAATCGACCGGGGTCGTCAAGCTTTTCGAGGAGCTTTTTGAGAATAACCGCCGAGCAATTTTCATTCATTTGAGTTCTTGACATTTCAAACAGTTTTTCTTTGTTATTCAAAAGACCTTTTAATATTGAAGCAAATTTAGGCATCAAAAGTATAGCATCCGCGAGAGTTATGTCAAAATGTAGTTCTTGAAAAATATGATAAAACTTTTCCATCTGGTTTTTATTTCTCTCACGGTGCTTTTGTTCGTTTAAGCGTGACGGATAAGGCAATTTTGTTTTGACGGGAATTTCTTTCTCAGTTTCGTTAACGACTTTATCTTTTCCTTTGGACGTTGGGACCACCGGAGGTTGGATGTTTTCGGTCCTTCCGTTATCAATAGGAATTCCCGTATCCGTTGTTACCTCGGTTTCACGGGCGACTACCTTAGGAGATAGAGAAGAAGAGGTAGTCGGAGCCATTGGTCCATCATATGAAACACCACTCCTAGTCGTGATTGCTTTTGCATCACCCCTCGGGTTAGCAATTGTGTTGCTCGAAAGATTACCAGACGATGATGGTTGATTCATTTAAAGAAAACTGCTCATCATTTGCTTAAGCTCATTTGTTTGTCGAGTCATGGTTGTGTCGATCTCTTTCTTAAGTTCAACCCTCATGTTGTTGATTTGATTTTGCATAGCTCGAATGTTCACATCGTTTGTTTTCATATAATTTACAAGCTCAGGAGAAGGTTGTACTTGTTGTGGTGGTTGATAAACTTGTTGGGGTGGAGAAACTTGATAATTTTGAGCTTGATTGAAATTTGTTCCACGGTTTTGATTATAACCTTGGTTTTGATAACCTTGATTATTTTGAGGATAACGGTTTTGATGAGTTTGCATGGGTGGAAATCCTGGTGGCCCTATTTGGTTGTTTTGAGGACGAAAACCTTGGTTTTGATTGTAGTTTACGGCTGCTATGTTAGCATTATAAACTTGGCCATCGGTGGCTTGACAATCATAATACGGATGGGGTCCACCACAAATCACACATTTTTTAGTAACGGCTTTAACGGGCTCGGGTTTTTGGTTCTGAATCTTAAACTCTTTCATCATACAACGGATAGCATCAGTAAGTTCAGCCAATTCTGATGATTGGACCGACGAAGAAGAAGAAGGAGTAAAAGAAGTTACTTTCGAAACATTCGGTTTGTTACGAGAAATCGGAACCTTAGATTTGTTCTCGATGATCGTTAAAATATCCCTTGGCGTACGATTCAAGATATTGCCACCGACGGCTGCGTTTAAAGAATCTTGATCGTTTTGAGTCAAAGCGTTATAAAACGTGTCGATTTGGTGTAATTCGGAGAAACCGTGGTGAGGACATTTTCGAAGTAGATTCTTAAAACGTTCCCATGCCTCACCAAAGTTCTCATCAAAACGTTGTTGAAAATTAGTTATATCATTCTTAAGATTAGTCGTTTTGGACGGACGAAAGAAATGATTAACAAATTTTGAGACGAGTTCTTCCCATGTATGGATGGAAGGGGTTCTTTTTCAAGCCAAATTCGGGCTGGACCCTCGAGTGAAAATGAGAATAACATCAATTTAATAGCATCGTGAGGGACATCCTTAAATTTCATGGTCGAAGTTAACTTATTGAACCATCGGATGTGTGCGTGAGGATCGTCCCTTTCAAAACCGTGAAGTTGGTTTGATGTGACAAGTTGAATCAATCCAGTTTCAGTTCAAAATTATCGGAAAGGATAGGTGGTAAAACGATTGCATCCCCATATCCCTCGGTGGGACATTGGAGCAATTCTTGCATAGTACGTTGATCGGCCATCTCGGTGATGGGTGTTTTAACAAAAGTACGTAACTCGGGTACGTAAGCTTGTTGAGTCAGAGATTTATCGATTAATCTCGACCGTGAACGTGTGATCATACACTAAAAATAAAAAAGAAAAAGAAAAACAATTTGAAAAGAAAATCTTTTTGTATTTTTATATTTTTGGAAAGCAAAATTCAAAAACTTAAACTTTTGTTTTCTTTTTCTAACGTTACGTTAATCGTAAACCGTTTCCTTTAAATCTATTCGCGACGGAACGGGAGAGAAGAGTGTTTCTCTCTTCAGCTTGCAATTTAATGTCTAAGCTTATGTGTTTTCCGCTTATTCGGTCGTAGAATCCAAAGTAATCCGATTAGCAATTAATTTCACGCGTTGTTATATTGAGAAGCTTATTTGGTTTACAACGCCCTCCCTTCCACGGGAGAATCGAGGCTGTAACTTTCTTTTTGGTATTTTTTAAAACATTTTAGGAAAGGTGTTTTTGATTTTTCAATTTTTTTTTTTGGTTTTTATAGAAAATATATATACAAGGAAGGTTTTCAAAACACAATTTCGAAAAACGAAAACGAAAAATTCACTTCAAATAAGCTCAAATAACAAGAACTATGGACAAATGATGCTCAAAAACACAAATGTGGGCACAAACAGTTAAAATAAGCAAATGTGAAAAGCAAATAAGCAAAACAGAATAAGCAGAGGCTCAAAATAAATCAAAACAACAACTACAAGTGTATTAGAACTCAAATGAACCAATAATCATAGAGTGTGATCAGAAATAAACAATTGCAGTCCTAAGTTTATAGGCAGACCCTTGATTCCAACAACTCAACTAGACAAGCTCAATAAGCAATGTGGATAAGCTGTGAAGAGAAGGATTATGGGGGCAAAAGTTTTACAGACTAACTGAGATGTCAAATTGCCCAAGAAAACTGATGTTAGATCCAATTTACCACCTTAAATGATACCTAGAAACCTGACCAAAAAGCATATGCACAGGGGAGTTTGAGTTCAAACAAGCAACTTCAATTAGACTTTCTAATAAGCAAATGTATTTTCAATCAATTTTATAGACAGATAAGCTACTAAGATCAACAATCCAAAAGTATTTTCAATCAATTTTATACTCTAAAACTGATCCAACAGATAAGGCAAAAACTGAGTCCAAAGCTTGAATTGACTTTTTAGTTTGAAAGAGATTTTGACCAAAATAACTTTTGATTTCTTAAAACTTTACTGAAAAGGGTATGAAAAGCTACTAAATGAATTAAATAAGCTACCACTAATACTTATGTAACTAATTTATATGATTAATACCTATATAACTTGACTGATAAGCTACTACTTGTGATTTTTGACTTTTTCTTAATAACTACTGATTATTATGATGAACCTAGCCTCAATGGACCAAAAATTAAACACCTAAAACAAAGAGCACCTCTGAATCAACCTAGATAACAGCAAACCAGGCTATCCCAAACACTCTCTTATAGTGACCGTCACTACTCAAATTACCACTCAAAACAGACCCAACACAATCCAAATCCAAACTAGTACTACTATAAGTCCAAAATCTCCCAAATCACTCAGAAAAACAGATCAACAGATGCAAACAAGCTCAGAAACACATATCCAAATGATGACAGAATAATGCAACAATGATCAATCAAATCAAGTAAAACTAAACACAATAATAAAATGAGACAGAATACTTATGCAACTATTAGAATTAAGCAAAAACAAATAACAATAACAGATCTAAGTTATATTTAATCTACTTATGCAATAGAGGTAAAAATTAATGAAAAACTCACAACCAAGTCCCCCTCAGCATGAAAAGAGGGGGTTCACTAAGCTTGCCTGTCTTTATGACAGGCCAAGTGGACTCATTCCTGGTTACCAAACTTCAATAAGCTCAGCTTATTCAAATAAGCTATTCAGTTGACCAATTGTTTGACCTTTGTATATTTTAGAATTTTTGAACAAAACAACCACAGTATACTATTTAAAATCTTTTATGAATTATTTAAACAGAATACTAGCTTAATTGAAACTGAAACTATATATATATATATATATATATATATATATATATATATATATATATATATATATATATATATATATAATCTAGATCAAATAAGATCAATCTTAAAGTTGTAAAAATAAGATCCAACTAAAATCTGACAAGTGACACTCTCGTTAAAATAATATTAATTTTTTTATTGAGTACAACTAAAATTGTTAAATTTTTGATGGTTTTATTTTATAAAAATTGACGAAACCAAGGTGATACACTTTGATTCGACATGTAATGTATCAGGTTAAGGTGATACACTTTGATTCGACATCTAACTTTATAGTTGTGTATCACTAATCCAAACTCATGTATCAGTTGGTTATTAGTTTCTAAAATGTTAATTCATATTAATACCTTATTTTTTGTGTATTTTTGCTAATATAGTTATTTATAAAATCGTTTTAGTGGTTGTTTAAACTAGATCTTATTTTTACAACTTTAAGTTTGATCTCACATTAACCCTCCCCTATATATATATATATATATATATATATATATATATATATATATATATATATATATATATATATATATATATATATATGTGTGTGTGTGTGTGTGTGTGTGTGTGTGTGTGTGTGTGTGTGTGTGTGTGTGTGTATTTTTATTTTTTTTAATATAAAACAGAAGCTTAAGACAGATTTAAATAAAAAAAAATTACTACTACTGATTCAAAATACAAATAAGTAAATGAAAAGAATAAGCATAAATGGAAATTAAGATAATAAGCTGAAAACTTAAAATTATATTAATAAGCAGAAATTTAGTACAATACTTGTTGAAATGAAAATTTCAATAAACTTAAAAACAGAAATACTAAAACAAGACTAAAAACCTACACACCAGCTATGAATGAGGAGGGGGTATTTATAGATGAGGAGGAAGCTGCTAGGGTTTGAGGATGCTTCTAGGCTTGCGTTTCTTTACTCTTGATCATACCCGTTCATTCCTGCTTCATATGTAAGCATGATTATAGTCCCTTAGATCGTGTGCCTCAATTGGTGATCCTCCGTGTGCATTTCTATTGGTCCACGTATGCCTGACCTTCCTAACACCAGCTGTCAGCTTCTAGAAGCTTATATGATTGGGTAATTATTACCCAATCATGGTAATTGAGGGTAATTTGTGCGTGGGTTTTTCTAGGGTTCATGGTAATAGTGATTTTTCTGGGTTTAGAGTAAAAATGGGGGGGGGGGGGGGGGGTAAATTAAATGGGTGTTTTTATTATAAAGGGTTGTTGACCGAATATGGATGGGAGTTTGACTGGGTAGGAGTTGGATCGGGTACAAGGGTGGATTGGGCTTGTATTCATTTTGGGCCAGCAGATGTAGTGGGTTTAGGATTTATTTAGTTTGTAATATTAGTTTAGGATTTTAACATAAGGACCACTTATGTAATTCTGAAAATAGCAAGGACCAAATATGTAAATTTTCAAAAATTCATTCCAAGGGCTTATGTTGTAAATCTCTGAATCATGGAGGACTTTATTTGTCTTTTCTCCCTAGGGACCATTTTTGTAATTTCCAGAAAATGCAGGGACTAAATGTGTCATTTCTTCAATTCTTTCACCAGGGACTAATTATGAGACTTTGTGATTTTCTGAGGACTTCTTATGACATTTTGAGCTTCCCTTTATCATTTTGCTTCCCCGGCTCCGGCTTTTGACCTTTTTTCCAATCTCGTGCTCGTTTTTGTCGGTTTTGGCTTTGTTTTTGTTCATTTTTCACATATCCGTACCTGCACATACACAAATACAAAAACACACATTCTCTTGACATATTTGGTTAGTATTTGGTCTGTTTTAAGGCTAAAAAGGATGTGTGAAAAAGCACACATCACCTATTTTAAAGACCTACTTAGAACCATAATACTTGTTTATCCTAAACCTATCAATCATGACACTCACTAACAACATATAATATTCTATCAAATAGATTATACCGTCAAATTTAAGCAAATTTAAATGACACATAAATGAACTATAAAACATTAACATACCAACATCTGCAGGCTCTTCTTTCACCTCCCTCTTCCTTCTACTGACAATAGGCCTTCCCCTCTTCCTTTTTGGTGCCATTTAACCAGATTAGGTATTGGATCGTATTTTCTAGGCATTCCTCTCCCTCTTTTTATCTCTACAACTACGCCAATCGCATTACTACCGCTCATAGGCATCGCACCACTACCACCCATAGACAATTCGTTGTAAGTTTTTTTCCCACAACCAATCAAGAATATCATCTATCATTTCCTTCCCTATGTTCTTATACGAACCATATATAGTAATAACTTCATCACCAAATGTAGCAAGAACTTCATCACCAAATGTAGCAAAACCTTGCTCAAAGACTTCTTCATTCAACACAACTTTCGACCACCCCTTATCCGACGATTAATCAACCCCAGTAACCAAAGCCT
This sequence comes from Artemisia argyi, assembly GCA_030686995.1. NCBI lineage: Eukaryota > Viridiplantae > Streptophyta > Magnoliopsida > Asterales > Asteraceae > Artemisia > Artemisia argyi. Next base: position 29,938,501 of record CM060680.1, read on the forward strand.
TTCCCTTATCATTTTTTGCCATAGCTATTGGGTGGCTTGGCTGTGTGTAGCGTTTTATGGAAATTAAGGTTGGGTTGATTTGGTTTAATCTTGTGTTTTTAGGGGAAAAGGGGTTGGTTTGTGTTTATTTAGGTTACGGGGGTATAACCCGACTGAAAAACGCAACAAAAAAACATAGCTACACTTATTACAAGAATCGTCCATGTGATTTCATAGCGAAAATGAACCGTTTTGTCCCTCACATGACCAGGGTTAACGGCTGAAACTAACGCTTGTCCGGTCAAAGGACGGGTCAACTCAAAATGAACAACCACATGGATGATTGTTGTAACTATTGAGAGTTAAGAACGAAATTTGCAACTATAACATAACCACAAAGATGATTTATATAATTAACTCTATTTAAAATGTAAAACGTAAAAGTAATTGAAAAATTCAATTTTTTTTTTTTTTTTTTTTTTTTTTTTTAGATAAGGCTTTAACAGCCTGAGCTCCAAGTTTCAAAGACTTATAATTTTAATATAAAGTGAAAAATAACAATTACAATAAGATGGCAGGCAAGCGAGCAACAAGTTGCGCCGCAACCCCTTTTAGATAGCAAACCCAATCCTACTAAAAATCATAATATAATATTTGAACTTTTTGACCATCGGAAAAGTCAACCTCAAAACCATTTTCCAAAACCAACAAAAGTATATACATTGAACCACAAAACACACAAGATAAGCCATATATATTTTCCCACCCAATCCAATGACGTCACTAACCGACCTCACCTCCGTCAGCTACCACCGCAGCCTCTCCCCCCTTACAACCTTCACTCCCCGGCGCGTGCACCTCACGCGCCACACATCATCACACATTCCCCGGCGCGTGAGATCCACGCGCCACCTCCTCCGCTGCTCAGTAGCAAAAGACACACCACCAGTGACACCTGTAGCACCATCCGACGTGTCACATTCAGGGGGGATGGTTGACTGTGTGGTGGTGGGTGGTGGGATAAGTGGGCTGTGTATAGCGCAAGCGTTGGTGACGAAACACGCGACGAATGAGGTGGTTGTCACGGAGGCGCGTGAGAGAGTTGGAGGGAATATAAATACGGTTGAGAAAGATGGGTATTTGTGGGAGGAGGGGCCGAATAGTTTTCAGCCCTCTGATGCTATGCTTACTATGGTGGTATGGTTTCGCCTTTTCGTGTCTCGGTTATTGCCTTCTTTTTTTTAAGTCTAGGAGTAGTTTAGGTGTTTGCCAGTATTAGATGTAGAAAAACGCAATGTAGGAGTTAAGGTTTATTTATGGGTTTACGAGCTTATCTGTTTTTGGCTTATGTTTCATAAGCCCAATTTTTCCGGCTTATTTTGAAACTTATCGGCTTATATAAGCTTGTTATATCATAATAAGCTTGTATAAGCCCATAAGTTTGAAAATAAGCCAGAAAAATTGAGCTTGTGGGATATAAGGGGAAATGAAATAAGCTCATGAGCACTAAAATAAGCTCAAACAAACACCCCCTTATTTATGGGTTTACGGGCTTATCTGTTTTCGGCTTATGTTTCATAAACCTCATTTTCTTGGCTTCTTTTGGGATTTATGGATTTAGATAAGTCTATTATGACATAAAAAATTTATATAAGCTCACAAGTTTCAAATTAAGCCGAAAAAGTTGAGCTTATAAAATATAAGCCGAAAACATATACTCATAAGCCCATAAATAAGCTTCAACAAACACCCTCTCAGTTGTTGTTTGCAGAATGTTTATTTGATTGTTGCGTTTTTTTAAAGTCAGAGTAGGTGTTAAGAAAAAGCTATAGTTAGATAAGATAAGATAAGAGCAATGGGTGTGGTAACAACAATGTTAGCTTTGTTTGAAAAAAGTAGCGGTAGCATGAAGCACTGAAGCAGTAGCGTTTATATTTATGAGTAGTGTTTCAAATACTAGTAAAAAATCTAAAACGCTACAGGCTCTTTGCTAAACAAGCTTTATAACGCTAAACATAGTTGCTAACACCACTAAACCACATGTATTTGCCAAATGTGATTATATGAGCTTGGTTCAAATAGAGGAACAGGAAAGGTAAAGGTAAAGGTAAAGGGAATGCCAAGAAGTGCAATGAGTAATAAATTCTATAACTCCCAATTTGTAGGGTAATGCTCCATTACCTTGTTTTGGGTAATGGTCCATTGCATAATAGTAAACCAAGCATAAGTAATCATTACCTTTCCCATTCCTCGCCCTCTAATACATCCAACCAAGCATGGATTGTTGTTATAAAGTCGATTTGCTTATGCCGTAACAAAATGCTATAATTAGATGAGAGCATTGGGTGGTGTAAAACCATTGTTATCAAAAGTAGGTGTCCCATCAACATAGACCGGTTTTGATAGTCACCGTTTCCAACCCTTTCCCCGGACACTCTTAAGATGTGTACTTAGTAATGTCTGAACCTAAGACCTCTTGTCAGGACATCTGACCACTAGGCCACCTTGGTGGTGGTTACATATAAGTTCAGTTGAAGGCTGAAACTGGACACACTAAAACACACACATAACAAAGAGTTAATTCATGATGCTAGCTAAAACGTTGACCACTTGGCATTGTTATGACGTTGAGGCAAGCACGTCGTGACACTTTTGAACAAGTAAATCTGAAAATGCTAGTACTTCAAAACTGCGATTTTCACCCTTAAGTAAGCATATGATCATAAGTGGTTTGGTCATCCAAACACTCAAGCAGCATTAAACTTTTCATAAGGTGCTGACCATCAGCAAAATTTATCATTTCAGGACAAAATTTGAAAGTTGGTTATTCATAACGGTAATAAAAAAAAGTGAACATTTGACTTGGTACAAATTTGAAAATAAGTTGTTAATTAACCCTTATTGTAAGTAGATTATTTAGGATCTAGAAAAACGTTATGTAGGAGATAGTTTATGGATTACTTATGGTGTAACGAAATTCTGCATAAATTAGATAAGGAAGCATTTGGCGAATTTGCTAATTTTAGGATTTGAGAGGTGAAATAGTTGGGATAAGATAAGCAGTTTGAATAAGTAAGCCTGAGACTATCTATGCGGATCTGTGTATTTCATGGTGAAATTAGCAGATAATTGTAAGCAGTTTGCTTCTATCCGGACATTATAAATGCTGGTTTGTTATGTTAAACAACCCCCCATCCCCCCCCCCCCGCTAGTGAAGGTTCTTGTTTCTTGATTATGTTTAAGGATTTTGGATCACTTGACGGCTCATATTACATGTAAATCTATAAATAACCAGAATTTATTAACCAGCTAATTATCCCAACTTCAAACACTATACCCTGCTGTCGCTTTGTCATACCTAATTATCTTCTGATTATTCCATGCCACATATTTACTTCCAAAACACAATGAAAAACACATCATATATGGAAAAGATAGCACGTGAGCGGTAGTTCTAGGAAGTGCGAATTAAATTAGCTTAAATATCTATCTCCTTGTCACTTTCACAGTGTCACATACTTGCAAATCCTTAGATTTCTGTTGAGAAAATAAATGAGGAGTGTACATGTTGGTTTGTTTTATGTGAATTGTACCTCGTGTACATGCGGGCAACACATTTTAAGTCGTTCTTTACATTTGATTTCAATGAACCAGTCACTCAGCCAGTACTCAGTTTATTGCTTAGACACTAGGCACAAGGATTTATCCGTAAAATTACCTTCGTGGATAATATTAGTGAGACTAGTTATCTTCAACAATATAGTATATATTTATCTTTAATGTTAGTAAAAATAAAAAGAGGCACTACAATATGCTACCAATCCTCTTGGTTAATGTTATAACGCCATTTACCATGTATTCGTTGTGTGCTAACTTATGATCTTTACCATATACTTGTAGTTATAAGTCAAATATATATCTTTCAGGTGGATTGTGGGTTGAAGGACGATTTAGTATTGGGTGATCCGACGGCACCTCGGTTTGTGTTATGGAATGGCGATCTGAAGCCAGTGCCTTCGAGTCCTTCTGATCTACCTTTCTTTGACCTGTTGAGCTTTTCTGGAAAACTTAGAGCCGGTTTTGGTGCTCTTGGACTCCGCCCTCCACCTCCAGTTTGTACTCCCTTCATTTCTCTTTTCATTGTACAACACCATGTTATCTACATTCTGACAAAGGTTACAGGATCGTGAGGAATCTATTGAAGAATTTGTTCGGCGTAACCTTGGTGATGAAGTTTTTGAACGCTTGATTGAACCATTTTGCTCAGGTAAGTAATGAACACTTGATTCAACTAGGCACCTCAATTTTTTACCCGGTTAAGTTAACCAGCTCGAAATTGTGACTTTCAGGTGTTTATGCTGGCGATCCATCAAAACTCAGTATGAAAGCAGCGTTTGGAAAGGTTTGGAACCTGGAGCAAAATGGTGGTAGCATTATTGGTGGGGCCATCAAGGCAATCCAGAAGAGAAATAAAAGTGCCAAGCCTGCCCGTGACCCGTATGTTTTATGATATACCTTTATACGACGTTATAACTTCCTTTTTTCAAACTATATTTTTACTAATGTTGTTGATATCATGTGTTGGACCTGGCAGGAGATTACCAACACCAAAGGGCCAAACTGTTGGATCTTTTAGGAAGGGGCAGGCAATGTTACCTAAAGCTATCTCAGAAAAGTAATCTTATACGAGTCCATATTTTCAAATTTCAATTCCATGTCATGTTGATTTTTAAATATATCGTTTACAAGTGTATAATGATTGTAATGAATTATTTTCGAGGTTGTAGGTTGGGTAGCAGAGTAAAGTTATCGTGGAAGCTCATAGGTATTTCAAAATTGGAGAATAGAGGTTATAGTCTGACATATGAAACACCAAATGGAGTTGAAAGTGTACAGACTAAAACTGTTGTCATGACTGTCCCATCCTACGTGGCTAGTGACTTGTTGCGTCCTCTCTCGGTATGTTGAAACTTGAGTGAAAATCAAAACATTTTCGAGTACATACATAAGAATTGTATTCACAGATAATGAAAGAGGCAATTTCCTTAACAATATTATTGTTTCAGTCGGAAGCAGCCGATTCTCTGTCCAAGTTTTATTATCCTCCAGTTGCAGCTGTATCTGTTTCATATCCAAAAGAGGCAATCCGTGATGACCGTCTAATTGATGGTCAACTCAAGGGTTTTGGGCAGTTGCATCCACGCAGTCAAGGCGTCGAGACTTTAGGTTACTTTTCATCTCACATCTCTAAATTTTACATGATTTTTAAAATTTTCTTAAATAATGTGATTTTCCTTTTGTTTGTTTAGGTACAATATACAGTTCATCTCTTTTCCCTAACCGGGCTCCACCTGGAAGGGTTCTGCTCCTTAACTACATTGGAGGGGCTACAAATCCTGGTATTTTATCGAAGGTAAGCTGACCCTTGGGTTTTAAAACCGACCTTTAGTTTGGTTTTACATATATTGTTGTTTGTATATTAATGATTATCATGTACTTCTATCAGACTGAGAGTCAACTTGTGGAAACAGTTGACCGTGACCTACGGAAGATGCTCATAAACCCAAAAGCAGGAGACCCTTTAACGTTAGGAGTAAAAGTGTGGCCTAAAGCAATTCCACAATTTCTAATTGGCCATTATGATATCTTAGAGACTGCAAAAAATACTCTTATCTATGAAGGATTTCGTGGTATGTTTCTTGGTGGAAACTATGTATCTGGCGTGGCTTTAGGTCGATGTGTTGAGAATGCTTATGATATTGCAGCCGATGTAAGTAAATATTTGTCACAAGGTGTGTATAAGTAACATGCCACTATTCGGGATATTAGTTTTTATTAGGCTAGTAATTTTTTGTCACGAGGCATGTACATGTAACATGCCAATCTTCAATAATATTCCTTCTGTAGATTAAATTTATTTCATTATTCTCAGCACGCTGATAGTTGTTTTTTAGAGGCATAATGTAACATGAATTGACACTAAAATGAGTATCATTGATTCACTTCATCGCTTGTGAGTTTTTTTGGTATCATTTGTTATATAGTTCAGAATGGCGAGTCTCCTCATTGTTGATCATGTAGGCATTTTCAAATTGTTGTCATCTGTATGAGGTTTGGTTGGTTTGGGTGTTTTGCTGAGATTTGTAGTATAGTTGATCGATACATGTCGTTTTTTTCTCTATGTTTTCGTTTCAGTATTATTTTGTGGCGATTCCGTTAGAAGTGTGATTTATTTCTCGAAACACTTTTCCTTTGTTTCATGAGAAATGTTGTGGAAATCTCCATCTTTTCTATTAAAGTGATATAACTGCTACTTTAATACTAGTATATCTTTAAATCTGAGTATTCTTACAATTCAAATTATAAAAAGATATGCAAACAACACACTTCGAAATTATAAAAAGTTATTGTCAGGCTAAGAAGGGGTCAACCATGGCCGAGTGAACGGGGGCCGATGCAAGCTCTTCAGAGTGTCTCGAAACAGCTTATGTACACTTTCATTAGATTAGTTACATAGCCTCTCACCTAGCCAATTCTTGGCATTCGAATGTTAACTAGAAGGTTGGATCAGTTCGAATGTTAACTAGAAGGTTGGATCAGATCAGACCTTCCTAGTCTCCGAAGGGTCACATGGTGCGCAACATTTGTGCCACCACCAGACGACTACTCACCTTGGCAAGCCATCCCCCACAGACAGACGAGCCATGGTCGCCCCTTGCTCTTAGCCCTTCAATAACCTTAATGCCCCCACTTGGGTCACAAGCCCACGTTACTGGACTCGGCAGCTGAACCGGACCAAATGGGCCTTTTAAATATCATGTTGGTTTTATGTTCTGGCGATGTGGGATAGTTTCCAGGTTTTGATATTTTAGTTACAAGCACTCTTACTGTCTTACATATGGCTGAATGAAAGTACCGTCTTTTTATGAGCCAATTTTTGATATTGTAAATTGATTTTTTAACTAAAGAAGTTTACCGTTCTATAGTTTGTTGGACCAGGCGATAGGTTAACTAATGGTTGCTTAAAGCGGAAAACGGATGGGTTGGATAAGATTCAATAAAAACGTGTAATTTTAAGCATTGATTAGTTTGAGTTCGTTTATCTACGAACACCTTTTTATATCTGTTTTGTTTTGTAAGGAGTCAAGTTGTTTGGATGTGAATGTGTGTTGTCACAAATATAGTGATATGAAACGGCGGAAAGCTAAGGTTGCTTGGGAGGACCTTTGTGTTCCGAAACATGAAGGTGGGCCGGGAATCCGTCATCTTGATAGGTTCAACCTCCTATTAGAGATCATTTATCTGTTCGAATTATAACTCGCAAAGGGTTTAACATCCCATGGTTCATAGTGGTACTTGGTCATGGCCAATCGAATGGAACACAAGATTTCCTATCTTAAAACCATGTTACTCCCCCACTGTTATTAGATGACAAAGAGGATCAGGCCAGTTGTGTGGAAAACAAGGGAGGGCAAGTTTGAAAAGTTTGCTGTGAGGCTTGCGTGGGATACAATACGTCCTCGACGACAAGAAGTTCCATGGGTTCGTGTTGTGTGGTTTACCTCAGCCATCCCAAGACATGCGTTTAGTTTATGATTAGTCATGTGTCGTAAACTTAAAACGAAAGATAACAATGGGATGTGGGTGACTCAGTTGATTTGACTCTCATGAGCATTTGTTCTTCGAATGCTCTTTTTCGGCTAATTAAAGTTTGGAAACTGATTTCCCTTAAAGCTGGTTTACACGTTGGTCCGGCAAGGTTAGATGATATTTTTGCTTGGTTAGTGCCTCTTTCATTGAAGAATTCCATAGAGAGCATTGTTAGTCGATTGGTTTTTGCGCGTACTTCGTATGGCAAGAGAGGAATATAATCGCATTTATTCCAAGGAGTCTAATCTAGAAGAGCAAGTGTGTGACGTGATCTTGGAAGTCGTACGCCTAAAGTTGACAACTATTCGATTTAAGAAGACTCCTAAACCGAATGTTTTTGTCCAAGTTCATGTCTTGTTATTCCACGTTGGGTTAGGGGCTGATATATTCGAGCATGTTCAAATATATAGTTTTGCTTATGCAAGAGTTATAGAGTGGCTCATCACCACTCTCCCATGTAACTAACGATATTTCATTTATTCTATTCACCGGGTATTAAACCCTTTACCCAAAAAAAGTTTACAATATTAATAGTTTCGGTAAATTATATTAATGTACGTTCTTAAGAAATAAACATCGACATGGATAATTTGGTTTGGTTTGAATCGAGTTTGACCTATTGAACTGAAAAATTGTGGAAATCTCCATCTTTTCTATTCAAGTGATATAACAGGTACTTTAATATATCTTTAAATTTAAATACTCTCTCTTTTTTTTCTAATTTTTTTTTTTTTTTTTTTTTTTTTTTTTTTTTTTTTTTTTTTTGCTGCGTAGATATAAATATAATAAGTAAATAGTGTCTGGATTATAACAAGAGTTTCTGTGGTGTAGTGGTTAACAAGTTTGCTTTACACGCAAAAGGTCTCCGGTTCGATCCCGGGCAGGAACACTTGATTTTTTATTTTTATTAATAATCCTTAAAAATAAATAAATAAATAAATAAATAAAATAAAATAAATTTAGTAGCATTTCAATCCTAAATGTTACATCTTTATAAGGTTTTACTTACATTAACTTTCTCAATTCGTGATAGTTAGAGATATGGGCTTTCAGCCCAATAATAAGCCCACTTCAGAGTTTGTAAACATTAGTACATTACGAGAAGAGCCCAATTAGACAAAGTAAAATCCCATGACAACTGTACAACAAACAATATCAAATCATAAAACAACAACAAACTTTTTTTAAAATTCCGTTTTAATAGTTGAAGTATGAAAAATACCATTAAATACAATGAAATTTCATAAAGTGTTTTAATATGTACATTTTGATGAATTGTCACGTTATAAATAATGACACGTGTTTGTTTTTCTGGTATGACAACATATCAAACTATGCTTATTAAAACACTTTACAAAATAAACATGGTGTTAGCTTATTTAAAGACAAAGCCAGAAAACTTTTGATTAGAGGGCAAATTTGATGTTTGAAGAAATTTATCATAATTCATATTTTTTGTTAGAGAAGCAAATTACAAAGATACGTATTATACTTTATAAAAAATGTAAACCACAATGACACAATCTAAATATAGCATGCTGATTATTTTTTGCATTGTTACATGTGCTAGGCAAACCACAAGAAAACATAATATAATACTCTCTTTATGAATTATATCAACAATTTTTTTCTATTTTGCCAATATAATTAGCATAGTTACCCTGGGACGAAACTAGAGGGTCCTGCGATGTCACGAGACCCCGAAATTTTTTTATTCGTAGTGCTAGTTTACGTAAAAACCATTGAAGTTTCTAAAATGAACCCGATCCTATATTCCTATTGCATTGTATTTGGGTTATTGTTTAGTTAGTATGTCAATATGTAAAAAGCAAACTTAGTTTTCACTTAATCGTTTAAACTGAAAATCGTATTTTTTATTAGCTCTAGTTCCGTCCATGCAATTACCACCAGACCACTAATCCACTATTAAGGTGGGCAATCAGTAGATTTGACGCAACATGGTTATTATTGTTATTGCTACCATTTAATGTAAGAAATTACTCCCCGCGTCCCATAATTATAATCTACTGTTAACTTTTGAAATCTTTAGTTTTCAACTTTGACCTTAAATATATTTATTTGTCTTATATATTACTTGATGCAAAACATATGAATGAATTGAGTTTTAAATGTATTTTCCATTGATATAATTTTTATCAAGTATTATATAACACAAATAAAAATATATAAAGTCAAAGTTGCATAACGAAGACTTAAAAAATCATCAGTGGACTATAATTATGAGACGGAGGTAATACATACTTCAATAGTAATAATAAATGAAATATATTGCACTAAATATATAAAAACCAACAGTGTGTTAAAACATGCGTATATTACCATTGGACTACATATGTTCCTACACATACTACTATTACTCTATTAGACGTCTTTTTAGAAGTAGTATCCACAAAAAAAATTTCACAATTTTAAGTGTGAAGATCATTTGTAGCACCCAATTTTCCCACACTTACAAATGTAACCATTTTTTCCACTTTATCAAATGTTAATAAACTAATGGACACACTTTTAAAAGTGCGAAAAAAAAAATGTAGATTAGACTATTTTTTTTAAGTGTTTTGACAAGAATATGAAATTATGTAAAAAGGGATGAAAACAGATAAAAACGGACGAAAATGTTTAAAAATGAAAAAAAAAATAGATAAAAACATAGGAAACCGGATAAAAACATATGATAACGTGAAAAAACAGACGAAAACATGTAAACGCGGACGAAAACGTGTAAAATCAGACGAAAACGGAAAAAAAAATCTGATTTCGAATTTCCGTTAAAGGACTAACGGTCGTTAGTATAAAGGACTAACGCTGCACATACTGTTAGTATAAAGGACTAACGGTGAAAATAGTAAACGGTCGTTAGTCACCAGACGATTGAAAGTTTATTATTAAAAAAAAAAAAAAAAAAAAAAAAAAAAAAAAAAAAAAAAAAACCCTACAAAAGGTGTCAAGTTCAGTGCTTGTGAAGATTATTTTTTTTAAGTGTTTTGACAAGAATATGAAAGTTGAGGGGCATATTTTACTCACTATCCAAAACCCCAAAATTCAAAAGACAAATGGAGCCACTCACTCACTCACAATTATTCGACCGTTGAACTCATCCAAAAACTTTATGTTTTTTCAAACAACAAATAAAATCCAAACACAAAACAAAACATTTTTCTTTTATTTTTTTAAGGTTGACTCATTAAATCATAAAACCAATTAACACCTTCATCAAGATCCATCTTCTTCATCTCAAATTTTATAAATCTTTTACGCTTTACGATCCGAAATGAGAAGACGCCATGGATGGCAAAGGCCACTTCATCCTTTACAGGTTTTGTTTCTGTTTTTTTTAAGGTTTTATATATATGGGTTCATGAGCTTATATGATATTGGTATCGGGTTAGGCTTATTTTTTAGCTTATCATGAAAAATAAGCTGTAATGGGGTGTTTGTTTAAGCTTATTTGCCGGTTTATGAGCTTATATGATATCGGGTTGCATTTTATAACCCATATTTTGTGTTTGGCTTATTTTTTAGCTTATCATGAAAAAAAGCTGTAATGGGGTGTTTGTTTAAGATTATTTTTTGGCTTATTATCTGGCTTATGAGCTTATTATGAAAACTAAGCTGAAAATAAGCCCAAAATTATGAATTTATGAAAAGTAAGCTGTAAGGGGGTGTTTGTTTAAGCTTATTTGGGTTATGAGCTTATTTGATATCGAGTTATATTTCATAAACCAATAGTTTTAATTTTTGGCCTATTTTCTGGGTTATGAGCTTATTATGAAAAATAAGGTGAAAATAAGCCCAAAATTATGAGTTTATGAAATATAAGCTGATATCATATCATATAAGCTTATAAATCCATATTCTTTTGGCTTGTTTTCACCTTATTTTTAATAATAAGCTCATTAGCTAGAAAATAAGCCAAAAGAACTAAACTATGGGTTTATGAAATATAACCCAATATCATATAAGCTCATAAATCCAAAAATAAGCTTAAACAAATATCCAGTTATATATTTTTGAAATGATGTTTTTTTTTAATGATTTGACTTGATTGGTACTTGATTTTGTTTACTTGAACAGATTGTAGGGATGGCGATTTACGGGTTTTTGGTTGCGGCTTTTTATACCTTCTTGGGGTTGTTTGTTGGAAGTCGAACAGCTGTGATTGTTGTTAACTCGGTCTATTCGTTTACGGTAATTGAAAATTTATGAAATTTGAGTATATTTTGTATCTTGACTGTTTGGGATTGTTTGCGGGTGTCTTTTATAACTTATTTTCAGGCTTATGAGCTTATTCTGTTTGGCTTATTTTCATAAGGTTGTGTTGTCCATCTTATTTTCCATCTTATGAGCTTATTATAATGACTTTTAACTGGAAAATAAGTGGAAAAAAATGAGCTTAAGGAAAATAAAGCATGAGAAATAAGTTGATAAGCCCGTAAAGAAGATAAAACAAACACCCCCTAAACTGCTTATCTTCTTAAAAAAGGCTTATGTTTAAGTGCTTAAAACTCTAAATTGCTTAAACAGCCTAAAAAGTTAGTAGATAAACACTTAAATAAGCCATCTAAAACACCCTCTTAATAATGGTACTTTTTTGGGTACATATTATTGTTATAAGATGGTTCTTGTCGTGTTTGGGTCATTTTGTAACCCGTAAACTTAACTTTTTGATGTTAGCCGTATTTTCACGAATAATACCTTATTATATCCTATAGTCATACTTGTCCTCAAATTATGATATTTTATATTGCAGGCATTTGCAGTCATGTTTCTATTTATTAGGTGTACTGCTATTAATCCGACTGATAAAACGAACTCCAAAAAGAAGAAGAAGACGTCGAAAAGCATGTCAAATCAGCTTAATTATGGTTCTATATTGGGCCACATTGTTATGAGGTTTTTCACTAAGATTGAGCGGAAGATACTTAGGAAATTTATAAGGCGAAAGTACCTTGATCCTTTGAGTACTACAGCTCAAATGGAGCCTTTACTTCCGTTCCCACTTGTTATCAAGGATGATTCAGTTTCACCCGGTCCATTACAAGATGATATCTCATTTTGTGTCCTCTGCGATTTTCAGGTCTGTTGTCATATTTTGGCCTTTCGTCTTTGAAATTTTTTATGTTTTTAAGTTGCGGATGAGTATAGTAAAACTGAATTTGAGTATTTCAGGGCAAATACTATCTAATTATGATTATTGCAAATCGCATAATCACTTTCAAAGACTGTCAAACACTCCCTTATTATGCACATTTTAAATTTAGCCTTCAACATAAGCTATTTAGCCTTCAACATAGAATTTGCCGAATACTTTAAAGCTCATTGTGTTTTGATCACACAATAAGTTAATAAGCTTATGCAACCACCCCTTAGTGTAACTTTAAGAGTAGCTGCTGATGATTATTTATCTTCACAGGTTAAAAAGCATAGCAAGCACTGCAGGACCTGCAATCGGTGTGTTGAAGGGTTTGATCACCACTGCAGGGTACTAATTATTAAATTTGAATATCTCGTGGCCCTTATTATAATTATAAAATCTCAAGTATCCTAACAATTACAATGATTTCTGGTTTCAGTGGTTAAACAATTGTGTCGGGAAAAAAAACTACAGGACGTTTATTCTTCTCCTCGTCTTTGTCTTGTTAATGGTTAGTAACACTAATTAGTACACATAATTCGAACATACTTGTCCAATTTCAGTTATTTTTATTTTTGGCTGTCCGAAACATGTACTGACCGCAAACTTTTATACAAAATGCAGCTTATGATCGAAGGAGGGACTGCAGTTGCCATATTTGTTAGGTGCTTTACGGATGCACGAGGATTGAACAGGGAGCTTGTAAAATACCTCCATTTTCATTTTCCGAGAGGAGTTCTTGCAGCCATCTGTGTAAGTCCTTTCGTAGTTTCAAGGACAAAAGACAACTAAAAAAATACGTGTTCGTTACTGATTGATTGTGTGTCGGTCTTAAATAGGTTTTGCTGGTTCTATTAACAGCTTACGGTTCAGCAGCTTTAGGACAACTATTCTTCTTTCACGTTGTTCTCATCCGCAAGGTACTTGTAATGTTGAATCTACTACAGTATTACTTTTGTTCACTTCCACATATAACTAATTTTCTTATAAACTTGTAGGGAATGAGAACATATGATTATATAATGGCAATGAAAGAAGAAAATGCGTTAATGGAAGAAGATATGTCGGAAGATGATTCAGATTTGTCTTCAGATGAAAGCATAGATTTGGATTCCCCTGAAAAAACAAGATTCGCCATTTGTAGAGAAAGAATACCAGAGGTATATGTAGTACAATATTCGTTTCTTGTGTCTTGTTCAGTAGCCAAGTCTGAGGACTCAACACTATCTAAATAAGTCTTTGATTCTTTTCAATATAAAAAGAAACTCTAGGGACTTGATCACTTTTTCAATAAAAGTATGTAGCTTGTTTTTAAGGATAATCCTCTACTTATACTTGTTTTTGCTACATTACAGACTCAGGAGCAAATACTTTCTGTAAGGATTGATAAAGAACCCGAGTCAACCAAGAAACAAGGTGGTTTTCGTGCCGGTATAAGTCCATGGAAGCTTATTAAAATGAGCCGTGAAAAAGCTCAACTAGCTGCTGAAAAGGCCAGGGAAAGGTTTATGAGACACGAAGACGGTGATTCAATCAAGCCACTACCATTGGAGACAAAAAGTGGTCCCTCCAACATTGGTGTGACGCCTCTTGTGGTAAAAGGGATGGTCTCAAGTCCAAGAAGACGGTTTTCTGTTTCACCATCACAGAAGCAGACGTATAAGAGTAATTTTGATCTTAAGTTAACTGAGGTATCTAGAGAGCTTGACACCTATATTTCAAGACAAGTGCTGTGTTCTGTTATCAAGAAGGGCGATAATGAGCCATCCCCGTCACCAAGATAGTCTCGTCTTCTCAGTCTTTGAGAAGGTTGTATTTATGGGTATTGTGTCTGGGTTCTGGAATACACATATAAACATTGTATTAATATTATTACAAATTCATCAAATGCAATTCAATTGTTTGAAATTTCTAGTCCTTTCTTGTGCACTTGCTTGTAACAAGGTTTAGATTATTGCACTTGCACCAGAATAATTCAGATAAGCATATGCATCAGAAAAGGCATTAAATCAATAATATAACGACATTAATGTAATGATAATTTCAAAAATTATAATAATTTGCGAGTATTTGATAACATATACATGTCACGGCAACATAGTTAAGTTGGCAAAGACTGAGAATGTCAACTCTAACGTGTCAGCTGTACCTTTGGAACCATAAACTATACAAAATAATACATTAATCAATTTTCAGATTTATGATAATATACAAAGATCTAGAGTTGGTATCCAGGGACAGAAAGACGATGCAGTGCTTAACTCACTGAGAATGAAATTATTGTTATTGGTTACAGAATCATGTTTAAGGAACTGATCTTTCTATTAAAACTCCGGTTCTCAGACTTTGATTAGGACCCCTTGATTATTACATTAATCGCAACGATAACACTTATTGAGAGGCAACAGGTGCTGCTATGACCGAGCTAGTGTTGGATGGTCATGATAGCAAGATCAACCTTAACTACTTCAGTCCTGCTAGAATTGGCAGAACCCATATATGACTTCTAATGTTACCTACTGTGTATGTTGTGATTTCTGACAGTAATGAAGATCCTGTTTTTCCTTAGAACTTCAGATACTTGGTGCTGCTTTATAATTTAGTCTTGGGCAGTTTATAATTCATCACAGTTTAGGAAGTGAAAAATCGTTGAGCATACCAACAGTAAATTCAAGAAGCAAGAAATTACACATGCTTACGTGTGTTATAAACATCACCAGCAGAAGATTTAGAAAGCAAGAAGCAACAAAATCTTACATAATATGTATCCAAATTGGTTCAGCAATAAAAACACTATCTTGCTAATAGTCAATAAAGCAATAAAAACACTATCTTAAAGATCTGCTCTTCCTGGAAACCTGGGAAAGGGGATTACATCCCTGATGTTGTCAATTCCTGTTGCAAAAAGAATCCTCTCAAATCCCAGACCGAATCCACTATGCTTCACAGTCCCATAGCGACGCGAGTCCAGGTACCACTCATATGACTCAAGTGGCAGCCCCATCTCAAGAATCCTGCATATCCATTGAATAAAATCATATTCTAAGCATCCATTTAACGTATTATTATCTCCATGAAAGATCTATCACATGTCTCATGTTCATTATGAAGCCCACTACCTTATCGTTTTGTCTCCACAAATATAGGTGACAAAAATAAGAACCACTAGGCGAATGGGTGAACCATGTTTAGTTTATCTCTAAAAGGTCAAATGGGTAAAGCAACGGATGTAAGATAAAAATCAAATGTCCAAATATCCCTTTTAGCCGACGAAATCTTCTAAATCATTTAATTCATAATAGTTAAATTATCATCGCATCATATATGGCCCTCATATAATCATTTTGAACCCTCGCACTCGGCAAAACCTTGAACTACCAGAGATTTTGTCTGGCATGTAAAAAATCTAGGATTGATAAAGATTCTTAAAACAGGTGGTGTGTGTTTTTCGTACCTTTTTTTGATGACTTCATAATTCTCCTCCCTTTGGCTCCCACCGATAAGTTCACCCACCTATCAAAAACACAAAATATTAGTGTATAACAAAGTGTTGCCCCTAATGTACACAGATCTGCAATATGATACCTAAAAAAAACAAAAAATGCTATGATCAGCAACCTTTAACAAATTCGGGAGAAAACCCTACCTTTGGCACAAGAACATCCATTGCAGCTACTGTTTTCTCGTCCTCGTTAAGTTTCATATAAAATGCTTTTATTCCTTTAGGATAGTTGTATACAATCACAGGAGACTCGAACTCTATCTCTGTCAAGTATCTAAACAATGCAAAATGCAAAATTTAGTGATCACAAGCGGTACAAGGCGTACAGCAAATATATAAATGGGGTAACAAAAATATAAAAAAACTATACTTCTCATGTTCGGATGCGAGATCAACCCCCCATTCTACATGGTTCTCAAACTTGTGGCCTTTGGCAACAGCTTCCTCAAGAATTTTTACTGCTTCTGTGTATGTAAGACGCACAAAGTTGGTTGAAGCAACCATTTGTAGCCGCTTAATGGCATTTTTATCAACGTTCTTAACCATAACTTCCATGTCATCAAGACAGTGGTCAAGTAACCATTGACACAAAAACTTAACATATGCCTCTGCACACTTCATATCATCCTGCATAAGTGTTTAAATACAATTCAGTAAGGTAAAGATAAGCATCATTGTGTGCTCAATGTGACAACAGATTTCATTATATTAAGGCTGAGCAAAATCAATCGAACCGACAAACTGAGCCGAACCGGTCCAAACTGAACCTATCTTATTATGTTCGGTTTTCGGTTTTATATAATTAATTCAGTTTTACTCGGTTCGGTTCTGGTCAAAATACACCTATTCAGTTCGAAACTATCTAAAACAATAAAGAAGTGTAATCTCATATATACACTGTACCTCAAGTTCAGCAAATGCTATTTCAGGTTCAACCATCCAAAACTCCGCCAGATGTCGTGATGTATGAGAGTGTTCAGCTCTAAAAGTAGGCCCGAAAGTGTAAACACCACTGAGTGCACAAGCATATGTCTCAACTTGAAGTTGACCAGACACAGTAAGAAATGCCTGGCGAGCAAAGAAATCTTGACCATAGTCGATCTTCCCATCTTTCTTTGGAATACCTGGTTTCTGATTGAACCTCTCTTCGGTCTTTGAAAGAAGCTCTTTTGCTTTGTCGAGTTCCGCAACAGCAGCTGTTATTGCAGGTTTACCAGATAATTTATCAGCTTTTAACTTTGCAACTATCTCACCCTTGTCCTTTACAACATTCTTAGCCACATCCACATCTTCTTGCGATGGAGGAGGATTCTTGATCAACTCCTTTTCCAATTTCTCTGCATCGCTTATTAGAGTTGTGACCTGAAACATCTCCCCAGCCCCTTCACAGTCACTTGTGGTGATGATTGGAGTTTGCACATAAAAAAACCCGTTATCCTCGAAGAAGGTGTGAGTGGCATACGCCAATTTGTGGCGAATACGTGCAATAGCAGAAATCTAAACAATAACAAAATAAAGTATGATCAGTAATCCCTAATCAACAAACAGATACACACAATCCTATCATAATCACATAAACACGATAAAAACAATAACTGGATTCGCACGTACTTACACAAGTAAACATATTCATACCAAACAAACTTCACAAAACAGTTCCCTTATATTCAAGCAACAACCCATACTTAATTATCTGCCCTGCGTGCGTTTGGTAGGGCTAGTTGTAGTTGTTTGCTTAAAAAAAGCGTTTTGTACTGTAACTATATATAAAATGTGAAATCACATTAAGCTAAACGCTTGTTTTATTAGCGTTTTAAATAAAAACGTTTAAACAAAATCCAAAAGCTAAACAATCATTGCCAAACAAGCACATATATATTCTAAATTTTAAAAGCTAAGGGGCCGTTTAGTTGGTGAGAAAAATTGAAAATCCGTTTAGTTAAACTTTTTTCCTATCAATTTTCAAAAAATGTGAAATTCTCATTCTCAGAAAATTTTCACCAACTAAACGGCCCCCTAAACACTCCAAAAAGCTCATCCCTAATCAAAACTAATTTACCAGATAAACAATTATGACATCACAATATATTTACTAAACTAACGTTATAAGGGCCTAATTCATAGACCTAAATACAAACCTACACAATTTTTTTTTTACTCCTCAAGTGGATTAAAACTTAACAGGCCGGTGTCTTCAACATATTATCACGCCTACGAATCATTTAATTTTTAGTTTATTAACTTGACAATATCCAACTTATAGCGTTAGCCCTAGAATGAAAACGAACAATAATCACTCAAATACTATCTAGTGCATCAAGTCTCATTAAACACAATCGTAACCAAACACAATACTACAACAAATACGATAAATGCAATGAAAATTAACACAATGTAAACTATTAATTTTACAACTTACAATGTTAGTCCTAGGCCTCAAATGAACATGATCCCTCAAACGCTCAAGCGTAAGCTTGGTTTTGGGCAGCGGATACTTGGCAGCGTCACACTTGCCACAGTACAAAACTCTCACCACTCTCAATTCAATACGCTGCTTCCCCTGCTTATCAGCAGGCGGCATTTGCAGCACACCTTCAACATGCAAACTAGTACCAGTAGGCGTATAATCACGCAACTCACCCACATCTGAATATATCATGAGCTGTAAGTTAGCAGGACATGATCCATCGTTTAGTTCTATAAAAGCGAATGTTCATTTCCCTTGTTCCCGGCCTTTTTTAACCCATCCGCCCACTTTTATGGTTTGGCCAGCTAGTCCGGCCCCGCCGTCAGGGCGAGAGAGGATTGATTAGATTGCGTGATGCTTGTATCGCAAGGCTCCATTGTTGTCGTGTGAAGAATGTAATAGCTTGGAGTGTATTTATAGTGGAATAGCTTGGAGTCCAAGTAGCAATATATTTTCTCTATATTTAATGTCCAAATTACAATAATTAAAATATAACTATTATTAACCACCGTTAATTTATAACGAGCATTAGTATTTATTGTGAAATAATAATTAAAATATGTAGTATGAATTAGGGCTAATTCTATACAAAACTACAAAAGCATCATAGTTGTCAAAAAATGATTTTCAGAGTAGCGAACTAAAAAAAAAAAAAAAAAAAAAAAAAACTTGTGAAAACAATAATGTTGACACTTTTGTCTTTCTGTAACTAGTATAACCATTTTATCCTTCCAAATTACATAAATCGTCCATGTGAGTTTGCGAAAATTGCATCCACCATCGCTCTAAATTAGATAAATGGTCCCTGTCGTTTGAAGAAAATTGCGTCCACTGTCTCTATTTTTTTTCCAATTTTTTTTTCAAAATTCTTTTCTGAAATAATTTTTTTAGGAATTTTTGTTCGTGACATGTGAAAAAAAAAATTATATTTTTTTTGTAATATTTTCTAAAAAACAAGTGAAAACGTATAAAAACATATTAAAACGTAGATTAAAACATAGTAAAACGTATATAAAAATATAACGGGTCCAAAAGAAAATATTAAGGACTGTGGATGTAATTTTTGCTAAACCACAGGGACCATTTATGTAATTTACCTTAGGGATGATTGATGCAATTTTTAAAAATCCAAGGATAAATGGTAATCACAGAATATTTTTTTTATTTTTATTACTCATATGAAGACAAAAATGTCACCATTAGTGTTCAAAAGAGTTTTTTTTTCTTTAGTTCGCTACTCTAAAGATGATTTTTTGACAACTATAATGTTAATTTTTTTTTTTTTTTTTTTTTAATTATTATGAAAATAGCCCTATTAATTATTATAATGGTTTTTTTTTTTTTTTTTTTTTTTTTTTTTTTTTTTTTTTTAAATCAAAATGAGTTGATTTCTTGTGTTAGAGTTGTTACAAGAAGGTGTTTAAAATTTTCAGAACTGTATGGTCGATTAATTGATTTAAAGTTGTCATTTAAAGATTTCTTAAGATGGGGAAAGCAATAAAGCATGGTATAGTTATTCTTATGGAGAATCAGTGTGATTATGATCTGTGGCATGCGTTCAAAGAACAAATCCATCCCGATATTCTTAAGGTAGAGAAACTAGATATGTTTTTTTTTTTTTTTATAGACTTTTGTACTATACTAAGACAAATGAACACACCAAAAAATGAAATGTTATTATGTTTACTGATTATTTTATGCTTGTACATATATGTTCATTAATGATTGTTCATTTATGTTCGTGTAACTTTAATCAAGGAACATAAACGGACATGAACAGCCTCTTTTGTTTAGCGAACGAACATAAACAAGAAGTTTCATATGTTTAATTGTTCATGTTGTTCATTAGTCCGGTTAAATCTAGCGAACGAACACATACAGCTGTCCTTAAAATTTCGCCATAAATTAGCCAAGATAATATGCTCAATACCTTGCGATTGAAAGTCTAAAGAATGTTAAAAAAAAAATGCTTAAAATCTCATTAGAAATTGGTTAGATCGTTTGTAATTTGATAATTATGTATATATTGTTAAAAGACAAAACAATGAATTTGCGTATGAGAATAGGAAATGCAGCTGTAAAGCCACTTTACATTACCTTTATACCCCTCTACAGGACATTCTAATTTACATGTTCATGATATACACAACTCGATGATACAACAAAAGGGTCCAATTTACTATCGGATGTCGTCTGAGCTCTATGAGATATATGCATAACGCCATGTCATACGTGCCTCAGAGCTAACGGATAGTGGTTGGGGAAGTGTCCCATTTGCACTGTCCTTGATATATGCATAACTCCTTGTCATACGCTAGCTTCAGAACTAACAGATGATGGTGGCGGAAGAGACCCATTTGTACTGTCATTGCGGGGTTTTGGAGGATCCTTCACCATCACGGGTTTAAACTGAAAGAATAGAAGTTACAGAACAATTATCGTTTTTATAGCAAACCAACACAATATATAACCCTATAAGTTATGTTTGGTAGCAACCAACCTGGTATATAGCATAAATAACATTCCTTCTTATTTGTGCCATCATCTCGATAAAGAGATTGTAGCCTTCAAGCTTGTACTCGATCAGGGGATCTCGTTGTGCATATCCACGTAAACCTACAGCTTGCTGAACAAATTTAAGAGCTTGCAAATGTTCTTTCCATAACCGATCTATGTTGTTCAATATCAGGAACCTTTCCGCTTCTTTCATCAATCCTGGAGCTTCTTTATCCACAATGTCCTACATTAGTACTATATAATTAGCCAAACAGACACATATTGATGTAAAAAGGGTTTTAGAGTGCCCACGTGTTACGGTGGGATAAATTGGTATATGCTTAAAACACCTAGCATAATTATTAGTAGCAATGATATCAATTAAAACTATAGATAATAGGTGTAAAAGATGGCAAGATAGTTTACGGATGGGTGTTGAACATAATTTCCTAGTATAAACATAATACAAGGATATATGAGAGAAACAAGACTAACCCTCTTCTTTAGATATGCTTCACGTCCACGAAGACGAAGATACTCCCTCAAATCTTCATACGTTGCAGAGTTCGTTGCCAGCAAATCTGGAGTCAAATCGTTCAACAAATAGCAATACCTGCGGTGAAATCCGTGCAGATAAGTTATTTGCTACATTTCACACAATGACGTAAATAACTAGATATTGAAACAGGAACTTACTGTTGGATTTTTCCTATAAGCTTTTCAAAATCCCAGTTTTCTCTGGGAGCCTCGGAGCCAATATTTGCCTAAACAAACAAAAAATTGTTTTTTTTAGATATTTAGTAATCCTTTCTATAGAGCGGATAGAAAAATAAACAATGGATAAAGTACAAGGTGGCGACCCTTTATGGGAGTATATATACAGGTTCATCAATACCAAATCTGATAAGTAAAAAACATATATGAATGACAAATTGTAGAACAAAATGATACCAGATACATGTTTGGGTGGTGTATAAAGTAGTTTGAATAGTTGGGTTGTCTAAATGAAATAAGTTGAATAGTTAGGTAGCATCATTTTACCTCTAATATGTCATCCATCGTGAGTTCAGCATATTCAATAAGTAGAGATTGAAGATCTTCTGATTCTAGAGCTCTTCTTCTCTCTGTATAAACACGGTCTCGTTGGCTGTTCAAAACCTCATCATACTCAAATAACTGCTTTCTGATATCAAAAAAGTAGTTCTCTACTTTTCTTTGAGCTTCGTCGAGTGCCTTTGTCAACATTTTTGATTCAATTGGTAAATCCTCAACTCTGAAAGCTCTCATCATACCCTACAAGTTTCCCTTTAAGTAAGCCTCAGTCATGATAGAACCATTACTATGGAAAAGAATAGACATGGCCCAAACCTGAATTCGATCTCCTCCAAAAATACGAAAGATGTTATCTTCAAGACTAAGAAAAAACCGAGAACTTCCAGGATCCCCTTGCCTGCCACTTCGTCCACGCAGCTGTATCCATTTGGAATTTCATAAGTTATCGATACATGTGTACATGCTCAACATACTCCTTATAAAGCATATAACAGCAACAACAACCATACCCGATCCCGTCGGAGCGGGATATGGGCCTTATATAGCATTTAATCTTGCCATTAAGTAAACTGTGAATCTTAGCCATCCATCATTAATAAGCGATTTGTGCAGTCAAGTTTGTAGAAATCGTTATTTATTAATTTATACAATTAAGTTAGAAAACAAGAACAAAGAAATTTTGAAGACTTCTTTAAAGTTTAAAATAAGTACTCATCAACAGTTAGCTAATTTTATAGCTGGAAATCAAATTATGCTAAATACATTCTTCCATTAATAGTGGCAAACTGACAATAATAAAACGTTTTTCAACTATGAAAATGAATTCTGGAACTCTAAGAAAGATCTTATTAAGTATTAAAAAATCTTGTAGCTAAAAACTGTAAATGAATAATACCAAAATAAATCCATAATATCCAACATTTGCCTATTAAACCGCACCTGGTTGTCAATTCGGCGTGATTCATGGCGTTCTGTTCCAACAACATGCAGTCCTCCAGCTGCTACAACCTTCTTTTTTTCTTCCTCAGTGTAGGCTTTATATTCTTTTGCAATTTTTAGGAAAGCATCACGCAACTTCGCAATTACTTCGTCTTGAGCAGGACCCTACAAATGCTACACAAAGTTAGTTGTATAGGCAATAGAAAACAAAGACAAGACATGAGCTATTTCATTTAAGTGCCACCTTTTCACAAGCATAAGAAAGCCGTTCTTCTGCTTCAAGCTCAGGTAAAGATCTGCGACCCCATGAGCTGACAGCCAAATTAACAGCTTCCTCAACCACCGTTGTACTTTCTTGAGATAGTGCACACGGGAACAAACTTTCACTCACCTGAAATGTTCATCTAAATGTTAGAGAACCCGTGATTTAGTGGTACCGTTAATTTAAAAGACGGACACAAACCTTCCATGTCTTCTTTGGGGGAGCTTTCTTGACGGAAACAAAAACTCCCTCATATGGTTTAACAACGCTGCAGCGGTTATATCATGTGAATAATACAATTCAATTGATTGATATAACGTGACTCGTAACCAAGTAATAAATAAAGAAAGGGGGAACTTCCATAAAATAGCAGTGTACTTTTTCGAGATGGTATGAAGCTTTTTAAATGCACTAGTTTGGACAAAAATAAAACCAAATTGACAGAGAAACTTAACTTACCATATAATCATCAAATACAACTTATATTACCATCTTAGCTCATGGTCGTAAACTCGAAAATTGTAGTTACCAAGTTAGGACAAATAAAATTTTAATTACCAGGCTGGACAATATTGCAGAGTGCATTGCTATTTTTATGAAATTTCCCCTAAATAAAACTACATGTATTTGGAAAACCACTCAATTAGATTAACTTTGTAAAATGATGCAATACCTTGGCATGAGCAACTCACGCAGCTTCAACCTAGCCATAAATTCTGCATTACCACCAAGAATAATATCTGTTCCTCGACCAGCCATATTAGTAGCGATCGTAACTGCACCAAGGCGACCACTTTGTGCCACAATCTCAGCTTCTCGCTCCACATTTTCTGGTTTCGCATTTAATACCTTCATATGAATATAGTTAGTCCAAATATTATAGCATTTTTCTTCTAAAGCAAAACTTGAATTCAATTTGATGCTCGATCAGAGGTGGCAAATTTGACCTATTTACATATGGATGGACTGATTTGGGTTATGATTTATCTTTAATGGGTCAAACCCGTTAAATAAATAAAAAAATCGCTCAAAAGAGTGACTAGCAAACCCAAACCAACTCAACCAGGTCATTTTCCCACCTCTACTCGATCATTTATGGGAGTGAATGTCATCAAGATATGAACTCTCACCTCATGTGGGATTCCAGCTTCACGAAGTTGTTGAGACAATGCGTCACTCTGCTCAACACTAGTTGTGCCAACAAGCACCGGGCGCCCAGTCTTGTTCATTCTCGAGATCTCTACAACAACTGCCTGCCATTTCCCGTTGGTTGCTCTAAACACCACATCCGAGTCATCCTGTGGTTGCCATGTCATTCCTTTTCAATCTTTATTTATGGCAAAGAGACCGTGTAGAATATTCAAAAGTTAATGCTTGTAGAATAAACCTTTCGTAGCATAGGTTTGTTTGTTGGGACAATTGTAACTTTGAGCTTGTAAATACTCTCAAACTCCGAACTCTCGGTTGCAGCTGTGCCAGTCATGCCACAAAGTTTGGGGAACTGTAATATTTCCAACCGTACAACTCATGAGTTTCCATATGTATAAGTTTTCAACTATTCAAAGATCATAAAGATGCTTGTGAGTTGTAAACCTGAAGAAAAAAGTTCTGGTAACTAATTGAGGCGAGAGTCACAGTCTCATTTTGAATGGGTACTCTTTCTTTGGCTTCCACTGCCTGGTGAAGTCCATCACTCCAACGCCTCCCCTATGACACATGCACACACGCTTTTAAAATAAGTTGAAAAATTACAACTATTTCCATATTGACCTGAACACTAAACTTGTATAGTAGGAATAAAACTCAAGAAAACTTGATAAAGAGTCAATTACCTGCATGACTCGACCACTAAACTCGTCCACTATGAGAACCTCTTTGCCACGAATTATATAATTCACATCTTTAAGAAATAGCTCTTTAGCTTTTATTGCATTTATTAAATAGGAGGCCCACTGTTCCCGTGGATCATATAGATCCTTTACTTCAAGAATTTCCTCAGCGTCTGCATAACCCTGTTCTGTAAGTAAAACATTTTTCTGCTTCTCATCAACCTGCAACAAATACCTTGATAAGTATTACACGAGATATAATTCAAAAAATCATTTGCAACCAACTTCCTGTTTTACCGTATAATGTATATCGCGTTCAAAAGCAGCAGCAATTTTAGCAGCTTTATAGTATTGTTCACTTGGTTTCTCAGCAGGTCCGGATATAATAAGAGGAGTTCTTGCTTCATCTATAAGTATCGAATCAACCTCATCGATGACGCAGTAATTGAAACCCCTTACTACAAGCTCATCAACACTCTGTAGGTCACAATAATTCAATATAAGTGAAAATAATTTAATAAGATAACAGAATATATTGTTGTCTTCAAAGCAAAAAATTACTTTCCATTGCAAGATTGTCTCTCAGGTAATCAAAACCGAGCTCACTATTGGTGACGTACGTGATATCGCATAAGTAATTCTGCCTCCTTTCTTCACTTGTCATATTTTCTGCCCAAATAACTCACTGTTAGGCTAATGCTTAGTTAAGTAAAAGTGAATTATTTAGCAAAAGAAAAAGGTCAATGCAAGATATTACCATTTTTAATAAAATATTCAAAAATTTATAACCATTTTCGCAACAAATTGAACACACTGGCTAAGAATATACTCTTAATCAATAGTCGATACCCATCAGGATTTTTTGGTTCATCTATCTAAGGTTATACAGCATACATTAAAGTTAACGATAATTTTAAAAGAAGTAAGGCATACGCTGGATTAGGCCAACTGTGAGTCCAAGAAAACGAGCAACTTGACCAACCCATTCACAGTCCCTCCTTGCAAGGTAATCGTTGACGGTAACAATATGAACTCCTTTACCAGTTAATGCATTTAAATAAGCTGGTAAGATGGCCACGAGCGTCTTTCCCTCCCCAGTCCTCATTTCAGCTATTTCTCCTTTATGAAGTACCATGCCACCTACACGACCAAAAACAAAATGAACTTTTTTCTTCACTTGCACTAAAGCAGTTTAATTTTGTGGGTCCAAGTAGCCATTGTATACAATACTGCATGTTTAGGGTGAACGTCAAACTTACATGCTTAATATAAATGCGAGTTTACTGCTATTACATCACATTATACCATATAAACATAAGAATGGAAGAACTTAAGCAGCGGTATACAAGATAATTGTTTTCAGCTGAAAAATCATATTTCACGTTCAAAAAGTAGGATGGGCAAACACACGATTATTTTACCTATGAGCTGAACATCAAAAGGACGAAGACCTAGAACTCTTTTCGAGGCCTCTCTCACTATAGCAAATGCCTCCTGCAAGATATATAAAGCGATAAGCCATGGAGCATAACACTTGTATCAGCTACAGTAGGACTCTAATAGGGTGCTTGCATCGCTTGTTGAAAGTTATTACTATGTCACATAGACTAATCAAGTAATCAGGGGGTGTTAAGGATCGCCTATTGAAAGTGCTTATGCCTTTTGAAATAAGCAGAAGCAGATAACCAGCTTTAACAAACGTAATGCAGATAAACAGACGTTTTGAGTGTTACCAAAAAAAAAAAAAAAAAAAACAGTCGTTTTGAGTGTTTGGTCATTCTGTTTATTTGTAATTCAAAATGCTAACTCAAAACTGCTTATCAGATAACCAAAATGTAACAAAACCGTCCACAATAGATAGTTATGCTGTTAGAACTACTTACACCACTCGAAAAAAAGTCGGTTATTTATGGATTCCAACTTATTTTGAACATTTTCAGCTTATATAAACTTATACAAGCCGAAAATTT
The DNA here is from genome assembly GCA_030686995.1 of Artemisia argyi. Lineage (NCBI taxonomy): Eukaryota > Viridiplantae > Streptophyta > Magnoliopsida > Asterales > Asteraceae > Artemisia > Artemisia argyi. Next base: position 29,965,803 of record CM060680.1, read on the forward strand.
TCAAAATAAGCCACACAAAATGAGCTTATAAAACATAAGCCTAAAACCACATAAGCTATAAGCCCGTTATATAAGCTTAAACAAACACCTCATTAAAACAAAATTAACTAGTTCAGTTTCTAAATTACGCTTTACGTAAATCTACCATTTCTAACTAACGCTACACCTACTAAACCAAACCAAACCAAACCAAATAACATACAGGCAAAAGAGAATCCAACGCCTGCGGATTCTCGCGCGCCCGTTGCTTCAAAACACTCGTCCGCTCCCTCAACTCAAAATCCTTCAACTCCCTAATCTCCGCCTCAAGCGAATTAATAGCCGCAACCTGCGCACCATACGCCTGCCTCGTCCCCTCACCGCTATCACTCCCCCCTCTAAACAACCCCAACAAACCACCTAATGACGCCACCGGCACCACCGCCGTCCTCCTCCTGTACCGGAACAGTTTCCTGTTGTTACTGGTGCGTTTTTTTAGGGTTTGAGTGAAATTAGGGTTTGTGAGATGGTGGAAATTGGGGGTTTTGGGTGTGAGTGATGAGGAGGGGGATGGTGTGAAGGTGGTGGATGATGTGAGGGACATTATGGTAATTTTGAAATTAGGGTTTAATGAGTGAGTGATTTTGAGTGTGCCATTAATGAGACCTGCAAATTGTTTTTGGTTTTGGTTTTGAGGAAGAAGATGATATTTGGATAAGGTGGCAATATTGTAATTATAGTAAGTGTTTGTTTAAGAGCTTATGTGTGTGATTTTAGCTTACGTGCATCTTTGGCGCAAGAATTTATCAGAGCTTATCATAGCATGAGCTTATTTTTGTCAGGAAAATAAGCTACTATAAATGGAATGCTAGTTGAAGGAGTATTTAAAAAAAAGCTTCAGCAACCCGCTCCAGCTTCTACTAGTGCCAAACATACCCTTAATGGAGTTTGTTTGAGGTTTTATAGCCGGCTTACGAATTATTTGGTCTTAGACTTATATTTTAAAATTTATTTTTTGTGACTTATTTTGAAACTTTTCAGCGAATATAACATAAGTCTAAAACGGGCACGGGCTAAACGAGCACGTGCCAAACAGGCGCATGTTATACGAATCGTTTTAAAAAAGACCTAAAACGACGAAATAAATTCCTCAAATGTAACATCTTTTTTATATTTTAAAAAATTAAATATATTATATTTATAAATTTTTCTTTAAAAACAATTGTAATATTCTCCAATGAAGAGAAAATATGTGACCGTTTGTGCTCATTTAACTTTTAAATGAGGAATATATGCACATTTCAAATAAAGAGGCTGCTAAATGTGTCTAAATCTTTTACAAATTAGCCCATTTTTTGATTTTGTGCACAAATTTTCACCTCTATTTTTAACATTGAATGAATATCTTCGTTACTCATATTCATCTTTGTTGTGTTTTGGTGACTTATGTATCACTTACACCACTTAAAGAGCATGTTGCATGCTTGATAACGTGTTATAGGCTCTGTTGCAAAAATCGGTCTAGGCGGCAGGTTAATCGGCGATTAATCGCTAGGGGGTTAACCGCCCAGATTTTCATTTAATCGGTTTAATCAAAAATCGGACATAAATCGGCCAAATCGGTTATGGATAGAAATCAGCTAAATCAGATATAAATCGGCTAAATCGGGCATAAATTGGCCAAATCGGAAAAAAATCGGCTAGATCAGCCAAATCGAGCATAGAGTTTCACAATTTTTTAATTTTATATATAAAATATCTAATCCGATTAATTCTCATTTAACCAATTAATCGCTAAAAGATACTCGACCACCCAACTACTGCCTAACGATTTTTACAACCTTAGTTATATAGGTGCAAATGCAGTGGCACCCCTATAAAACTTATATTGCACCGCCCATCTGTAACATAGGTACGATTGTCATCGACTTTTATGCGTTTTCTTTAAAAGTTAGTGGGCATTTGACACACTGGGCCACAAGCCCATAATGAGCAATTAATAAATTGGCTATGGGCCAAAAATACTGCTACGCTAATAAAAACACAATTCACTTACAAAAAATCAATACCACATTTCAATAGGTCAACACACACACCACAACCATACAACCTAACAACCCAGATCTAGAATCACCACCTCTTCAATAACCACTTTTCAGTTTTCAAAAGTTAATATAAAAAGTTTTCTGATGTCGATAAAATACTTCCATTGTTTTGAAACGGACCTTTATTCGATTCAGGTCCGTTTCCAAACCATGAAAGTCTTTTGTCGACAGCTCTCAGTTTATCAAGCGCCCGCAACACGCAGCCACATATTGGATGAGCTAAAGTGCATTCATACGTTGTTAGTGCGTGTCATAGATTACTATGGTTTTTTTTTTTTTTTTTTTTTTTTTTTTCTTATAATATAAGTGTTGTTATTTGGCATTGCAACTGTCCCTATTTTTTGACCCTCAGACTTATATTTGGACTGTTTATAGTTTCGGGGTTTCCCTGTTACTAGTGACCCTACCGTTGTTAAGGTTTCATGCGCAGTTAACATGCCTTGGCCATGGGTGATGCATTTGTAACATAAGATTGGATGGAGTATAAAATGTAGAGTAAGGAATGATTCATTTTTCTTGTTCCTGGATGATGCATTTGTAACATAAGATTCATTAAATTTATTCATATGATGTTGGACATTGTTCAAGCTTCATTAGTTGACGCATTTGGGGCTAAGTATCTATAAACTTAACTGAAAAATCTATAAACTCAACATATTTTGCAATATCTGGTTCAAAATTTAAAATGTATCGAATTCAGATTCGGTTTTATGTTCGGTTTGGTCCAGTTTGTATCCAGTTCGGTTTTGCCTTCAAAAATTCTCAACCCAAGAAACCTGAAACCTGAACCTACGAACTGCCTTACGCGTCCATTGCCGACTGATGTATCGAAAGGGACACCTTTAAAAGGATAGCACAAACAGTCACATTGTACACTCTTTATAGTAACTCGGGTACTCAAGATATTATAGCTCCAACAATTAAGAGCATAACTGCAAGAAACAAAAGTCTCAGTTGACTCTACAAGTCAAAGAATCGTGTTACCTTTACCCAAGCACAAACAGGGTTCATAGTCTTGCAAATATAAAAAACATCAACTGTGTCATGTACATGACGATCGTTTAGTATACAATCTTTTGCACTGGTTTTCAGCCTGCTATGGATGCTATTGAACTCTCTGGCATTGGTTATTGTCGGATGTTAGTTTACAAGCCTGCATTTAATGATCAAAACTTGGTTGGGCTATGTAAGTACCGGGTCATATGCACATTGACAGAGCGGTAATTTACTATGAAAATGAAATGTTGGGGAGACTTGTGCTGCTCATACCAACTACCAAGCACTGTCCCCTGGTTTGTTCATGTGCTGCTCATACCAATTTACGAGGTAGATTAAGATCTAGACTTCTCTATAGTCCAAATCCATGAACTTAACTTAAAAACAATGTACTTGACATAGGATGCAACTTGTACTTATAAAAATATATAATCTGAATAATCTTAGAGTCACTGCTGTTAGGATAAACCCCAGAACCAAAAACAAGTTTCATATAGACCATGTTATACATATTGAACAACAACAAAACCTAATTTTGTAACGGAAAGATTCCAAGCAACAACAATATCCATTCCAAAATCACATAAATTTCTATGAGAATTAAATGTTACATAATAACCACCACAAAAGCATATTAAGCCTTGCGACTTGCGAGATACCAAACTATTGTTGGATCGCTAGTAGTTCAACGGTCAAGGAAAGAGCAGGAAAATTTGTGTTGAGCCAAAATTGTTGAACTTCAGTTAGAACTTAGAATCATTTGCGTTTTCCAAAAGACTTGAGCATACAACGAGTTGGTTGAGATGATCGAATCAAATAAGCTCTTGAACCTATAATCAGTATTTAGTGTTGTAACCTACTGGTAAAGTCTAATGCATGATTGCATTGCAGACCATTAGTGTTACTCAACTGAGTAACCTGCAGCTTTGTTTCTACTTTCTGCTATCTTATTTTACACTTTTTCTTTGGGTGAAATATCAACATCAACACATTACAACCAAGGTGCAAGCAGCTAAGTTTGGACAACCCCAAAACATAACAGACAAGCATGAAACAAATTACAAGAACATTTCATACAATTGAATATAACATCCCATCATGAATACAACTTGAGAAAAATATCATCAATCATCTAATATTCACCAATACTCTGTTATTTTACACTTTGAATGGTAACAACTGGGAGATTGTAGATTTTGTCTAGCAACTTGGTTATCAACAAATTTCTTAAAGAAAGACTCATGACTTTCTCCAAACATCGCCTAACCACTACTAATGCTTTCACTCCGCTAATCCCGATTCAAAGAACATATGCATCATTTCTTGTACACACATAGGCATCTACACATTCATTTGTTGCAAATTCAAAGTTTGAAAAACTTGCGTTTGTATTTACAGATTATCCAAAGTATCCACCAAGCATAATAAGAGAACAACGCAATGAAGCAAAGAACGCTAATAAGATTATCCAAATCTAAAAGGCTTGGCATCATTAATTGCAAAAGCAATAAGGCACAAGCAATATGTAGCATATACTACATCTACAATGGCATAAGATTCTATAAATGACATTACTTAACAACATTAAATAAGTGATAAAAAACTAAGATAGATTAAACTGATTTTTGCACACCTTAACTACAAAATAGGCCCCTTGAAACGTGGCCATCGTCATTTTGATTAGTTATTGTCATTAATATATACGTGAATCCGAGTGATGAAGCAGAAGCAGCGATTCCTTGCAAGGAACCATGAAGAAGGAGCCCCTATATCCAGAAATCCCCAGATTCTTGATTTGTTGTGAGCAGGGGTCGTAAACATCAAGCGTGGTTAACCTTCTGTCCTCCTTTATAGTTTCAAATATAGTTTCACCATTCTTCTTAAACCCCAATATTTTCTCTACTGGTGCACCAATTGTGAATAGCTTTCTAAAAGACAAATCATGCTCCATCACCCATATACCACAACATTTTGCTCCGTCGACATAGATAGATCCATAGATAACAAGAGACTCCCTTAGCTTGGAAACAAACAATTCTTCATCTTCATCTAGCTCGTTTGTTAAGGTATCTGGTAGGTCTACCACTTTGAATTCCTTGGAAATCAAATCAAATGACACAACCATATACTTATAATGAGGTACACCATCATCATCAAAAGTCTCGTCATAAGCAGCCCAATAAATAAACCTATCTATAACAACCTGACTTGACTTATTAAGTCTAATTGATTGACGAGGCATATTACAACTTGGAATCACATTCCAAACACCCGAGCTCAATGTATAAACTTCAACATGCCAAGGCATTTTATGTGCACATAAAACCATAACAACGGTAGGGTCACTAGTAACGGGACAAACCCCGAAACCATAAACAAGCTTGTTCATATAGTAAATACCAGGGGAAACAATACCAAATGATTTTCGGATAGAAGGGTTCCAAATAACAACCATCTCTCTACAATTATCAAAACAACACAAACACAGCAACCCATGACACGCAATAACAGCATTATGAACACAAGATTGTTTAAACAAGGGAGACACAACAACAAATGGAGCTAACTCTTGTTATTGTACCTTAAAAGTTTCGATATCATCGTCTACGAGACAAATGTAATTTGACTCATCCAGAAAATGATTAGGGTTGTAGCTTAGAATATGGCTATGTGGCTGCGTGTGGCGGGAGCCATACCCATTGATAAACTCAGAGCTGTCAATAAAAGACTTCAAACGGACCTGAACTAAATTAATGACTTGACATCAGAAACCTTTTTGATGATTTCAATTTGGATTTCAAATGGGATGTTGTCTGACATTTTTCAATTTTGTTTTCTAGGGTTTATGTTTCTAGCAATAAGAAATTTGGGGCGTAACTTTGGCTTGTTTAGGACTTTCACACTAAATTTTACAGCAATATTTTATGATAAACTAGTGCATCTTTATGCACTAGACGAGTACCCGTGCATAGCAACGGGATTTTATAGCAACAGATCATTTAGTGATAAAAAAAGTTTATGGGTTATAAGCGAAAAATAATAAAAGTTTGAAGATTTATAGATTAAACATAATGTTTTGAAACCCGGTTCGACCCGTTCTGTACGAAAAATGGGTCGATTTAAATCGAGTGAACCCGACGGGTTGGGTCGAAAAAGGGTTAAATTAAATCGGTCAACCCGCCGGGTTTGAATCGTCCCAGGTCAACCCGGTTTTCGATGTGTATTAATAATTTCATTTTGAAATATATGTTTTCATATGGCTTTTATTAGTTAGACGAACCGGTGGCGACACCGGTTTCTGGTTAAACCCGTTGGTCCGGTGCAGTTTTTAAAACTATATGTACCATCAACTTGTTAGCTTGTATGAAGCTTTGTGTGCTTTATTAATTTGTATAATGTGTGAAATAACGTTAGTTAGTGTGTTAATTATTTTATATTTAGATTATGTTGTAGCTTGTTTAAATTGTACATTGTAAAAATTTTATTGTACTCTTTAGTAAGGAGTGTTTTAATTGGTTGTTTTTAATTTTATATATATGATTTTAATTTGTTGTACAATGTGAATAAATTATTATACTTTAAAGTTATGGTGTGTTTTAATAAGAGTATTAATTATACTATGCATTTCTCTCACCTTTGACTTTCAAGAATTCACTTTTCAAGATTTGACCATATATTCTTTATAGCGACAAATAGTTTATTCGATAAATAGTTTATTCATCAAAAAAAGTTTATAGGTTATAAATGAAAAATAATAAAAGTTTGAATATTTAAGAATTAAACATACTGTCTTGAAACCCGGTTCGACCCGGGTGGTTCAACCAGGTGAACCGTTTCGGTCGAAAAATTGGTTGATTTAAACCGGGTCAACTTGCTAGGTTGGGTCGAAAACGGGTCAAATTAAAGCGGTTCAACCCGTCTCGTTTGAAGCGTCTCGGGTCAACCCGGTTTGTGATTTGTATTAATTGGTTGTATTTAATTTGGTAGATGTGTTTTTAATTGGTTGTACAATGTGAATAAATTATTGTACTTTTAAGTAATGAGGTGTTTTAATAAGAGTATTTCCTAATTTCCTTTAATAAGATTTTTCAAGATTTCCACTTTTCAAGATTGACCATTTTTTTAAGATTGATCATTTTTCCTTTATATGTAGTATAGATAGACGAGTACCCGTGCATAGCAACGGGATTTTATAGCGACAGATCGTTTAGTGATAAAAAAAGTTTATGGGTTATAAACGAAAAATAATAAAAGTTTGAAGATTTAGAGATTAAACATAATGTTTTGAAACCCGGTTCGACCCGTTCTGGATGAAAAATGGGTCGATTTAAATCGAGTGAACCCGACGGGTTGGGTAGAAAACGGGTCAAATTAAACCGGGTCAATCCGCCGGGTTTGAAACGTCCCAGGTCAACCCGGTTTTCGATGTGTATTAATAGTTTCATTTTGAAATATATGTTTTCGTATGACTTTTCTTAGTTAGACCAATCGGTGGCGACACCGGTTCCTGGTTGAACCTGTTGGTCCGGTCCAGTTTTCAAAACTATATGTACCATCAACTTGTTAGCTTGTATGAAGCTTTGTGTGTTTTATTAATTTGTATAATAGGTAAAATAACATTAGCTAGTGTGTTAATTATTTTATATTTAGATTATGTTGTAGCTTGTTTAAATTGTACATTTTGAAAATTTTATTGTACTTTTTAGTAAGGGGTGTTTTAATTGGTTGTTTTTAATTTGATATATATGCTTTTAATTGGTTGTACAATGTGAATAAATTATTGTACTTTAAAGTTATGGGGTGTTTTAATAAAAGTGTTAATTATACTATGCATTTCTCTCACCTTTGACTTTTAAGATTTCACTTTTCAAAATTTGACCATATATTTTTTATAGCAACAAATAGTTTATTCGACAAATAGTTTATTCATCAAAAAAAGTTTATAGGTTATAAATGAAAAATAATAAAAGTTTGAATATTTAGGAATTAAACATAATGTCTTGAAACCCGGTTCGACCCGGGTGGTTCAACAGGGTGAACCATTCCGGTCGAAAAATTGGTTGATTTAAACCGGGTCAACTTGCTAGGTTGGGTTAAAAACGGGTCAAATTAAACCGGTTCAACCCGTCTGGTTTGAAGCGTCCCAGGTCAACCCGGTTTGTGATTTGTATTAATTGGTTGTACAATGTGAATAAATCATTGTACTTTTAAGTAATGGGGTGTTTTAATAAGAGTATTAATTATATTTCATAATTTCCTTTAATAAGATTTTTCATGATTTCCACTTTTGAAAATTGACCATTTTTTCAAGATTGACCAATTTCAAGAATTTCAAGATTGACCAATTTCAAGAATTTCACTTTTCAAGTTTGACTGTTTTTACATTATATGTAGTATAGATTATGTTTGCACTAATTAAAAGTTAGTCAATAAAATTTGATGCTAAACAATTGTCTTTCGACAAAAAAAATCATGATTCACTTGTGGCCATGGAGGTTCACCTGTGCCGTCTTCGGGCTATCCAAAAAAGGATAGTCGCCTTGGAATTAGCCGGCTCGCAATGTTGAGTCGGAAACCCATGATCAAAAAAAAAAAAAAAAAATCATGATTTAAAAATATGTACTCCGTAATTATTAATGCTTTATCTTTCTAATTTTCGCTTACTAACTTTTTAGACAGTTAACCTTTAACTAATTAATTAATAATTACGGCTTGTTTTAAATTTTTTGAGTTATTATGTGACAATAATGTCCTTTCGCTCCTAGTCTCCTCATATTTCAAAATATAGGTTTTAAACAATTACACTAGATTAACACAAAGTGTACAATTAAATTATGCATCAAGATCCAAATCTTTTAACTAGTCATCACCTATTATTAATGTATTTTTTAGAAAACCAATTCAATTAAAAATACAACTATTAAAGGTTACTGTACAAACGAAAGAAAGTACTACACACCAAAAAGCAATATCGGTAAAATGTGATAATCACACAAACTTTGTTTTCACATAGATTCAGTGATCTAACCGAAAAACACATATAAAAAAGAGTAGCTCAAATATATATATATATATATATATATATATATATATATATATATATATATATATATATATATATATATATATATATATATATATATATATATATATATATATATATATATATAGGATGTAGATGATTTGCGGATCAGAAAAATTGTATGAGGAAGTGGTTGGTAGAAGATCAATTTTAGTGAAGAGAGAGGGCGGCAAATGGAAGAGTTCGTCGGCGATATCAACAACGGATGGATGTGGTGTAGTGAAGCGACAGTTAGTGGTGGAGGATTTGGGTTTGATATTTTGGAGAAGAGACAAAAGTTCAATGCAGAACAAATTTTCTCTAAAGATCAAATAGCTTGATCTCAACCACTCATCCAACTTCAATCCAATGGTTTAGATTATATACATCTACATTTATTTTAAATTAACATAAGGGTAGTTTTGTAGTTTTACTCTCCCTCATTTAATCACATATCTCACCCCTATCATTTTCTCACCCTCCCCAATTCTCTTTCAAATTACCGTTTCCCCATTTTTAAACCCTAACCCCAACTTCAAAATTGATGTTAATCACTTCTATTCAATGGATCTGAGAGATGAAATAGCACTATCTAGAGGTTAGCCGTTGCCCAGATCGTCTTCATCGGCTCTCGTTGATCAAAATAAGCCTCGATACGACGATATTGGTGAGTTGTTTTATTCTTTTTTGTTTGTTCATATTAGTTTACTTAAAATATAACCATTAATTTTTAACGAGTTTTTATTTCGTTTTTTATTGTTTTTATGAATTGTTTTGTTCATTTTTGTTCCATCAATCAAACTGTAAATGGCAATCTGTGTTAAGTGGATGTATTATTGATGATGACTAGCATTGATAAGAGGAAGTATTATCAATGGATATAATTTGACAAGTGGAAGTATTATAAAAAGATATAATTTGATCATCATATCAATGAATGTATTATTGATGATGACTTGTGTTGCAGTTGTAAGTAATATTGTGATAAGTGTAAGTTATATAACAAAATTAACGTATTCTATTACTGTGAACAAGAAGAGGAATAAGAAAGTGAATGTGATTAGTAACAGGAATCGAAATTCAGTTAAGTTTCGAGTTCGAGCCGTTAAATTAGATGAGGTGATAATTTGTTACTGTTTGTTTGATGTTTTTATGTGGTTATTGGTTATGAATTTATTATCATCATGTTATGTGGTGTGTTATTCTTTTACGCACGCTTTTGATAAGACAAGACAATCTTTTTATCGTTTTCTTTTTCGTAATTTTTGTGTTTCAATACTTTTGTCCTATCAAATTTTATAACCTTACACCCCAATGATACTCTTCAAAACAGTTTTACCACATGGGAACGACGATCATTTCAGTAATCTAACGCTACAAGAAATTTGGCCTAAATACTGTTAAATCATCCTCAATGGTCGGCTTATACAGCCGGCATATGGCTTATTTCAGGTATGGACTTTAGCTTTAAGCTACGCTACATAATTTCTTTCTTTAATTTCAAAATATAATACATTGATTGCAATGAAAGAAAATGTTTAGTCCTGAGGTCTAGGTCTTCTATATTTTCAATCTTCTTCTTTTCATTCAGATTTTGACTTCAGTGCCTCAATTTAGATTCTTGGAACAGTTGCTATTAGTGCACGGGCATAGGTGTTACAAGAGAATCTCCAAAATGGTATGTACCAAACTTCATTGAGTTAATAGATATATTTATCATGGTTTCAAAAAACACTAGGCGCAATAGGGAGGTCCGACCACTGCCTAGCTAGTAATCAGTTGAGGTAGGCCCTAGGCGGATTGGACTTTTCTATATATAAGTTTTAGAATTATATTTATATTGATAAATTTAATTATAAATAACTATGTCTTTCTAAAAAAATGATTGGATGTTCGGCTTTAAATGTATAGATTATAGATACATTCAAGAATAGATGTTTTTGGCTTTAGTTTGGGACTAGACAGATAGATTATAGATACGTTCAAGATAGATAGATTTGACAGTGACAGTTGGGATTTTCTGTTGTCCGAATGTTGCGTTTATTAAGGGCATGTGACTTGTTCTGAATCACATGTGATTTGTTCTGAATCACACGTGATTTTGTAATATAACTCTGAGTAATCATGCTACTAACTTTAACTTTGTATGTAACTAGCTACAGGTCTTGCTTAAAAAGTTGAAGAAAAGCCTTCGCGAAGGCCGAGTCTAAGCCTATTCAGAGAAAAAGGAAGTTATTAGATTCCAAAAAAGATTCTGAAAGTAATGAGCATAAGAAGTTGTCAAAGAAATTCAAGGGGAAGATGATTAGGTTTTAGGTACTTTATGTGTCAGGTTATTCAACTTGTGAGTTCTTTATCACCGAATGATTAGGCTTTATGTACTTTATATACATATGAGTGATGATTATTGATTTATATGAATTTGTTGATTTTAGGTGCTTCTGTTTAAAAAAAATGATAAATGAAAACAGGCAAGTTCAAGCCATATACCTTCATTGTGGGTTTGTTGTATTTTTACACAAGTTGATATGCAAATCACATGTGATTTTACCTCAAATCACATGTGATTTTACCACAAATTATTTTTTAAGATGAATCACATGTGGCTAACACATGAATCACATGTGATTTTCACACGAATCACATGTGATTTGCATGCGATTTATACTTGATGTGATAACATGTTAGTGTACTTTCTTATGTCTTACATTCAAATATAATACAAATACTAGAAATGAGCATTCAACAAAACATTTTGTATTTAAGTAAATGAGAATATCGTAAATTCAATTCACAACATGTATAAAGCATTGCTAAACAATTCACAACAATTGTTTAGCAAAGTTTTGAGTTGATGATTGTTGTACTTGTAACAGCTATACTACATACTCCTTAGGACTATTCTGGATGTATAATGCAATTTCAGTAGGGAGTTCTAATGATCGTAGCGTAGGCCTAGCTGGGAACTCAATGAGACTTTCCTTTGATACAAGTAATGTACATAATTTTCCTTTTTGGATGCCAACAAACTCTATTTCTCTTATCTTGCAAAACTGAAAAGTGCGTTTATTTTGAGGGTACCAGGAAATTGTTTTATCACATCATATACAAGTAACGATACACATGCAAAATTTTGAAAAGATATAAAAAATCAAAAGTATGTACCTATTCGTCAAGAGTTGTATCTAGTCTAGTGATTTAGTCGTTTTTGAATTTTTCAATGTTTTAACTTATGTAAATTATTAAGTAATCTGAAGAAGCTCATTTTGTAGCTTTAACAAACTTTAAAAATAAATTAATAATGCATAGCATTTTTTTAGCGCTTAGGAGGCGGACTGTAAAGCAATGAAAAAGTATTTTAGACCTTTTTTTTAGATATTTTTCATGTTGGTTGCAAAGTCTAATAACGTCTATTTGGTTCACTCAAATTGCAAAAAATGAGTTGTTCGAATCAAATGTGATTCACACACGAATCACATGTGATTCACAGACGAATCACATGTGATTCACCAAGTGGTCCACCTATAGCCTAATGAACAAGACAACGGCGTGCCTTATAGATGCCAAACAATGATATTGGACCCATTCTTCTTATCTACTTCATTATTCACACGGGCCATATATATTTTGGCTCTATACAAATGGTCACTTCAACTTTTTTGGTACTTTGTATTATTTAGAGTTCTAAGTATTATGTTGATGAGATTGTGAAGAATTCAATGTATTCAAGTAAATGAAAATTCAAAAACTCAAAAGTGTTCAAGCATCAATTGATGTCGCATTCTGTAAAATTGTTGTAGCCTTCTGTACAAATGTCTACAATAACATACCACCGACCCATCTTCTATAATGTAATACCTTTTCACAACACAATAAACAAAGAATTGGTTACTAGAATCACACATGATTCACCACAGAATCACATGTGAATTCTGATAAAATCACGTGTGATTGATGTATAAGAATCTCATAACTGATAAAGAGTACACTTTAATATTTTTATGAGAGAATCATATGTGATACACCAAATAATCACATGGGATTTTGTACAAATTACATGTGATTGCTGTAAAAAAATCAGAAATAATAAAGAGTGAAAAAAAATTTCAAACTAATAAAGATTGTATATTTTAATATTAACTGTTTTGATGCTGTAAAAAACTCCGATGTGATCCACCAAAGAATCACATGTGATTTTTGTACAAATCACATGTGATTGCTGTAAAGGAAACTCGAAACTAATAAAGAGTGTATACTTAAAATTTTTATTTTATAATCACGTGATTCATCAAAGAATCACATGAGATTTTGTACAAATCACATGTGATTGATGTAAAAAAAAATTCAAAACTAATAAAGAGGGTATACTACAAAAATTTATGAGAGAATCACGCGTGATTCACCAAAGAATCACATTGGGATTTTGTACAAATCACAAGTGATTGTTGTAAAAAAATCTCACAAATAATAAAGAGTGTATACTTTAATATTAACTGTTTTGATACAGTCAAAATTTTTATTCAGTTTACATTTTTTTGCCAAAACACTAAAAAACCGAATCACGCGTCATTTACTCCTTTCCAAATCAAAATACAATCAAATTTGATTAAGTTTACAAGCAAACTTGATCAAACTACAATCAAATCATTAAAAACTAAAATAATGTGAAAGAAATGAAGTTCCAAATAATTCATATACTTATTTTGTCAAGATATAATAACAACCAACTTATCCCTATCATCAATTATCAACTTTTTATATATATAATAAAAAGAAAAAAAAAAATCATGATATTACAAACCAAACAAACATCTGATTGTTTACCCAAGCAACTTCCATTTCATTTCATTTCATTTCTCAATGGAGTCATCTCCATGCTACTTCAGCGGAAAAACTTTCCGATGTCACCTTTGAATCCAACGAGTACGACACCGTCGCTAATCTCATCTTCAAATCCAACGTGTTCGACCATCTGGAATGTCACATCATCATCTTCACCGAAATCGACGCTCCTGTTCCGGTTGATTTCATGATGCTAAAATAGAAGGTTATTTAGAAGTTGCACGTGTTTATCATCAAGAAACAACAACAATAATTACATCTTTTTGGTGTGTTTGTTGGTGTACAAAATTTAGTGCATAAAGTACAAGCCAATAAAGCAATAATGATTAAGAAAGTCATAGCAGCACTTGTTTGCAAGTTTTGACTTCTTTGAATAATAGATCTTAATTATGGTTAACGACGGTGAATTTATTTGATTTTTTCGGTGATCGACGGTGATTTTGTTTGATTTTTCCGGTGAGCGACGGTGATTTGTGTATTTATACGATGATTTAGATGGTTAATCGGAAGCTTTTCCGGTGATTTAAAAGGATTCCGGTTAACCAGAAGTTTTGGTTGGTGAGAATTGTGGAAGACGGCTTTAAAAGAAAAGGAGATCGAATGATATATTTTTCTGCTTTTATTAAATGAGTTGAAATGACCATTTTACCCCTGCTTTTATGATTGTTGTTTTGATCTTGGTCGTTGGATGAAAGCCGAATGAAAGGCTACGATTCTCCGCTTTGTTCTTTAGATATTTGTTGTTTGTGAGGGATCTCGCCTCTTGGAGAAGATAGAAGAAAATTTTAGCCTTGTATGTATATAATGTACCTTCATTTTAAACGACAAGATAAAAACTATTTATATAATTACTCACAAAAAGTTTTTCTATCTTAAAGCTTAACATTTTTTTTTATTATTTTTTTTTAATATCTTTTTCATGTTCATCAATTTATTATAGTATAAAGTGTGCACCAATTATATAATGCAATATATAATCTTGAAGAATATAACCTAAATTGTCAATACTAAATATAAAACATGTTGCAATATCTTCAAAATTAAAAGTCCTATATGATGACTAGAATGTGTAAATTTTTATACCATAGAAAATGTAATAAGTTTATCGCACAATCTTTTAAAGTTATTGCAAAATCAAATTCTAGCCTTTGAGAAAGTTATTATTACGAAAAATGTGATATCAAAAAACATTACTCGCTTCAAATTTTAATTATTGGATACACTGTTAGGGGTTGCGAACATGACATGATAACCGGCACGAAGTTAGACAGGTTTAGGTCGAGCATAAACAAGTTTGGGTAAAGGAAAACATGGCAACCCGTCTAACCCTTTTTATAAACGGCTCGTGTTTTGGGTTGAGTAACTATTAAACATGGTCAACCCGTGAACATGTCTAACTATATAAACTTATAAAAAATGAAATATAACATGGATATTATGTTGGGTTTGGATCTAAATGTGTTTTGTTATATACTTAATAGTTAATATGACCTTCAATTACGATTATAACATGGATTTTATTCAAATTGTTGTATGGTTATTTATGTGTTAGTTTTATCATTTTTTAAATCATTGTGTCTTTTTGGGATTTAAAATAGTTGAATCAACAAACTATCAACATTTTTCACCGCTTGACCTATTTACTTAAACAGATTAAATGGGTCACGCATGGGTTAAACATGCTATGCAAGTTTGGGTTAGGGTTTATAAATTACTCTCTTAACTCTAATAGTTGCATCATTTGACTATTTGAAAAGTCAACGTGTGACAAATTTCACGAGTTTCCTACATTTTTCTACATTGTTTACATTGCAATTCCTACTTTGGTACTACTTTATATGTTTTTCGCATATATAAAATCACGAAGACTTGTATAAACAAATGGATCATTTCTTGTACTTTGACTTTTGAGGTCAAATGGACTTCTTTAACGTCAAAAGTTGATGATGATTTTCACAAGAAATTAACACTGATCTCTGTCTACCTCTTCTATCTGCTTTAGAAACTGGAAATTTCATAAAAACCTTTGAAGCGCATTTTTCTTATCCATGTCCTTATTGTTATTTATCCATTTGCAGGACGAGTCTGAAGATGATATCAAAATACATCAACTACCGAAGTTAGCCATGCTAAACTTAAATATAAGAAAAAAGAGTCCAGGTCCAAGTGGCAGCATGTCACCATTCAATACAATCGCGCAATACCGACAGGAACCGAAACCAAACCAAACCGAAAAAAACCAAACCAATTTGTAATCGAATTGAACCGAAAACCGAATTCGGGTCAACCCGAAAACCGAACCGAATTCTATTTCGGTTCGGTTTAAGCCAATATTAATTCGGTTTGGTTTGGTTTTCAGTTTTACCTAAAAAAAATAACCGAACAGAATTAACCGAACAACCCTATAACCGAACCGATGAAACATCCAAAAACCGGGCGTTAGCGAGACACAAACGTGGATCCAGCAGTTATAACCACAGTATAATATTACATGAAAAAAAAAAAAAAAAAAAAAAAAAAAAAAAAAAAAGGAACTATCATTTCACTACAAGTGACCAACATTTTCACGTGCACAGAAAAAAATAACAAATTTTGCAATTCCGGTTTTCTCCTTTCAAAACCTAAAAAGAGCCAAATTCAAACTCGATTTGTGGTTCGGTTTGCTCCACTTTAACTTCGGTTCAGTTTTGCCTTAAAAAAATGCTCAACCAGAAGAACCCGTACCGAGAAACCTGAAACCCGAATGAATGAACACCCTTACCGGTCCATACCTGATTGATGTCTCAAAAGGGCCACAATTAAAGGGATAGCACAAACAGCCAAGTTGTATGCTTTTTATAGTGACTCGGGTACTCGAAGCGGTGGTCAGATATTAAAGCTCCAACATTCAAGAGCATAACTCAAGAAATAAACATATCAGTTGACCCTATGAGTCAAAGGATCCTGTTTCCGTTACCCTAGCACAAAACAGGTTTTGAGCCTGCTATGGATGCTATTGCAATCTGTGGCATTGGTTGATGACATTGACATATTGGTAGTTTACTATGACAATGAAATGGTGGGGAGACTTGTGCTGCTCATACCAATCACCGTCCCCTGCTTTGTTCATGTGCACTATGGAAACTGGCAACTATAGCTACTTAAGTCATGTAAACCAATTTACGAGGTAGTTTGCGGTTTGGACTTTGGTTTGATATATTGAATCTCTTTACACTTAATAATAAATCTTTTACAGAAAAACACATGACATCACCAAACCACTACTAATGCCTTTACTCCTCTAATCCTGGGTGTACATAAATATAATTTCTTCTTCACACATAAGCATTTACACATTCAAATGATGCAGATAAACTCATGTTTGTATTTACAGATTATTCAAAGTAGACCACAAGCAAAATGAGAGGACAATGTGACGAAGCAAAGGCTTGTTCATCATTTTTTCACACAAGCAAAAAAGACATCTACAAAGGACATTCCCCATTCTCAATAAACGATTAAGGACAGGGAGCAAACGTAACACTAGCCATCGAATAATAAAAATCACATTAAAAAAAAGTAGAGAGAGAGAGAAGAAGAAGAAGAAAAGTACTCGTAGCACATACTGTATCTATAATCGCATAAGATTCCATAAAAAACTAAAATAGATGAAAGTGATTTTTCCACACCTTAGCTACAAAATAGGCCCCTCCGTCCTCCTTAGGTAACTTGTACTTTGTAAATCCAAACCTTAAAATGTGGCCTTCATCATTTTGATCAACTATCGTGAGAATAAATATGTAAATCTGAGTGATCAAGCAAAAGTAGCGATTCCTTGTAAGAGCCCATTAAGAATGAGTCCTGTATTCCAGAAATCCCAATATTCTTGATTTGCTGTGAGCAGGGGTCGTAAACATCAAGTGTTGTAAACGTTCCGTCCTCCGTTGGAGTTTCAAATATAGTTTCACCATTCTTCTTAAACCCCAGTATTTTATATACCTGTGCGCCAATTGTGAATAGCTTTCTAAAAGACGAATCATGCTCCATCACCCATACAACACAACATTGTGCTCCCTCGACATAAATAGATTTATACAAAACAAGAGATTCCCTTAGCTTAGAGATGGAGACACGTGAGTACAGCTCGTTTGTTAAGGTATCTGGTAGGTCTACCACTTTAAATTCCGTGGTAATCAAATCAAATGACACAACCACTTCTTTCATGGTAGCTTCACCATCATCATCAACAGTCACTTCTTCAGCAACCCAATAGATAAACCTATCTATAACAACCTGAGATGACATAAAAAAAATTGATTTACGAGGCAAATTGCTACTTGGGTTCACATTCCAAACACCCGAGCTTAATGTAAAAACTTCAACACGACAAGGCATGTTAGCTGCGCATACAACCTTAACAACGGTAGGATCTTTAGTGACAGGAGAAACCCCAAAACCAAAATTAGTCTCAATATGAGACCGATGGTCATATCTAGGGACAGCAATACCAAATGATTTTCCGATACAAGGGTTCCAAATAACAACCATCGATTTTTGATAACCTATGTGGAAACCATACAAACACATTAATCCATGACACGCACCAACAACCTTTAAAACAATATATTGTTGAAACAAAGGAGACATAACAAATGGAGCAAACTCTTGTTGCTGTACCTTAAATGTTTCGATATCATCTTCTACTAAACGAATAAACCTGTCCCCAGATTCTATTACTAAACGTAGAATATGGCTATGTGGCTGCGTGTGGCGGGCGCCGAAACCTTTGATAAACTCGGGGCTGTCGATAAAAGACTTCCAAGGTTTCGAAACTGACCTGAACTGAATCAAAGGCTTCACAGGAAGCCATTTGATGATTTCCATTTGGATTTCAAACGGAATGTTTTCTGACATATTAAAAAAGGCTTTTTCTAGGGTTTATGAAAACTTTTGAAAGAGGTTGAATTAGTGAAAACTGAAAAGTGGGTTTTGGAGAGGAGGTGATTTTGGATCTGGGTTTTGAAGGGCGTCGTGCGCCGTCGTGATACGGCGGAGATGTTGTGGTTGTATGGTGGTGTGTGTGCTCTGTGAATTGGAGATGAAGTAACTTTTTGAAAAGAACAAATGGTGAAATGACCTCGGTTTTGAAAAGCAGTCTACTCGACTACTTGACCTCAAGAAGAATTGTTGGGCTGTTTGTTTGATACATCCACTAGGTATGGGCCGGTAAACCCATATTCTTATCTATATATTTTTTGTTAGCGATTTGAAAAAACAAGTCATTTACAATTACATCAAAGCAAAATGGAAGTATAAAAAGTAAGTCTCAAATATCAATATCAACTAACATATGTAGCGTGTGTTTATCAAAAATAGTACTCCCTCCGTCCCAAATTTATTGTCCACTATTGACTTTTTTAGTCTTGCTTCTTCAACTTTGACCTTAAATATTTTTGTGTGTGTTATGTAATATTTGATGCAAAATATATAAATGGATTGGGTTTTAAGTGTACTTTTCAATGGTATAATTTTTCATCAAGTATTATATAATAAAAAATATATATTTATGGTTAAAGTTGAACCAGTTTGACTTTCAAATTTCAAACTGGACAATAATTTTAGGACAGAGGAAGTAGTAATAGTAATTAGTAGCAGTAAGCAGTAGCTATAAGCTAGCAGTAGTAGTTTTTCTATAAAAAATGCTTGGTAACATAGCTCTAAGTGTAATTATAATGTGTAAAATATTTCCCTTTTTGTTACGTAGTTGATATGCATGTATATTAATTATCATTTATCAGCTTTCCCTTTTTCTACCATGACATAACCTATTTTAAGAGAACTTGACATTGAATTCCAAATCCCTGAAGATGATGAATATCCTTAAGGGAGATTATCCAAAACCGGATCTTGATATCTGTCGTTAACTTATATTGACGGGATGAAGTAACTTTCTGCATGATAATATCCTACATTTGTATAAGGCAATATTTCTTTCATCAACTCAAACTTAATGGCCCAGACACTAACCCGTGACTAATTTAGGCTTTTGATCTTAAAAGAAAAAAAAATCCATTTATCATTGGCAATGATCTGTTATGATTTACATTTTTACTCAGTTTAGATACTTTGGTACTTTTATCAAAGGGTTGGATTTGCATTAAATAATTTAAAACTAAATCTCCTCATCTTTATAACCTTAGGGAAATGATTTATAAGGAATTGTATAATTTTTAAAATAGTTTATATACTAGATTGTATGATCTAATCAAAGATTTGTCAAACTTTAAGAGGAGCAATTTTAAACAAAATTAGCGGATGATAGTTTTACTTTGTTTGCATAATGTTTTTGAAAGATTTGTAATATGTCAAATGAATTATAATAATAATCTAATAAATTATAATGTGAAGTAATAGTAATATGTCAAAGGAAAATACTACACATGTTCGGTTGGTTGAAAGTAATTTAATTCAGAATAATAATAATGATAAATGTTTAAATATAATAATAAATAATAACCTTAGTTATAAAAATAAAAATAAAAAGTTATTAATATAATAAAAAAAATAGGCATATAAAAATATATTTTTATATTATTCAATTATGAAAATAATAAACTTAAGCTAAACTAATAATTAAATAAATAAGAATAAATATTTTACTATAATACTAAACTCGTACCTATATAAATAAAATGTTTTTATAATAAACCAATTCTATATAAAAATTGAAGTTACCGAACACCATTTTTGGAATGATTTGGAAATTGGAATATGACAAGATGAAAGAAATTGAGAAGGGGAAAGGAAAACTAAGAGAAAACTAGTAATGGTGAGTTAGTTGCACCAATAATGTGGTAATTTTAGGCTTTTGTTAGCAAGTACTAGTATAATGTTTTTATGGTAAGTTGGATAGTGCTTGTATCATAAATGTTGTAGAATATTTTGTTCAACTATGCTTAAAATGGAATGAAATGTTTGGATTCAATGTGGGTCTTATGAATTGGCATTTATTGAAAAACACTCGTCCGCTCCCTCAACTCAAAATCCTTCAACTCTCTAATCTCCGCCTCAAGCGAATTAATAGCCGCAACCTGCGCACCATACGCCTACCTCGTACCCTCACCGCTATCACCACTCTAAACAACCCCAACAAACCACCTAATGACGCCACCGACACCACCACCGTCCTCCTCCTGTACCGGAACAGTTTCCTATTGTTACTGGTCCGTTCTTTTTGGGGTTGAGTGAAATTAGGGTTTGTGAGATGGTGGAAATTGGGGATTTTGGGTGTGAGTGATGAGGAGGGGGATGGTGTGAAGGTGGTGGATGATGTGAGGGACATTATGGTAATTTGTGAAATTAGGGTTTAATGAGTGAGTGATTTTGAGTGTGCCATTAATGAGACCTGCAAATTGTTTTTGGTTTTGAGGAAGAAGATGATGTTTGGATAAGGTGGCAATATTGTAATTATAATAATTGTTTGTTTACGAGCTTATGTGATTTTAGATCATGAGATATTTTGGCGCGCGAATTTATGAGAGCTTATCATAGCATGAGCTTATTTTTGTTATAAAAATAAGCTACCATCGAAAATAAGTCGCGTTTGGCTGACATAGCTTGAAGGAACATGTAAATAAAAAATAAGCTACTAAATGGAATACTAGTTGAAGGAGCATTTAAAAAAAGCTCTAGCAACCAGCTCAAGCAACCCGCTCCAACTCCTACTAGTGCCAAACATACCATTAAGGGTGTTTGTTTGAGGTTATATAGCCGGCTTACGGATTATTTGGTTTTAGACTTATATTTTAAAATTTATTTTCTGCGACTTATTTTTTAAACTTTTCGGCTAATATAAGCCGAAAAGTTTCAAAATATGTCACAAAAAGTGAGCTTATGAAACATAAACCCAAAATCAAATAAGCAATAAGCGCGCTATATAAGCCGAACAAATTTGTAAGTTCGATTTTTTTGGCTTATTTTGTAACTTATGAGCTTATATACGTTTTTTATGATGAAAAAGTACTTGTACTCTGTTAGGCACCACCGTCAACTTAGCGTCATATCAGCTTTTTAACACCATTAACATCACCACCAACGTAGTGTAATAAGACAACCAAAATCATCACAAAAGATACTCCACATAAACACAAATATACCCTACAATATTTGTAACATTGAATGAATATCTTCGTTTACTCATATTCTTCATTGTTATGTTTTGGTGACTTATGTACCACTTACACCGCTTAAAGAGCATGTTACATGTTTGATAACGTGTTATAGGCTTTGTTGCAAAAATCGGTCTAGGTGGCAGGTTAATTGACGATTAATCACTAGGCGGCGGTTAACCGCCCCGATTTTCATTAAATCGGCCTTATTAATCGGTTTGATAAAAAATCGGACATAAATTGGCCAAGCCAGGCATAAATCGGCCAAATTGGATAAATAAGCCAATTCGGTTATGGATAGAAATCGGCCAAATCAGATGTAAAACGGCTAAATCGGGCATAAATTGGCCCAAAAATAATAATAATAATAATACTAAAAAACACGATCGGCCAAATCGAGCATATAGTTTCACAATTTTTTAATTTTATATATAAAATATCCAATCCGATTAATCCTCGCCTAACCAATTAATCGCTAAACGATACCCGACCGCTCAACTACCGCCTAACGATATTTTAATGACACCTATGACACCCCTATAAAACTTATATTGCACCGCCAATCTATAACATAGGTACGATTGTCATCGACTACAATCGTACTTTTAATGAAACCAATGTCACCCTACCTTTTTACTCTAGTGATGGAGATTCTCACTATTATTGTTCACAACAAAGTGGAGCATCGCAGTAATTTTCAATACCATTTTGGGTGCAGAAGAATGAAATTGACCCATGTGTGTTTTGCTGATGATTTGCTAATGTTTTTAAAGAGGTGATGTAGGATCTATTAATGTTCTTAAAGAGGCCATCACTGAATTTGGAGCTATATCAGGTCTACTTCCCAACTATGCAAAGAGTACAATCATTTTTGGGAATCTTAAAGTGGAAGAAAAACAACAAATCTTAGAGTTGGTGCCCTTTAAAATTGAAAGTCTCCCAGTGAAATATTTAGGTGTTCCCTTATCATCTAAGAGACTCGGTGTTAAAGAATGCAAAATACTCATTGATAAAATCAAGAGCAGAGTTTGTAATTGGAAAAATAGATGTTTATCTTATGCTGGAAGGTTGCAGTTGATTGCTTCTATACTGGAATCTATTCATGTGTATTGGACTTCAGTTTTCTTACTTCCTCAGACAGTAATAAAGGACATTAATAAGTTGCTCAAAGATTTTTTGTGGAATCAAGGAGATGAGTCTAAAGGTAAAGCTAAGGTGACATGGAAGAATATATGTAAGCCTAAATGTGAAGGTGGTTTAGGTCTTAAAAATTTAAGCACTTGGAATAAGACAATGATTATAAAGCATCTCTGGCATGTGGCTATTGATAAAGAATCTCTTTGGGTAAAATGGGTCAATACTGAAAAACTCAAAGGAAGAAGCATATGGGAAATTAATGAAGATATCAATGATAGTTGGGGCTGGAAGAATTTGTTAAGGCTAAGAAATGAGGCTAGGAATTTCATGATAAAGAAATTAGGTGATGGTGCTAACACTTCTGTGGTATATGATAATTGGAGTCCTATTGGTATCTTACAAACATTCATTACATATAGAGATTTATATAATGCTAGATTGGATGCAAATGTTATGGTCAGGGACATTGTCAGTAATGGTGTATGTACTTGGCCTATTGAATGGATGATCAAATACCCAGTCTTGTCTCAAGTTCAAAATGTGGTCTTAAATAATGGTGAAAGTTATAAGCTGGTTTGGAGGAATGGAAAAGGAAATGAAGGAAGGTTTAGTGTGAAACAGGCCTATTCTGATCTTACTTTGGAAGAAGAGAAAGTTACGTGGAGTAAATTGGTTTGGTTCTCTCAAAATATACCAAAGCATGCCTTTATTCTATGGTTGGCCATTCAAAATAAATTGACTACTCAGGATAAGATTAGAAGTTGGGGATCATATGAGATGATGGTATGTAACCTCTGTTATTCTGACATTGATTCTCATCAACACTTATTTTTTAAGTGCAAATATGCAGAGCAGTTCTGGTGTAAGGTCAAACAGAAACTGGGTTTACAATGTGATGAGATGGAGTGGAATGAGTTGGTTAATTGGTGTGCTGAATTATACAATGGTAATTCTATTTGTAGTGTTGTTAGAAGGATTGGCTTGGCTGCAAGTGTGTATTATATTTGGCAAGAGAGGAACTGGAGGTGGTTTAAAGGTATCCATAGAAGCACTGATGAGTTACTCTGCCAATTCTATGAAACTGTCAAAATGAGACTTTTAATTTTTAAAGTCAAACCTTCTATAGCTGTTTTCAAAGTCCAAAATGAATGGAATATTATCCTGTACATTATTGGCAATAATAGTTTTGCTAGTACTAATGTTCAGGGGTGTTTGGATCAAGGAGGTATAGCAGATGGCCAGTACCTAGAGTATGCTTGATTGAACAGTTTGTTTGCTGGTATGAAGTATGGTATCTTGGATTAGCTATGGGCTGTGATTTCAAGTATTGCTCTAAATGTAGTTTCCTGCTGAATGGGTTCAAACAGTATGCGCAGAAGAATGTTTCTTAAAGTCTGCAAGTATGGTTAAGTCCATTTCTTTGTTTTTGCAACTTTTGCAGAAATAATGATGTTTTATCTCACACAAGTAGATGGCGTTGTATCTTGGTTTTAGCCTGCTACATCTAGATGGTGCATTGTTGTTTTGTCATTTGGCCTTAGGAGGGAATGCTTGAGTAATGTGAACTGTCTGGTTTGTATAGGTCTAAATTTCCATAAAGTAGGTTTCCTATTTGAAAGAGTATGTGAGATAAGGTGGGGCAGTGTGTGGAGCATGGAATAGTGAGGAGTGAAAGATGAACCTACTTGGTCCATGCTATACGTTGCCCATAGGAGGTTTGGTTGGTCCTCCCTCAAGGTGTGTGTTCCCAACTATGTGAAGCCATTGTAGTAGATGGAAATGTAGCTCAGTTGGTATAGCCCTTGACTTGGAGGGGTTGGGTTCCTAGTGAAGCCATCCATCTTTACTG
The DNA here is from genome assembly GCA_030686995.1 of Artemisia argyi. Lineage (NCBI taxonomy): Eukaryota > Viridiplantae > Streptophyta > Magnoliopsida > Asterales > Asteraceae > Artemisia > Artemisia argyi. Next base: position 29,990,919 of record CM060680.1, read on the forward strand.
TTTTGGTCATTGTGGTGGCAGGTTGAATGACCTTGATAGGAAGATGAGATGGAAATGTAGCTAGATGGTTATTGGTGCATATAAGGTGAATGGAAGGCTGAAGATCATTTGCAAATTGGTATAGTTTGCCTGCATGCTAATAGAGAATTATGGCTGTTTTGAAGTTTTGAATGTTATCTGAATTAGTAGTATTGATTGAGATATTCACTTGTATTCTGAGCTTGTTATTAGACAGAAGATAGGCATGTCTAGTCCTCTTGTGTCACTGTTGTATTGTTTCTATTGTGTTAATAAAATATGTTCACCTTTTGAGAAAAAAAAAAAAAAAAAACACAATCGTACTTTTATGCGTTTTTTTAAAAAAAAAGTGAGTGGGCATTTGACACACTGGGCCACAAGCCCATAATGAGCAATTAATAAATTGGCTATGGGCTTAAAATACTGCTACGCTAATAATAAAAACCACATTTCACTTTAAAAAAAAATCAATACCACATTTCAATAAGTCAACACACACACCAACCACAATACAACCCAACAACCCAGATCTAAAATCACCGCCTCTTCAATAACCACTTTTCAGATCTACTGTAAAATTAATATAAACTCTAGAAAAACTTTTTTAAATCATCCAAATGGAATCAAGTTTATGATGTCGATAAAATACTACCATTCTTTTGAAACGGACCTTTATTCGATTCCGGTCCGTTTCAAAACCATGAAAGTCTTTTGTCGACAGCTCTCAGTAGTCAGTTTATCAAGCCCCCGCAACACGCAGCCACATAGTGAAATTCAACAATTTTGTCTACAATTTTTTTTTCCTGTAGTAGTATTCCCATGATTGTTGAACTACTTAACATCTCTCAAGGCATAATATGCTTTTGTGCATATAACCCATTAGTTACACAGCCCAACCAATGCCACAGAGTTCAATAGCATGCTGAAAACCAGTGCAAAAGATTGGATACTAAAAGATCGTCGTGTATATGACAAAATTGTTGTTTTTGTTTTTTGCAAGACTAAAGCCGTGTTTGTGCTTGGGCTAAGGAAACACGATCCTTTGACTCTTAGAGTCAACTGATACTTTTGTTTATTGCAATTATGCTTTAAATGGAGCGTACCTGAGTTACTATACAGAGTGTACAATGTGACTGTTTGTGCTATCCTTTTAATTGTTGCCCTTTCGAGACATCAGTTGGTTATGGATCCGTAAGGGAGTTCGTAGGTTCAGGTTTGCAAACTTTAATGATTCTTTTTCAGTTAAATTTATACGTAGATATTTAGCCCCAAATGCGTCAACTAATGAAGTTTGCACAATGTACAACAATATCACATGAAAATTGAATCATTCCTTACTCTACATTTTATACTCCATCCGGTCTATCATTCTACTTTTTTTTTTTTTTTTTTTTTTTTCATTAAACAAAAAATCGAATATGATGCTCACTTGTAAGAAGAGTCAGCCTATACATTTCAGTTATGTTTCAAAAATATACGAGGGTGTGTATGTATAGCGAGTAGGTGCATAGTTAGGCAAAGATGTTGGTCCCATCAGGGGCGGATCTAGAAGGGGTTTAGTGTATGCACGTGAAAATGTTTCTTTTGTAGTTTTTAGATAATGAAATATATTTATTTTTTTCTTTTTTATGTAATACAAGTGCATACAGTGCAGTGGTTAAAACCCCTGGATTCATGTTTGTCAACCTCTGGTTTTTGGACGTTTCATGCCACTTGTGTTAAATGGTGAGACACTACCACTTGGGCTGGAACTCTTCTCTGAAATTTGAGTTTAGCATAGCTAGCTCTCGTAGTTGCTGTCGTTTGATATAATCTTCGGGCTCTTCCTACAAAATAAACAACAATGAAACCAAGTTTATAGTGCAAAGGTTCACAGAAATAAACATTTGACTTTTTGAGGTCAAGTTGACTAGTTTTCAGACTCAAGATTTTCCAGAAATTTCTATATATTCTGGAAAATTTTGTTGATTTTTACCAAATTTAAAGCAGAAAGAAGAGGTAGAAAGATATCGGTGTTACTTTCTTGAGAGAATCGTCATCAATTTTGAAGTTAAAGTAGTCTATTTGACTTCAAAAGTCAAGGTACAGCAAATGATCCATTGGTTTATACTAGTGTTCGTGCTATGATTTTTAATGTGACGAAATACATCAGAGATTCAGAGAACACTATTTGTTATAGTCGAAATTCTATATTTAGAACATTGCATCTAAATGCCAAGAAGAAAAAAAAAAAAAAAAAAAAAAAAAAAAAAAAAAAACGCAAATATATTCAGCAATTGTTTCTTGGGTTTAGTGTTCTATATAATATGGTCTGTGCTATATAGGACTCAATGACGCAGGTCTAGTTCGCGGGTAAAAAGTAGCTAATAGAATGGGTAAGACGAGAAAGGATGCACAACAACAGGCTGCTGAGAGTGCCCTTCGTAGCTTGGCTGGTAAGAATTAAATTTGACATATAATATACATGATTATTTATACTTTCCTTTGCTTATTTCATACCTTCACTGGACGAATCGGCGCTGTATGAGGTCTAGATGATAAAATATTCTTGTTCTCGTGTTATTACAGATGATTATGTAACATGCATCATCTCCCGGGCTGAAACTATAAACAAAGAAAACTAAACACATTGATCCATGACACGCACCAACAACCTTTAAAACATGATGTTGTTTAAGCAAAGGAGACACAACAGATGGAGCAAACTCTTGTTGTTGTACCTTAAAAGTTTCATTGTTATCATCTATTCATCTTCTACTGAACGAATGTGGCTGTGGCGGGCACCGTAACCTTTTGATGCAATGTCTATAGAATTTCGACTATGACAGATAGTGTTCTCTGATGTATTTCGTCACATTAAAAATCATAGCATGAACACTAGTATAAACCTATGGATATAATTTGCTGTACTTTGACTTTTGAAGTAAAATGGAATTCTTTAACTTCAAAATTGATGATGAATCTCTCAAGAAATTAACACGGATACAGGATATCTTTCTACCTCTTCTTTTTGCTTTAAATTTTGAAAAAATCAACAAAATTTTCCAGAACATATAGAAATTTCTGGAAAATCTTGAGTCTGGAAACTAGTCAACTTGACCTCACAAAGTCAAATGTTTATTTCTGTGAAGCTCTTCATTATAAACTTAGTTTGTTGCACAATTTTCTTATCCGTGTCCTCATTGTTGTTTATTTTGTAGGAATAGTCCGAAGATTATATCAAACAACAGCAACTACGAGAGCTAGCCATGCTAAACTCAAATTTCAGAGAAGAGATTCCCGGCCCAAGTGGTAGTGTCTCACCATTTAACACAAGTAGGATGCAACGTCCAAAAACGTTTCCACATGCATACACTAAACCCCTACTAGATCCGCCCTTGATGGGACCAACATTTTTGCGTAACTATGCACCTACTCGCTATGCATACACACCATCGTATATTTTTGAAACATAATTGAAATGTATAGGCTGACTCCTCTGACCAAGCATCATATTTGATTATAGAATGATAGATTGGATGGAGTATAAAATGTAGAGTAACGAATGATTCATTTTTCTTGTTCCTGGGTGATGCATTTGTAACATAAGATTCATTAAATTTATTCATGTGATGTTGGACATTGTTCAAGCTTCATTAGTTGATGCATTTGGGGCTAAATATCTATAAACTTAACTGAAAAATCTATAAACTCATAACATAATTTTGCAATATCTGGTTCAAAATGTAAAATGTATCGAATTCAGATTTGGTTTTGTGTTCGGTTTGGTCCAGTTTGTATTCAGTTCGGTTTTGCCTTCAAAAATTCTCAACCCAAGAAACTTGAAACCTTAACCTACGAACTGCCTTACGCGTCCATAGCCGACTGATGTCTCGAAAGGGACACCATTAAAGGGATAGTACAAACAGTCACATTGTAGACTCTTTATAGTAACTCAGGTACTCAAGATATTATAGCTCCAACAATTAAGAGCATAACTGCAAGAAACAAAAGTCTCAGTTGATTCTACAAGTCAAAGAATCGTGTTTCCTTTACCCAAGCGCAAACAGGGTTCATAGTCTTGCAAATATAAAAAACATCAACTGTGATGTACACGACGATCATTTAGTATCCAATCTTTTGCACTGGTTTTCAGCCTGCTATGTATGCTATTGAACTCACTGGCATTGGTTATTGTCGGATGTTAGTTTACAAGCCTGCCTTTAATGATCAAAACTTGGTTGGGCTGTGTAAGTACCTGGTCATATGCACATTGACAGAGCGGTAATTTACTATGAAAATGAAATGTTGGGGAGACTTGTGCTGCTCATACCAAACACTGTCCCCTGGTTTGTTCATGTGCTGCTCATACCAATTTACGAGGTAGATTACGATCTAGACTTCTCTATAGTCCAAATCCATGAACTTAACTTAAAAACAATGTACTTGACATAGGATGCAACTTGTACTTATAAAAATATGTAATCTAAATAATCATAAGAGTCGCTACTGTTAGGATAAAGCCCAGAACCAATGACAACTTTTCATATAGACCATGTTATACATATTGAACAACAACAAAACCTAATTTTGTAACGGAAAAATTCCAAGCAACAATAATATCCTTTCCAAAATCACATAAATTTCTCTGAGAATCAAATGTTACATAATAACCACCACAAAAGCATATTAAGCCTTGCGACTTGCGAGATACCAAACTATTGTTGGATTGTAAGTAGTTCAACGGTCAAGGGAAGAGTGCGAGAAAACTTGTGTTTAGCCAAAATTGTTGAATTTCAGTTAGAACTTAGAATCATTTGTGTTTTCCAAAAGACTTGAGCATACAACGAGTTGGTTGAGATGATCGAATCAAATAAGCTCTTGAACCTATAATCAGTATTTAGTGTTGTAACCTACTGGTAAGAAGTCTAATGCATGATTGCATTGCAGACCATTAGTGTACTCAACTGATGTAACCTGCAGCTTTGTTTCTACTTTCTGCCATCTTATTTTACACTTTTTTTTGGGTGAAATATCAACATCAACACATTACAACCAAGATGCAAGCTGCTAAGTAAAACATAACAGACAAGCATGAAACAAATTGCAAGAACATTTCATACAATTGAATATAACATCCTATCATGAATACAACTTGAGAAAAATATCATCAATCATCTAATATTCACGAATATGTTATTCTACATTTTGAATGGTAATAACTGGGAGATTGTAGATTTTGTCTAGCAACATGGTTATCAACAAATTTCTTAAAGAAGACTCATGACTTTCTCCAAACATCACCTAACCACTACTAATGCCTTCACTCCGCTAATCCCAATTCAAAGTACATATATATCATTTCTTGTACACACATAGGCATCTACACATTCATTTGTTGCAAATTCAAAGTTTGAAAAACTTGTGTTTGTATTTACAGATTATCCAAAGTATGAACAACGCAACGAAGCAAAGAACGCTAATAAGATTATCCAAATCTAAAAGGCTTGGCATCATTAATTGCAAAAGCAATAAGGCACAAGCAATATGTAGCATATACTACATCTACAATGGCATAAGATTCTATAAATGACATTACTTAACAACATTAAATAAGTGATAAAAAACTAAGATAGATTAAACTGATTTTTGCACACCTTAACTACAAAATAGGCCCCTTGAAATGTGGCCATCGTCATTTTGATTAGTTATTGTCATTAATATATACGTGAATCCGAGTGATGAAGCAGAAGCAGCGATTCCTTGCAAGGAACCATGAAGAAGGAGCCCCTATATCCAGAAATCCCCAGATTCTTGATTTGTTGTGAGCAGGGGTCGTAAACATCAAGCGTGGTTAACCTTCTGTCCTCCTTTATAGTTTCAAATATAGTTTCACCATTCTTCTTAAACCCCAATATTTTCTCTATTGGTGCACCAATTGTGAATAGCTTTCTAAAAGACAAATCATGCTCCATCACCCATATACCACAACATTTTGCTCCGTCGACATAGATAGATCCATAGATAACAAGAGACTCCCTTAGCTTGGAAACAAACAATTCTTCATCTTCATCTAGCTCGTTTGATAAGGTATCTGGTAGGTCTACCACTTTGAATTCCTTGGTAATCAAATCAAATGACACAACCATATACTTATAATGAGGTACACCATCATCATCAAAAGTCTCGTCATAAGCAGCCCAATAAATAAACCTATCTATAACAACCTGACTTGACTTATTAAGTCTAATTGATTGACGAGGCATATTACAACTTGGAATCACATTCCAAACACCCGAGCTCAATGTATAAACTTCAACATGCCAAGGCATTTTATGTGCACATAAAACCATAACAACGGTAGGGTCACTAGTAACGGGACAAACCCCGAAACCATAAACAAGCTTGTTCATATAGTAAATACCAGGGGAAACAATACCAAATGATTTTCGGATAGAAGGGTTCCAAATAACAACCATCTCTCTACAATTATCAAAACAACACAAACACAGCAACCCATGACACGCAATAACAGCATTACAAACACAAGATTGTTTAAACAAGGGAGACACAACAACAAATGGAGCTAACTCTTGTTCTTGTACCTTAAAAGTTTCGATATCATCGTCTACGAGACAAATGTAATTTGACTCATCCAGAAAATGATTAGGTTTGTAGCTTAGAATATGGCTATGTGGCTGCGTGTGGCGGGAGCCATACCCATTGATAAACTCAGAGCTGTCGATGAAAGACTTCCATGACTTCGAAACCGACCTGAATTGAATCAATGACTTGACATCAGAAACCTTTTTGATGATTTCCATTTGGATTTCAAATGGGATGTTGTCTGACATTTCTATCAAGAGGGCTTTTTCTAGGGTTTATGCTAACTTTTGAAATAGGTTGAATTAGTGAAAACTGAAAAGTGGGTTTTGGAGAGGATGCGATTTTGGATCTGGGTTTCTAAGGCCGTCGTGTGCCGTCGTGGTTGAAGGAAGATCAAATAGGGTTTATGTAACTAAGAAGAGACTGAAATGAAATTGGGAAAATAAGGGGCACTATTTTGGGGGTGTGGTGCATTTAAGAAATCAATTGGGTATGGACCGGGTTAAGACCCATATTCATGTCACTACCATTTTAGTGGGTACTTTTTTTTTTTTTTTTTTTTTTTTTTTTTTTTTTTTATATATATATATATATATATATATATATATATATATATATATATATATATATATATATATATATATATATATTTTTCTTTTTCTTATTTATGTATTTTGAAATTGTTTAATTTTGAGTTATTATCTCGCAATAATGTATACTACTTATTTAAGCAAAGTGTATAATTACATTATACATCAAGACATAAATTTCTTAACTAGTAATCACTTATAATTAACTAGCTTACCGTAAAATCACGAGCACCTTAAAAAGAATTATTCAATAAAGAGTTATGTGTGTGAACAAATTAACAAACAACAATGATCGCAAATGGCTTTCATTAGTTTATGAAGAGGATAATAAGTAACATATATGTGATAGATACGATAAACAATTTGGTTTATAACTGTTAAAATAATAAGCGTGAATGCAGGGCCGGATTTCGGCATGTGCGGGAAGTGCAACCGCACAGGGCCTCCATTTTTTAAGGGCCTCAAAATTTCTAAAACTTCAATGTATATATACTTGTTTTTGAAGTTTAGTTATGTTAATAGATGATTTAATATAGAAATATAGAAGAATTTTAAAAAAAAAGAAAAGAGTTTAACAATGGTGGAATCTGGTTTTGCGATCTTGTTGGAGAAGACAAAGCCAAAATGTTGTGTATGGTGGGGCCCTTCAAATTTTGATTTGTCTTTTGCCCCTATTAGTTTTGAAAGTTATCATTTTTTACTTTGTACTAGAAGAGTACCCGCGCAATGCGGCGGCGGGTACCCTATGACCATTTTTATGATGAAATACAATTTTTTTTTCCAACCATTACATAATAATTCAAATACATTTAAAAACATTACAAATAAAACCTGAAATATAACTTAAAAACATTTACCATGTGTGTTTAGTATTGGTATTTTTAGGTTTGCTTATATAAGACTGAGGTTTGGCTATTACAAGTTTGGTTGAAATGGACAGTATAAATATTCGAAGGCAGTTACAAGTCGACACTTAAATACATTTAATTTCCAGGATGTTACAATTCTGATTTTTAATATCAAAATTAATACATTTAACTTTGGGATGAAACCTCTTTATATCTAACTTTCTTTTTGTAGAAATGTTTTTGGTCTTATTTTTTTAAGACTTCTAAATTTAGATGTCCTAAATACATTATAAGGTAGTAAAGATGTGTAATATGTATCATTTTGGCCCCTTATCTCTATTACAGTTACCACCATAACAAAGGAAAATATAATTTTCTTTTGTATTTATAACGTCTTAACTTTTTTTTTTACCTATGATATATTTTGAAATTAAATATAAAACACTAACTTTATAAAACTGTTGTATTATTTAAAAGTCAACAGCGGCATATAAAAAGAAAAGAGATGTGTTTAGACTAATAACATTATGTTTCGAATTTTCCATAATAGTTAAGCTTTTCGTTATTTACGGGGCCTCATTAATAGTTTCGCACCGGGCCACCCAATTCAATGAGACGGCCCTGCGTGAATGTATCTTCTTCTCCAACTCGTTGATAGTCTAGAAGATGCAAGGTATGCAGTTAACATCAAACACTCAAGTAGTCCATTTTCATTCCGTGAACATTGTTTGTAGTGTAAACATAGGCAAAAATGACAATTTACATCTGATAACATTCCCATAACAAACACATTCTCCCTTACATCATATATATTCGAAATCTGCAAAGAACATTTAGGATTGAAACTATAACTACATCTTTAGTGATCTTTTAAGGATGGTAAGCTCCATTGCAGAGCATGAGCCATTAGCTCATATGAAAAGCACAAAAGCATTATATCATGCAACGGAATAGAAAAGCATTATCCCCTTTTGATCTTTTGGTAATATGCATTAGTGTTGTATCTGTTTCATGCTTTTTTTTATTCCATTTCATTTAGTTATATAATGCTTTGGTGGTATATAACTATATATTCCAATGACATGTATTTATGGCCCAAAAGTGGACCTTTTCCTTTTATAGTTGAAATTACTTGTTTTTACCCGTTTGAAATAAGATATTTTCATTTGTAAGCATGCTAATTTGGTTTAGTTAAGAGAGACTAACCTGAGCACATTGTAAGCAAACACTGTCATCAATTTTCGTTCAGTGTGTTCATCAACGTTCAATGTGTTCGTTTAGCAACCCGTTTCATTATTGTCAATTTTACCTTTCTTCTAAATCATTATTGTCAATTTTACTTTCTCATGAGCACACATAAAATGACACTTGCCAAACGACTTCAACATGTCAGTGGGCTTGAAAGTATACCAAAACACAATTAGGTAATGAGAGCTCAACAATTTCACTTTATGAGTAAAAGGCTATTTTCTAAGTAAAGCTTAAGTAATTATTAATATAACCTTGTATTGATACATATTGCATAAGCTATCATTCTACCTTGTGGTGCATCTTCTATTGCAGTAATGCAAGCATCACAATCTGTGTTGTAACCAACCAACTTTCCATCAGTGGGCCACATAATAATGGTATTTAAACCTCCTATTCCGAAACCATGTACAGAATCAATATATGCACCAAAACTCACCTATTTCATATTAAATGATATGGTAGGTTTTAGAGATTTGTATAAACATTTACGGCGGTCTAAATATCAACAACAACATATCAAACCTCGTCGGGGCGGGATATGGGGAAGGTAGAATGTAGTCAGTCCTACCCCTACTCCAGGATAAACCAGAGAGTATGGAGACTGCTTTCAGGAAGACCTCCGGAAAAGTGTGTGCAGTAAGAGTGCTCATAAAAAAGTGCATGTGTGAAAGTGATCAGTAGTGAAAGTGTGCAAAAACAAGGAAAAGCATGCAAAAGACAAAAGGATATAAGCAAGCATATAAGCATAGCAAAAAAGGCATAAAAACCATTAAAAGAGCATAAATAAGCAAATGCTGCAAGAAACCCAGAGAAAAGAAAGGATAAAAACAAGCAACCAAGCATACATAGCAGATAGGTAGAAAACCAACACATAAACATAAAAGCAAACGCCGCAAGAAAAAAGAAAATAGAAAAATAAGATCAAATAAAAACACGCAAAAGAGGCAGAGGACACGAGCAAAACAAACAAGATCAAAAGCAAAAAAAAAAAAAAGCAAGGGTACCAAGAAAGATGCATGCAAAGAAAAGGGGCAAAAGGAAAATAAGACCAAGGCCAAAGAAAGCAGCAAAGAACAAAGCAAGGCAACGCAAAGGGGCCTATAGCTAAGGCAAAGCAAAAGGAACAAAAAAAACCACCAAAAACTCCCATCATGTCATCTCACTTCCAACCAATCTTTATCCTAAACGTGTATTTGAATTTGAAATTCAAATCTTCCCTCTCTCAACATCCATACTTCCTCGACAAGCAAAGGAATATTCCCTTTGGCATATTCTTCCCTTTCAAACTATGCCAATTCACCCACTTAATCATGGTTAGTTTCTAATAAATCATTTACATGTGAGGAGTTCCCCAATATACCCTTTGTCCAATAGTTCTTTCCTATCTCTTTGAATTTGGACAAACATCCTCAAAACTTCTTTTAAACACTTCACCAAATATTCTTTCTAAATGGCTATTTGAGTTAGTTGACCTTATCACACTAAAAGTGTTGGAATGATATTGGAAATGTCAAATGTGAAGTGCACTTGGGGGTTTAACAAGTCGGGGTAAAAATAAACCAAGCCAATGTTAACAGTGGTCTGGCACGCCTCTGGCGCCCCAGAGCACTAGCAGCGCGCCAGAAACCTGTTGTCCTTAGCATGGTCTATAAATACCTCCACTTGTGTTGGGCATTTCTCACCCCTTTGCCATTCATTATTTCATCCTCCCTTCTTTTCTCTCTACCTTCTAAGTCTATCTTGTGTTCTTAATTATTTTCCTCTCTTATCATTCTTGAAAGAACACATCTCCGCGAGGGAAGATTCAAAAGAACCTAATCAACTCTTGTGAATTGTGTCGAGAGTCTTCTTCTCTATACCCTATCTATTATAATCGAGTCTCTAGGTTAGGTTAAGACTTGATTTGAACAATTAACATTCTATCATTCGATTTGGTTGTAAGAAAAGTCTTGTGTCTTGGTGGCCAACCTTAGATTGGTAGAGATATAGTTGGGGTTTGATACTTTCGGGGAAAGTTCTTTGTGGTCTTTGTAGTTTTAGTGGTTAAGTCGAATCACTAGATTCTTGTGGGTGGTTTCCGAGGGCAGAATACCATAGGGTGTAGCTCTTCTTTGTGAGAGCCAATATTTGTGCATATCGTTGGAGTGAAATTGTATACGGTTTATAGTCCACCATAAGGATTATACTTAGTGAATAGTATCGGTGTCGTGGATTCGCAACTAGACGTACTGATAGTATAAACCCCCATCCCGAACCAGTATATAACATGATGTCTCTTTAATTTTTATTTACTTTGGTTGTGGTTGTGGTTGTGGTTGTGATTATTGTTGTATTCACCCTCCTCTACGGTTTTACACATATTATTTATGTCTTAATTAATATTAAAGATTTATTAAATTTAGAGGATTTAATCAAATGGTAAACAAAGTTAAGTGGTTTAAATAAATGCCCAAACAAAGTTAAAGATAAAGTATAAAGTATTAAAAAAAAAGTTTAGACAATAAATTGACTAAAGTTAAAAATTTAAACCATTATTTACACTTAAAAATTATGCAAATGAGAACATGAATAAACCAGATTCTGAAAAATGCAGATGGCGCACGCGAATTTTCTCGAGAACACTTGAAAACTAGAAAGTCCTTCATACTTGTCAAATAGTAAGTTACGTGCTTTCATGTTAAATACTAAGTATACAATTTATAACTTTATTTTACAGAATTTTGTAAGTTGATTTTATGCTTATTCAAACTGGTTGTACAATTAGTTGAGAGTAAAATAAGCATTTTCAGCAGAGCTGGCTACTACTTATTTGATCCTTTGAAAAGGAGTAAGCAATTTCAGAAAAGTGATCCCAGACACACGCTATATATAGCGTATAAGGTTTAGTGAAAGTTGTTAATGTGATATCGAAAACTTATAAATGTTAATATCAAAATCTCATTATAAACATCTCACCGTTTTGAGACGTTGTTGGCAACTTTAGTCTTTAAGAATAGTATTTAATCTACTATAAATTCAAAGAATTATTTAGTATGTCACCCGATAAGCAAGTCTTACCCATAAGAAGTGTCTTCATTACTTATTATTTATCATTAGATTCGGCCTCTCATCCTGTCTTTCTCCAGAGTCACCTCTAAGAACGCAGCATAATGGCGGTTACAAGTAGCAGGCAACCTCGTCCCATATAATTCGATAGCACACAACAAAGATTTTTAACTAGACACGTAAAATCTGTCATAGATAATTTAATAGAAGTTGTTATTACATCTCTAGAATAACTTCTTTCATGTGTTATTGTGAATGATGTATCTTTTGCTTGTATCAGTGACCTTGTATGTTGTGACGCTTGATCTTTTTTGTTGTGACACGATTAGCGTTTATGATGGATTTAGAAAAGCCTTCGTTTATTAGTTTTTAGGATAGGTGTATCAAGGCACAACTAGTAATGCTAGAACCATTAAACGGGACAGACAAATTGGTTATCTGAAACAAATAGACCTACAGTTTCATTTATTTTGCTTTGTTTTATGTGAGTCGTGAAATTGGATCAAAACATTGTTCGCGGCTCAAATTTTATGTACTCTCCATTCTACTCAGGGATGATTTTGATTAAAGGTCTCAATCTGACCCGTGGGTCTGTACGGGTTATGTTTCATCTCTAGCGGGTCAACAAGGCATAATATCATAAAAATAAACAAGGTAACGGGTTAAAAATCACCCAGTGTACTTAGAATTCATAAACCACCTTGGTAAATGAAAAAACCAGCCAGACTCATGCCAAATAAACCCATTTTGGCCCTTTACCCAACATGTTCTTTTTGTTTCTCTAATTTGAAATATGTTATTTCTTTCTTTGGTCATTATTAATAATAATTCCCCTTTTTAGAAATATTGAAGGTTTCTACTATACTCTCAAACCAAGGATTTAATGACCTCGACAGGCTGCGACATAGAAGCCCGGGCCCCATGGCTTCTGCAGATCTTACAGCTGGCTGGATTGGTTTTCCACAAGATAGTTTGTTATGGCAGAGGTTAAGCGGGACCCCGGGAATGGCAAGGAGCTCCAGCTAGTACTAGTTAATACACACTGAAGCGAATCTTGCAGTTAAATATTCCTTTTGATTCTTTCCCTAATGTAAGCTTTCAAGAAGAGGCAATAGATATACATGTTTATTCGAAGGATTTATCACATGATACTCAAACATATCTTTTCAAGTTTTCACTTGTTACGTTTTAGTCATTACACTTTCTTTTAACATCTTATTTATTAAGAAGACATTCTTTTGGATTTTAGTTTAACTTTGTTGGCCGGCTTTCGGGACCTAGAGGCAATTCAGTAAAATGTATAGAAACTGCAACAGGTTGTCGTGTGTATATAGGAGGAACAGGATCCATCAAGGATCCCGATAAGGGTCTATAACATAAAGAGTTATATAATCTGATTCATGTGGTTTTCGTATCTAATATTTGATTATTGATTATATGCAACTTAAAGGATGCGAAGCTAAGGGGGAGACCGGGCTATGAGCATTTAAATGAACAACGTCCCCTAGTTTGTTCATGTGCATTATGGAAACCGGAAACTATAGCTACTTAAGTCCATATAAACCAATTTACGAGGTAGATTGCAGTTTGGACTTCCGTGAACTTAACTCAAAAACATCTACTTGACAAAGGATGCAACGGGGTCGCCACTGTTAGGATAATCCCATAACCCAAAAACATCTTCATATAGACCAGGGAAACAGCTAGCGCAACAAAAAAGTTGATTCGGTAACTAAAAGGTATCCAAACAACAGCAATATCTATTAGAGCTGGCATAACAGGTTACACGAACCTGTTAAGACACGAACCTATTAAGGCCAAACACGAACACGACCTGTTAACTAATCGTGTCATTTTTCTCAAACACGAACACGACACGAAAATAAACAGGTGCACCTGTTAAGACCTGTTAAGAACCTGTTAACGTGCATATGACCAAAGCGAATGATACAAGAACCTGTTAAGACCTGTTAACCTGTTAACATGCACCTGTTAAGAACCTGTTAACATACATAATGATACATAATGCAAAATTCATACAATTTCAAAGACCCACATGAATGGATAATAGAATAGATTTAGGATTTTAGGGTTTTTAATTTTAAGGATTATATTATTATATATATTATAATATTAACAGGTCTGACCTGTTAAGACACGAAACCTGTTAAGGTCAAACACGAAACCTGTTAAGAACAGGTCGTGTCGTGTCGTGTTAACAGGTTTCGTGTCAAAATTGCCGGCTCTAATATCCATTCCAGAATCAAAAATTTCTATATGAATCAAATGTTAGAGTGGGGGGAAAACTTATGCTGAGCCAAAATTGTTGAACCTTAGTTACAATTATATATGTTTCATAAGAGACTTGAGCATACAACAAGTTGGTTGAGATGAATCAAAGAAGCTCTTGAACCTAATCACTATACTGTGGCAAGAAGTCTAATGTAGGTGCAGCCAACCTAGTGGTACGATTGCTCTCAACAAGTGAGCCTTTAGGGACAACGACTCTTATCATGCAAGTGACACCCAACTGATGTAAGCATTGTTAGCCGCAGCATGCTAAACTTTCCATATTTTTTAATTCCTATCACCCTTGACACTATTTTTTCTAAAGAAAAACTCATGACTTTCTGTCTTTCTTCAATCATTGCCTAACCACTACTAACGCCTTTACTCCTCTAATCCTGAGTGTACATGAATATCATTTCTTGTTCACACATAAGCATTTACACGTTCAAATGTTGTAGATAAACTCATACTTGTATTTACATATTATTCGAAATAGACCCCAAGCAAAACGAGAGGTGAATGTAACGAAGCAAAGGTTTGTTCATCATTTTTTTACAAAAGCAAAAAAGACATCTATAAAGGGAATTCCCCATTCTCAATAAACGATTAAAGACAGGGAGCAAAAGCAACACTATCCATCGAATAATAAAAATAACATTTAACTTCAGAATGCCGATTTCACTAACCTTGCTACATAGCACTTATTTAGAAAAAAAAAGAAAGAAAAAAAAGTAGCATATACTGTGTCTACAATTGCATAAGATTCCATAAAAAATTAAAACAGATGAAAGTGATGTTTCCACACCTTAGCTACAAAATAGGCCCCTCCGTCCTCCTTAGGTAACTTATACTTTATTGATCCACACCTAAAATGTGGCCTTCGTCATTTTGATCAACTATCGTCAGAATAAATATGTAAATCTGAGTGATCAAGCAAAAGTAGCGATTCCTTGCAAGAGCCCATGTAGAATGAGTTCACTACTTCAGAAATCCCAATATTCTTGATTTACTGTGAGTATGGGTCGTAAACATCAAGCCTGGTAAACCTTGTGTCCTTCCCCTTAATTCGAGTTTGAAATATAGTTTCACCATTCTTCTTAAACCCCAGTATTTTTTCTACCGGTGCGCCAATTGTGAATAGCTTTCTAAAAGACGAATCATGCTCCATCACCCATACACCACAACATTCAGTTCCCTCGACATTAATGGTACCAGACACAACAAGAGATTCCCTTAGCTTAGAGACGGAGAAACGTGAGTACAGCTCGTTTGTTAAGGTATCTGGTAGGTCTACCAATTTAAATTCCTTAGTAATCAAATCAAATGTCACAACCACATCGTTCGTGATAGATTCACCAACCCAATAGATAAACCTATCTATAACAACCTGATTTGACATATTAATAATTGATTCATGAGGCAAATTGCTACATGTAATCACATTCCAGACACCCGAGCTTAATGTAAAAACTTCAACATGCCAAGGCATGTTAAATGCGCATACAACCTTAACAACGGTAGGATCTTTAGTGACAGGACAAACCCCGAAACCAAAATTAGTCTCAACATGCATCTCACCCTCAACAATACGAAATGATTTTCGGATAGAAGGGTTCCAAATAACAACCATATCTTCTTTATAACCCATACGGAAACCATAGAAACAAAGCAATCCATGACACATACCAACAACCTTTATAAGAGTGAATTGTTGAAGCAAAGGAGACGCCTCTTGTTCTACCTTAAGAGTTTCGATATCATCTTCTACTAAACGAATATAACTGTCCCGAGAATACAATATTAAATGTATAATATGACTATGTGGCTGCGTGTGGCGGGCGCCGTAACCTTTGATAAACTCAGAGCTCTCAATAAAAAACTTCCATGGTTTGGAAACCGACCTGAACTGAATCAATGACTTGACATCAGAGACCTTTTTGATGATTTCCAATTGGATTTCAAAAGGGATATTGTCTTGTTCAATTTTTTTTAGGGTTTATGTAACTATCAAGAGATTGAAAAACCCATATTTATGGCCCGGGGGATGTTGTTTTAGAGTGTTTGGACTTTGGGCCATTCGGGTATGACCGGGTAAAAACCCATATCTACACTTACTACGAGTATATCTATATCTATAATACTATAAGATTCAGTCCCTAAATTTAATGTGGAGTTATGATGATAGAGTTTTTAGAGTTAGAAACAAGTTGGAGTCATTTAGTAGTTGCATATTGTACAAGATAGCTAATGCTCGGAATTCAATGCAGCCTCATAATAACTATACAATCATGAAAGGAGATGAAGAGCAAGGGTTGCCTGAATTGATCACATGACATTTAGTATAGAATTAAAATTCGGTTAGATGAAGTGCAAGGGTTGCCCGAATTGATCACATGACATTTAGTATATAATTAAAAGTCGGTTAGATGAAGTGCAAGGGTTGCGAAAGGTTGCAAGAATAATTAATGATTTAACCTAATTCATGCCTATATAAACCGGACAAAATCACATTTAGTATGTACATTTGAAGATGATTCACACATCTTTTAGATCTTTGATTGTTGGTAGCGGTATGCAAATTCTCTTTTGCAACATTTTGGAGATGATTCAAACATCTTTTAGATCTTTGTAATTAACTTGGTATTTTTTTTTCTTAATTTAGTTATCATATGTAGGTACCATGAAAATAACACAAGATCATGCATGAATAACACAAGATCATGCATGCTCAGATAAACGGAACCAAAGATTGGGATACCAACTATTTTCTTTGTTTCTTACATATTTAGGTGATTGTTATAGATATGCATATATATAGATATATGTATTATGTTAATGCATTTTCATATACAAGTAATTTATGTGCATTTTCTATTGATGTAGCTCACATGTGCGAATTGATTCAAGAAAATGTGCACGAGCATGTATGTAAAACAACATTTAAATGGTTAAATGATACTTTTTAGCGTGATTAGTTTATGTAAGTAGTTGCTTTCGAATGCTCTTTGAGAAATATTAGAATAAATTTATCGTGTGCAATTGAATTATTATTGAAAAGAAGAAGGTCCGCGCATCGCAATGTGTTTTCTTTTTCTATATGTAGAATCATTAGTGAGAAACCAATATTTACGCCAATTAAATGAGTTTGACATAATAGCAAAATACGACATATTAAGAATATCACATTGAGTAATTAATAGAAAGGAAAAAATACATAATTTTGACTTAAATCCGTTTGTAAATTGTAATATCAAATAAAAAAGTTGAGTTTTAAACATAAGCAAAAGTTCAAACTTTTATCGAAAAAAAAACTAGTGCATTTAATGTGAAGTATATACAACATCGAGATGGAAGTGCAAGGCTTGCTGAAATTTATCACATGATATTTAGTAATTAGTATACAATTAAAATTCGGTTATGGATCAAGATGAAGTTGAAAAGGTTGTAAGAATAATTGATGATTTAACCTAATGTAATATATATATATATATATATATATATATATATATATATATATATATATATATATATATATATATATATATATATATATATATATATATATATATATATATGTATTATGTTAATGCATTTTCATATACAATTAATTTATGTGTATTTTCTATTGATGTAGCTCACATGTGCGAACTGATTAAAGAAAATGTGCACGGGCATGTATGTAAAGCAACATTTAAATGGTTAAATGATACTTTTTAGCATGATTAGTTTATGTAAGCATGTAACTTGAATAATGAATATAAAAGAAAAAGTATACAATTTTTGCTCAAACCCATTTGTAAATTAAAAAAAATTAAGTTTAAGATATAATAGTAGAGTCCAAAGGTTTTAGGAATTATTAATAATGTGTTAATTAATATACATTTAGTTAGCTATTTAAAATCGAGTTTATTGATAAGATTTATTAATATTAGTTAGACTTCAATGTTAATTTTCAATGAAATTAGTTGTACAATAGAAAGAGATGAAGCTAAAAAGGTTTGAAACGATTTTTATACAGTTTATGTGGCATTATTATATATACATTATTACACAAACTTTAACTTACAAACTTAATAAAGAAAATATTTAACGCACATTAAACTATGACCAATTAAATAGACTCCATGTGTTTCATATTATCATGCAAAAACCATCTAATAGACAAGTATTGTAGGGTTAAGTAATAGACCAAAAAAACAAAGCCATTTTTTTATCATGCAAATAAGTAATAGGCCAAAAGAAACAAAACTATCACAACTTAATAACCAAAAGCCCATATATAGAATACAACACCACAAAACCAAAACAACATCAAACACTTTTAAACTTTTATACAAGAAAGTTAAAACATTTCATACAATATACTAAACAATAATTAAGTATACACTCGCCAATATACAGAAAGAATACATGATTAACAATTAGATTCTTAGCCCGTGCGTAGCACGGGTTCTGCATGCCTCGTATATAATAAAATTATATACGGAGTAAGAAAAATCAAAAAGTGAAAATTTAAAACTAATTTAGAAAACTAATTTGTTGTTTTACTTAAATGGAAAGATGAAAATTAATTTATGAAACATAAAACAAATGTATCATATTTCTGGAATATTGAAATTAGCTACTACTACCTTCGTGCCAAAATTTAAGTACTTTTTGGATCGAACTTTGACTTAAAATTATTTTTTTTTGTATTGTATAATACTTGATGCAAAATATATAAATGGATTATGTTTGCTCGTGCTCACTCCAGTTGGTGCCCCACTAGGCTAGGAGAGTTGCCTGAGCTACTCCTTGTGGGGTGGACAATGACTGGTGCCAAAAGGCACCTGGGGTCAGGGTGTTCCCGCCAATCTACACCTTTTGTGGAATTTGGTATAATTTTCATCAAGTGTTATATAATACAAACAAAAATATTTAAGATCAAAGTTCGATTCAAAAAGTCAAACTAGACTTAAATTTTGGGACGAAGGAAGTATTAATATATATGTACATATGTATATATATATGTACATATGTGTGTATATATATATATATATACTTAAAATCATTATATATTACAATAATTTACAATTATATTTTAATTTTTTTACATTGTATGAATAAATGTTATACGAAACACCTAACCGAAATATCACAATCATAATTATGTGTCGCGATAAAATCACGTTGCTATGCACGGATACTCGTCTAGTTTTGATTAATGTCTGATGATATTCATTTTGGGCAAAATATGGATACCGTTGAGTTGATGTGACAACCGGCAATTTAGGGAGCCATTTTGAAAACCCGCATTACGTTAAAGTTCGTTTATAATTTTTATTTGGAATTGTTATTCACAACGAACTTGTAAGACCTATTTTATGGATAATTATATTTAATGACGTTATGGAATTCGTGAATTATTTTAATAATTCATATTGAATTTATGCTCGGTGATGTATTCTTAAATTCTCACTTAGCACTACGGTGACTCCGGCACTAGGAAACTGAAAAGTTTAAAAACTTACGAGTTTTAATACGTTGGACATTTAATAACGTATTTATTATAAATTTCGGTGGAATATATATATAGCCCATCAAATGGCGAAAATAACGAGTTTCGGGGACGTACAATATTTTTATCGTAAGTTTTCACTTACGTGAGGGGACGTTTTTATTAATTAAACTTGGAAATAAAAGGTTTGGTGTGCAAATAATAAGAAAACTTAGATGAGGGACCTAAAGTGAAAATACCTTATTTTATAACCCTAACCCTAAACCCCATTTATCATTTTCACTTAAAATTTCACCCACCCTCTCCTCTCTTCTTCCTCACCGCCGGCCACACCCAAAATCCGGCCACCACCGCCGTTATCCACTGTACACCGCCACTCCAAAATACTCCCCACCTTCTTCTTGTTACGTTGTGGTGATTCACGCGCCCAAAAACCATCCCCCTCGCCTCGTTCTACCACCACCGACGCCACCCACATCACCTTCACCATCTTTCTTGGTTTATTATTGTAGATCCACGGGTAAGTGTGCACGGGGTGCATCGTTTTTGTTGAAAAACTTACCCAAACCCACGAATTTTTATTAATATGGATCGGATTTGGAGAAAATGGATAAAAGTGATAATGGGTTTTGCTAAAAACGTGTTAAATCTTGGTTTGGTATCCGGGTTTTGATGTATGGTTGGGTTTTGATGCGTGGTCGACCCCTAGCCGAGGCTACCCCTCCTCGATTTTTATTGATTTCGGGTCATTGTGGTCATTTTGACCCGTTTTCTTGATGGTTGACCATTGTTGGTCATTGTGGTTATTTAGCTTATTTGATTTGGCCCATGGTTTGGTTATTTTGGTGATTGGTCGACTCTTGTGGGAGCCGAAGACCCAAAATGGGTCGAATGGGGTCATTTGGGTCGAGCTCGTGTGAGCTAGCCGCGACCGTAGTGGTCTCGGGTGGGACCCACGTGGCTCTTGGTATATGATTTGACTTTAGTTGACTTAATATTTGACCCGTGTACGGTTAATTTTTGAGAACCGTGGTTGATGTCGAAATATATATATTTCGGCTAATTTTAATTGTTGTGGTTATTTTTTTATATATTGATTGGTTATCATTATTATTGCGGCTTATTGGATTTTTAAGCGGTTGACGAGTTATTTTGGACTCGTGGTATTATTTGAAGAAGTGTTGACGAAAAATGGTTTTGGGGACCGATTGTGAGACGGTCACTTAGATTGACGGAGATAGGTTAGTCGGGTGCCGTAGTCGGACCCTATTGTTGTAGCATGTGGATTGAGATTGTGTTGGACGGAGATACTTTTGTATTTATGACTTTTGCTTACTATGGACTTGGACATTGAGCCGAGAGTCATGACTCGGACATGTGACCATTTCGTATGACTCGATAACTATTTACAAATAAAACATAAGTAATAAAACTCGTAATAATAGTTATTGATAATATAAACGTTTATATGAATATATAGACGTGAATAACGGATATATAATTATATAAGCGCGTATATTAATAATAATAATAATCACGAGCCATATTATAAATAATACGACTAGATATATATTAGGCTACGAAAGTGGCGTAATATTATTGAACGTATTATTATTATTATTATAAAAATGTGTTATAAAATGAGAAACTCTCGACAATTACTGAATATTAAATAAAAATGTCATTTTATATATATAACGAGTAAACTTATCGAGTTATGCGGAGTCGTAGTCACTCGAGTTCAGGTAAGTTTTATTTGTGACTTTCGTGTTGTCACGGATATATGACGATTAATATAAACGTTTTCTATAACTAAATAACTTAACCGTAGGGTTGAACCGGGTTATTTGGCTATATGAAATGAATATATTAATGGGCATCGTATCCTACGACGCCCATAGGTTGCGGTATATGTAAAGTGTAACAAATCGCGAATATATATATCGGGAAATCTGGCCAATTTGACGATGTATATGAGGAATTTATTAAACTACGATATATACCATATAGTATTTATGTGCTATGTGCTTTAGGATTGGGTGTAATCTTGGAACGGTATGTTACGTAAATAAATACGAGGATTATCAAATCGATGGATTTAATAAACTTCGGCGATTTATTTAAATAATATATTGGGCTAATATTAGATCTATAGTTCATTTTATTATTCTTTGTGTCACCTTTTTGGTTTGTTTTGTGTCGACCCACCACCCGTATGGATACCAAACGCAAACACCAAACTAATACGAAATGGATTTTCGGAGAATAAAACGGATTTTCGTCCGGGTTTGGGAATATTTTGAATTTGAGGAATTGATTTCTGAACGAGTGGATATTGTTAGGTCGTGCCGAGTCCGTAGTTGCTGTTTCGTGAGTTACTATACATCTTATTTCTACCGACTTCTTCTTACTATTTTCTGGACTTGAGGTGAGTCATAGCCCCACTTTTACTCTTGAACTATGTTTTCAATACTTGGGGTGAGAAACGTGCAAATTATTTTATGTGGACTATTATCGCTTTTATATTCTTTTTAAACTTGCTATGCGTATGGACTAGGATGTTTTGTCAGCTTTAGTCACATTTTATGTGTACTATTCAAGGTTGACTTATGTGGTTATTGTCAGCTTTAGTCACACGGTTCGTGTGTACTATTCAAGGTTGGCTTATTTAGATACTGTAGCGTGCACCTATAGGTTATTGATACTTTGGAGGTTATCCGAGTATTTATTTGGTATTGCGGGGGTTACCCGAATATCTATGTAGGAACGGAGGGTATCCGTGTGTTAGAATTGGAGCGGAGGGTATCCGCAGGCTTTTAGTGAATCCTTAGTCTAGCTAGCAAGCGTTTTGCGTATATGTCCACTATATTGTTAGTTGAAGTTAAACCTATGATCTCACCAGCGAAAGCTGACTTTTAGCACGTTTTCTCAGGTAATTAAGTGACGATATGGATGATTGGAATGGAAGGCTCGGCTAAGGCTCATGGTTATGGATCTATTTTTCTAAACTCTGATAATTAATTTTGGACCTACTGTTATGTTATTTTGGGCCTAACTCTGAATGATGTTGGGATAAATGTAAACTTTAAAACCCCGTGTTGGTTGCGTTTTTATTATGTTTACTTTATCTCGTTCTATTATGTCTTGTGTTGGATACCAATCCCCGTAGCACCCCGAAAGCTTGTTGAGTCTTCCGCTGTATCAAATTTTGGGGGTGTTACAGATTGGTATCAGAGCCAGGTTATAGAGAACTAGGTAAATAAACGCCTAAACTATAACCGAATTTTTATAGAAAATGATCCTTGACCACTGCCCGCCAGCCCGCCAAGCCGAAGCGTCTTCTATTATTTGAGGTATTATGAGATATTTGAGATGATTGTTAGATTTGGGATTTCTTGAGATGATTTGAGGTTTATGGATTTTAGTAGTAAGATGGCGTTTCGAGGAATTATATGGTCTAATTGTTTTATAAACATTTTAGTAATGCGGTGTTTGAAACTCTTTATTGAGATTATATGTTTGAATTATTTAATGAGGATTTTTGGTATGGTATTTTGAGTTGTGATTTAGTTGTTTTGAAACACTTACACCTACCCTACGCCGTTGTCACAGACCATGGCCTCCCATATGCCCGATGTTGTCGAGGATATTCTTACTGCACCGGTTTTACCTGCACAGTTCACTATGGCATCTGATGATCCTTACCAGATGGCCATGCTTTCAGCTACTGTGCCGCAGACAACTTCTACTTCAGCACCACCTGGTGCATCTACGCAGGGACCCTCATCTTCTCTAGGGCTCCCTGGTACATCGAGGCAGCTTACTCTTCATCAGGCTTTGGCTCGCGTGGCCCCGCGCTTTGCCCACAGAGCTACGACACGCATGTCGGTACGCCCTACTCCATCACCTTTACAGATTGATGCTCACTCTCTTCTGTCTGAGGCGCCACCCACATCATTGCGTCGTCATCCTAGATCACCTACCACATCTCCACATGGTTCACCTATTAGGAGACGACGATTGATGAGGTACTCTTCCGATGAGGAGGAGGAGGAGTACGAGGGTGAGGATAAGGCAGATGACCCTGAGCAGGAGGATGACCCACAGGAGGCTGAGCAGGGTGATGATGATGACCCTGAGGAGGAGGATGACCCTCAGGAGGATGAGATGCCTGATGATGATAATGTGTTAGTACCACCAGCTCAGGCTGAGGAGCCTGATTCACCTGTACATCCGATTGAGCCTGATTCACCTGATCATCCGTTTTTGTTTGAGTTGCCACCTGGTAGTCCCGTTGAGTCGGATGCACCTTCTAAGGTCTCTGCTGAGCATGCAGAGTTAGGTAAGATTGGCAGGTTATGGGCTCAGATTACTGAGCTTGGTGAGAGAGTTGCACGTGTATCTGATCGACTTGAGAGGGTTATTGGAGAGTTCATAGCGGATCTGAGAGTTGATATGACTGTGGTTGTGGGCAGGACTACTGAGATGAGGAGAGTTTTGATGGAGGTTCATGAGCATATCGATAGTATACAGCGAGGTTTTGTTACTGCTCGAGAGGCTGACCGCAAGCTATGGCAAAGGAATGCTGAGCTAGAGAAGGAGGTGGCTGACCTCAAGAGAGACCGAGACACCCATAGCGTAGAGCTAGGATCGTTATAGAGAGATCTTGATAGCGTGAGGTAGGAGTTGAGGAGCCTCCGCCAGCAGCGTGGCTAGTTACTTGGGTTATGTTGTCTTGTTGCTTTCTACACCGAGGAGTGTTCGGTTAGAAAAGCTAGTTATCATATTTTGATGTATTTTGTTCAGTATTCGTCTCTTTTGGAACAATTAGTACGTTTTGTGTTATCCAGTAGTTGGAACGATGTTAGATCGCTATTGTATGGTTGATGGTTATTAGTATATGGTATTATGTGATTTTGAGTGTTATGGAAATTGAGTCCCTATCCGTTTTATTGAGGTTTCATGGTGTATTGTTGCTATTCTTTCCATGACTTGGCTTCGTTGAATTTCGTTTGTTGAGCATATTGATAAGTTCTGTTGGAGACTCATGAACTTGTATGATGTTACAGATCAATGGCACCACGACGAAACCCTGTTAGAGCTACCAGAACTGGTCCTGCAGTGACTACTCCTGGTCGCCGAGGACGCCGACCTACTCGAAATGTTGAAACCCCTACTCCTGACAACCTGGACACTACTAACCGCAACAACAGGAATCAAAATGTTGATGTTCAGGGAGACAATGATCATGTTCCACTTAATGCACCTACTGTGGATCAAGCAATGATCAATCAACTTGTGGAGCAAAGAGTTGCTGAACTACTAGCTGAGTCAAATCATTCCAACAATTCTGCTGGAACTTTTCCACCTGTTCGTGCTAATGGATGTCAATACAAGGAGTTCAAGATTTGTGGACCCGTTGAGTTTGGTGGAACTGAAGGAGTGGTTTACTTAGTCAGATGGATTGAGAAGACTGAGTCAGTGTTCAATGTCAGTGGTTGTGCGGAGAATGCGAAGGTAAAGTTTGCTTCTTTTACCTTTAAGGATGAAGCTTTAACTTGGTGGAACAATTACCGAAATTCAGTTGGGAGTGATGTAGCTTATGCCATGACTTGGGAGCAATTTAAGTCTTTGCTGATTCAGACTTATTGCCCAAGGAATGAGGTTAAGAAGCTAGAGATTGAGTTTTGGAACCATAAGGTGAAAGGTAATGATATGACGACTTACAATCGTCGTTACCAGGAATTAGCCTTGCTTTGCCCAGATATGGTAAAAACCGAGACTCAAAAGATCGAGAGGTATACTGATGGGTTGCCTGTAGCTACAAGGAATGATGTGATTTCTGCTAGGCCTGCAAACATCCATGAGGCAATCACAATTGCTCAACAACTTATGGACTCGTTGGAATTGGAAGGAGCTGATAAGGAGAAGAATGGAAAGAGAAAGAGAGACCATCACTCTAAGGGTAATGATCACCGAAGCAAGAGACAAGCTAAGGCTTATGCTATTGGGAATGGAGATAAGAAGAATCAGAACGGTGATGCACCCAAGTGTGGTCATTGCCACCAGCATCATACTGGATGGTGTAGTGTGAAATGCCAGAATTGCTCAAAGAAAGGACACACAGCTAAGGACTGTAGAGCTCGCCCTCTTGCTATGGTTCAGGCTGCTCCTGAGATGAGAAACAAGGCAGATATTACTTGTTATGGGTGTGGAAAGAAGGGACACTATAGGAACGAGTGTAGAGAATCGTGGAACCATGGAAATCAAGGCTCGGGTGGTAATGGGTACAATCATGGAAACCGTGGAGCTGGAAGAAACCGTGGACGACAAGATAATGGGGACCAACGTGTGGAAGCTGGAGCTGCTCAGGGAAGAGTGTATGCACTCGGGAACGAGAGAGGAGAAGATCCGAACGTCGTTACTGGTACGTTCCTTCTCAATAATCGTTATGCTTCCATACTATTTGATACTCGTGCCGATAGGAGTTTTGTGTCCACTACGTTTGCACCCTTACTAGAGAAACCCCCGATGGCCTTAGGAATTGGATATGATATTGAGTTAGCAAATGGGAATATAGAAAGGATTAATACCATCATTCGCGGTTGCACGCTAAATTTCTTGAACTACCCTTTCAACATAGACCTTCTACCCGCCTCGTTCTACCACCACCGACGCCACCCACATCACCTTCACCATCTTTCTTGGTTTATTATTGTAGATCCACGGGTAAGTGTGCACGGGGTGCATCGTTTTTGTTGAAAAACTTACCCAAACCCACGAATTTTTATTAATATGGATCGGATTTGGAGAAAATGGATAAAAGTGATAATGGGTTTTGCTAAAAACGTGTTAAATCTTGGTTTGGTATCCGGGTTTTGATGTATGGTTGGGTTTTGATGCGTGGTCGACCCCTAGCCGAGGCTACCCCTCCTCGATTTTTATTGATTTCGGGTCATTGTGGTCATTTTGACCCGTTTTCTTGATGGTTGACCATTGTTGGTCATTGTGGTTATTTAGCTTATTTGATTTGGCCCATGGTTTGGTTATTTTGGTGATTGGTCGACTCTTGTGGGAGCCGAAGACCCAAAATGGGTCGAATGGGGTCATTTGGGTCGAGCTCGTGTGAGCTAGCCGCGACCGTAGTGGTCTCGGGTGGGACCCACGTGGCTCTTGGTATATGATTTGACTTTAGTTGACTTAATATTTGACCCGTGTACGGTTAATTTTTGAGAACCGTGGTTGATGTCGAAATATATATATTTCGGCTAATTTTAATTGTTGTGGTTATTTTTTTATATATTGATTGGTTATCATTATTATTGCGGCTTATTGGATTTTTAAGCGGTTGACGAGTTATTTTGGACTCGTGGTATTATTTGAAGAAGTGTTGACGAAAAATGGTTTTGGGGACCGATTGTGAGACGGTCACTTAGATTGACGGAGATAGGTTAGTCGGGTGCCGTAGTCGGACCCTATTGTTGTAGCATGTGGATTGAGATTGTGTTGGACGGAGATACTTTTGTATTTATGACTTTTGCTTACTATGGACTTGGACATTGAGCCGAGAGTCATGACTCGGACATGTGACCATTTCGTATGACTCGATAACTATTTACAAATAAAACATAAGTAATAAAACTCGTAATAATAGTTATTGATAATATAAACGTTTATATGAATATATAGACGTGAATAACGGATATATAATTATATAAGCGCGTATATTAATAATAATAATAATCACGAGCCATATTATAAATAATACGACTAGATATATATTAGGCTACGAAAGTGGCGTAATATTATTGAACGTATTAATTATTGATACGCGGAAACAGATAATGATTAGTGATAGTGGTACGTTTAAGTTTACGATAGTCGATACGTCATCGCATACTTCTCTTGTTCTTCTTCATAAACAAACGAGAGCATCCAAAGAGAATCACAAGGGTTAACAAAAATCATATTCCATCAGTTCCTTCAAATACTCAACTTTTATAGCACCATGGTTTCTTCAATTGAGATCAGTTAAATGCCCACTCTACTTCCTAGCAGGAAGGAGTACCAAAAGGTTCATCAGAGAATACTGGAAAATCTTCGTATGACAAAATATTTCCCAATAGTAGAACTTTCCAAGGGTTGATAATAATGGTTTTCAGGACAACTTGGTAATCACATGAGTTTGGGGTAGGTGTTTCCATAGTGACAGAAATTTTAGCAGATGTAGAGAGTCATCATAATGGAATAGGGTGAAGCAGATTTTTAAGGTCACATTTCAGATATGGTAGTCTATGGTATCTTCACGAATAGCCATTCAGTCCAAAAGACCGTACAATTAGACATCTCAAAGTCAAAGGATTCATAGAGTGAATACAGTCGTCAAATCATACAGATAGTTCATATATCAGAGTCAAGTACATGGTTCAACAAAAAATGTTGGGATGGATAAACGAACAGTTCAATGTGTGGGAATTTCGTTTAGCTTCTTAGCATAAGTAGCAGGTAGGATGTGTATCATTGGTAATACGAACATCGTATAATTGTCAATAGTGAGATGTACAGAGTCTCAGTTATCAGCATCATCATGCTTAGTTAACAAATCCATACAAAGATAGTATTTACATCATACCCTTCCAAAGGAAACGGTTGGCAGAACAAGGTTCATCATTCAAAGAGAGGAAACAAAAACTTCTCATATTTGTGGTTCATAATTACCAGAATTCTCATAGGAGTAGTAATGGATCATACAGAGTTAAGTAGTATCGGATGATACATTCATACCCAGCATAAGTAATGAATTTACAGAATGTGTCGAACACATTGTGGTTGAATGACCTACGATGTGGTCGAAAAGGTGTCAAACAGCTTATCAAACAAATCGGAGGCGGAGATCAAAATCTGAAGGTGAAACTTAAATGTTAAGGTATCCAGGTAGCCTTCCGAGGTATTCCAAACTTACTTGGTTACTAAGCTTAAGTTGCAAAACTTCTAACTTCTGAAACAAAGGTCCTTATAAGGCTTATCTAAGAGCAAAGGCACGATCAGAGCGATACGGAAGCAAATGATACTTACATAAATGTCTTAGTCTACCCATTCCTCACTGGTAATAACTTAGGTTCCTATGGGGAATCCTAATGTAAAGTTTCAAAGGTTGTCTTATGAGCGCCTACAGTGGAAACTTAGGGGTCCAAACTTCACAGGTCAAGGGTAAATGTATTACGAATCGCAGCCTTGTCTCTGATACCATAATTGTAACACCCCAACCCGATAAGGGTAGAAGTATTACATTACAGTGACATATCAGAACAAACACAAGCATATGATTCATACATACAACGAAATTCAGGGTTACAATTGAAAATCTGAAACTACAAGGTTACAAAACAATAAATACTATGTCTAATAAAGTGAAACTTCATCTAATCGTCTCTAGTCCAAAGCATAGTCTTCTAAGTCCAGTCACACTCTCTTCCCATAACCCAGCTTCCTACTAAAACCTGCCGCAGGGAAAAGGAAATGCGGCTGAGCTTAAAAAGCCCAGTGAACAGATACATAAACAAAGCAACGATAATGAAATAGAACTGAAATATAGTGCATTGGGGAATATCATAAGGAATAAAAAAATGAATAATAAAAATGAAGGAATAGGATAGTCCTCCACCACGAGCCCAAAACTCAAAGTCATATCTCAAAGTCATAAGCCTTCAATTCATAATCTCACAATCAGAGGGGATACCTCTCAGGCAACCAGATAATATGAGGGGTGTCCTCATGCATCATAAGGGTGGAGTGATCAGCTCCCAGGGGTTGTGAAGGGCATGTATAGCACACAGTACCAATCACCTCAAAGTCAACTCAAAGTCATAGTTAAATCCACTAAGCATACATGTCTAGGATTGCAACCCATACGCCCCTTACTCAAAGTCAATCTCAAAGTCATATACTCAAAGTCATAATGGCCATAATAGTAATCATAAAAAGGGACGGCGTGAGAAATCACTCACCCACACATGAGTCATGCCAGTGGTGCATCACAGACATGCCTATGGTACCTCCATAGGTAGGAGAAACATAAATGGCTCGGGTATCAAACTAAGAGTCAGGTCTCAAAGTCATGCAAAAGGTCATATAGCAAAGGTTTATCTCAGAATCATATCAAAGGTTCATAATAGCAGTTCATAACAAAGGGTTCATATCAGGAATAGTATTCAAGGTCCAATCAGAGTTTATCAGGTCAAGGTTCATATTCAAAAATCAATTCATGGTTCAGTTCAAAAGTCCGTTTCAAAAGTTTCTATTAAAAGTCCAATTTAAATAATCTTTTAATACAGTTTTCATAAAAATGGTCTTTCAAAATATAGTGTTCATGAAAGTTAAATAACCTTTCTTTTAAAAAGAAATTTAACATTATTTATAAACATCTTTTCAAATCGGTTCTTCTCAAAACATTTCCATGGTATCATTAAGAAGGTTTTCATAGCATAGGTTCATAACGGAGGTCATATCAAGTGGGATCAACAGAGAAGGTTCAAGTAAAGGGGATCATAGCAATGGCATCAATTCGGGAACTAACGGATCAGAATATGAAAGAGATCATGAGAAACCTTTGAGAAAGGTCAGAATATCTGTACCTCAATCGCCATCGAAATCATAACATACGTAAGCATATGGAAACACTCCTTCTTCAACGAATCTACACGAATTAATGATCGGCTTATTATTAATAACTTATTCAATTCAGATTTCTCATTTTAGTCGGCTTTCCAGTTTTAGTAACTTTCCATTTAAAGTGACTTTCCACTTTTAACAGGTTTCCATAAATAGTAAGTTTCCACTTTTAGAAAGTTTCCATAATTAGAAAGTTGAATCATTATTAATGGAATCAAAGTATCTTTTAACATATTTACACATTTGGTCCTTAGGGTTTCATAACTTTACATTTTAACCCTTTACTTTCCAAAATTACACTTTAAACCTTTTAGTATTCAAAGTTACACATTAAACCCTTAACTTATCCATTTTACATAATAATCCCTTATTTTATCATGTTATACTAATATACCTTCAAGTATTCACAATTTACACTTTAAGTCCTTCAAGTTATCAAAGTTACATATTTAACCCTTTAACTTACAATTTCAACTTTTAATTATCAATAATTACATATTAAGCCATTAAATTACCAAATTAGCACAAAACCCCCTGAATATATTTTATTACTCAAATCAGTCCCAAGTTTCCAGAAATTACACTTTTAGTCCCTCTACTTTAATTAATTACAAATCGCACCAATTAAATACAATTAACTCACTTCTTGTAATATTTACACTTAGAACCCTCAAGTTATATTTTTCCCATATTCCTACTGATATATATGATCTTACAAAAATATCCCAGATGTTTCAAAGTTGGCAAAACACACCCTTGTACTTTATTTTCCAATCGGATTTATTTTAAAGTTACCAAAACCAAACCCTAATTTCATAAAATCATTATGCCATCATTATACAATCATTACTCAATCATTATTATGCATTAATTACCAGATCCAAACATAAAAACCCTAACCCTAATTCGATTTAGGGTTTCTTTTATTTTCTTCATTGTTTTCTTAATTAGCCGATTTATAAAATAAATCACAACACGAGATTTAAGCTTCTATAATTCAAACCCATATTTTTACGAGATCATAATTAATATATGAAGTTCATAAAAATTATCATTCATATCCAGAAAATTCATATACAATGATATAGAGTTTTGTTGTGTTTTTAGGGTTTAATTCACCAAAACGTTATAGAGCATGCATAGATCGATTAGAACATTTTATTTGAGACTTATATGATGTAAGAGACGTGAGAAAAATACCAGACCAGATCTGGAACAAATAGAATAGGCTGGACGAATTACACCTCTTGAATTGGATAATACGACACCAAAAATTCCCACGAGAACAAACGCGACCAAAAAACCTTGTAATCATTTTTCGAATATCATATATGATGTAAGGAACTCAGGAAAAATAGAAAATGAATTTATAAGAGGTCGTATGAAACATAACGAATTTACCTTGTTTATAGTGCTCGACAAAAGGAAAAATGTGCCACGATCGAACCAAGCTTCAACAATTCAAAAGGGTATTTTTCTAGGACTCTTTGGATGATGATAGATCACAGAAAATTGCTTAGGAATTATGGGGTGGTCGAATGGAGGCTTTAGGAATTTTGTTTGTGTTTTCTTCCAATCGGTTTAGGGTTTTTATGGAGAAAATGTATGGTTTGACTTTTTATTGAGATATGCCGTGTGAAATAGGGGGAGGGAGGTCCATAATGGTTGGAGAATATTTGGTGATGATAATCTTCCTTATTTATATAATCCATATCTTTTAAAATTAAATTAAATCAAAATAAAACTATATATATATATATCATTCGGCCATAGTAGGGGTAATTTAGTAATTTTCCACTTGTATAAATGTTAAATGAAATTGTTAAAAATATTTGGTATCATAACTTATGCATTGTTAGGAGTTTAGGATTTATTTGGTACTTTAATAAGCTTTTAATAAATTTTTAAACATGTAGGGGCATTTTGGTCATTTCACTTGCTTTCAGATTTTAGGTGTTACATCCACTATCTCTTTAATATCCCCCATGCGCATATCCTTAATCCCATTTAAGTGGCCTTTATGTGGTTGATTTTCTGTGTCAATCTGATCCCCTCCCTTAACCCTATTAGTAGTTCCCATGTTACCAATGCATCTTGAATATTGGCATTTTATCCCTTCACAAAGTTCCTCACCTTTAACCCACTGAATAACACTCAGACCTATGCTGCTAGTAACTCAAGTCTTTAAGTACTCCCTCAGCTTGTTTTCGTGATCAAAGATAATATTTGTGTACTAAGCTAAATTTTAACGTAAATGGCAGATTCCAAGGGTTCTCACAACATCTAATGTGGATATAATACTGTTACCTAATCAGCTAACCGCAAATGCAATCCCAGATGGGCTGAGACCCATATTAGGTATTTATTGTGCAATAAAGAATAAAGATAAATGAGTCAAAACATTACACAATATCATGCATACAATAATTTTTATTTTTATTTTTAGGCTGTTTACCTGTTAATTGTCGGTCTAGCTGGAGGCCTATTATCGTACACCGAAAAATTGAAAGACATTGATGCAGGCCCACTTTTTTCATTGCCAATGACATGGTCATTACCTTTTTCAGGCATCACTCTTCTTGTTTTTCTTGTATTAGGGGAAAGCACAGTTGGACCAAATTCCGAGGGCTTTGAGTCCATTGAGTAATTCTTTGGTGGAGGTCGTGGAAGCAAAGCTGGTTCCGTAGGTGGCGGTCTAGATGAAAAGTACCTACCACAGAAGCAAATTTCATCCCGCAAAGTTAGAGGTGACAGGACAGGCAGGTTATTGGATGGCATGTCAAAAACTCAAAATGGTTCATTTCTTTATTGCAGATCAAACAGACCAGAGTCAGGTCATTCTTCAAAAGAAGTGTTTGGGGTCAAATTACGCAATTTTATATATTAAGGTAAAAAGAAAAAGAAGAAGAAAAAGAAAAGAAAAAAAAAAAAAAAAGGATACCTCACATACAATATTTTGCTATGTGATATCGGTTTCATACTAGTCAAGATCTCTAAAAGTACAACTCCAAGGCTATAAACGTCACTCTCGTATGTCAGCTTATGGGTCAATAAGTATTTCGGATCAAGGTAACACTGCAATAAGATATGAAATTCGTAAAAAGAATGACGTTGAGAAAACTAAACAACTCAGCCACGTGTTTTACTTGCCAAACATTTGACTCTTTATATAAAGCCTGACTTGACCCCTACAAGAAAATACCCACTTTGACCCATTACCCAACCTTAATCTTGCCACTTCTTCTTGGAAGCATCTGTTCTATGTCAATGAAAGCAACAAGGTCGGTCCATACACCAAGGTTCCACAGCTAGAAAGCAAGATGGAAAAGACTTATACAGGTGAACCTCTAACAACGGTGGATACATAGTTAGGACAGACTCCATAGTCATCCAATACTGGTGCAAGCCTTGAAAGTCCAAAATCAGCAACTTTGGAAGTGAGTTTGGAGTCGATGAGAATGTTGCTTGTTTTGATATGGTGATGGAAAATAGGTGGGTTGGCATCGGTGTGAAGATAAAGCATGCCTTTGGATGAATCTAAAGCTACATGTAATCTCATTCGGAAGCTCAAGGAATCTCCTAATTTGGCTGTAAATGCAGCACATATCAACTTTGAAAATGCACATCAAAGCACCTGTAAAATTCAAAGAATCAAGTCTCGAAAGTTCCAAACCGTTAAGCCAATCACGTACTGTTCCCTAAGAAATAAACTCATAAACCGACATCTGCACCAGTCTGAAGAATACCAGCCGAAAGAATACTTGGTCTTGTACCTCTAATATATAAATAAATCATAACAGTAAAATAATTAAAGAAATAGCAATAAACCGAAATAAATAGAAAGCGTTGTTTATTTAAGGCTGAGGCAAGCACATGTGATAAATGAAGAGCTGCTCAAACCAGTGACAAATTTCACAAGCTTCCTACCAATAAACTTATTGTGAACCTCTGCACTATAAAGTTATTTTGTTGCACATTTTTCTTATCCATGTCCTGATTG
Source organism: Artemisia argyi (assembly GCA_030686995.1). Lineage (NCBI taxonomy): Eukaryota > Viridiplantae > Streptophyta > Magnoliopsida > Asterales > Asteraceae > Artemisia > Artemisia argyi. The sequence continues at coordinate 30,025,713 of CM060680.1, forward strand.
TTATTTATTCATGCGCAGGACAAGTCCGAAGATTATTATAAAAGACAGCAACTGCGAGAACAAGCCGTGCTGAACTCAAATTTGAGAGAAGAGAGTCCCGGCCCAAGTGGTAGTGTGTCACCATTCAACACAAGTGGCATGAAACGTCCAAAAACTGGGCGTTAGCTGAGTTGGCCACCTGAACCCGAAAACTGTCAGTATATAGAACCGAAACCGAACCGAATATGATCGGTTCGTTTCGGTTTGATCCAGTTCGGCTCGATTTTTCGGGTCGGTTAGGTTTTGAGTCCAATATGCTTAGCCCTATATAAAAAATAAGATGTTAGAGTGGTAAAAGGCTTGTGACCATAATTATAAAAATGTAAGAGACCAAACCAAGAAAAACTATCATATGGCAGTTTTATATTATTTACAATTTTGTTTAATATTGCTTCCCTAGAAGTTTGACAAACTTAGATTAGATCCTACAATCTCGTATATAAACTATATTTCAAAGATTATACCAATCCCCATAGTCATTTCCCTTCAAATGTTATAAAGATGAGGAAATTTAGTTTAAAATCATTTAATACAAATCCAACTAGATAAAAGTAAGTATCTAAACTGAGTAAAAATGTAAATCAGAACAGATCATTGTCAAAGATAAATGTTGCTAGTTTTTAAGACCAAAGCCTAAATACTGTATGGGCCATAATTAAAGACCGAGTTGATGCATTTGTAACATAAGATTTCATTAAATTTATTCATGTGATATTGTTGTACATTGATCATGAGTTGTTGTATTTCAGGCTTCATATTCATCAATTTAATTGAATAAATATTAACAAAATTTGAAATTTGTATTTTATGTTCAAAACCTAAACCAAACCGAATTTAAATTTGATTTCGGTTCGATTTTGTCTTCAAAAATGCTCAACCCGAAGAACCCGTACTGAGAATCCCGAACCAACAAACACCCTATCGGTCCATATTGAGGATAGCACAATCAGTTGCATACAGTTGCAGTGTATGCAATAGTAATTCGGGTACTCAAGTTTGGTGGTCAGATATTACAGCTGCATCATTTAAGAGAATACCTTCAAGAAACAAAAGGATCGTGTTTCCTTTACCCAAGCAAAAACAGCAATTGTGCAGAATAATATTAGAAACAGCGACTATGTACACAGCGGTCATTTAGTATCCACTCTTTTGCAGTGGTTTTCAGCCAGCAATGGTAACTATTGAACTTTGTGGCATTGGTTTACAGTCGGATGCTAATTTAAAAGTGTGCCTCTAATGATCATGGTTGGGTTGTGGACGTACTGGGTCATACGCAAATTGATAACCACCGTCCCCTGGTTTGTTCATGTGCATTATGGAGACCGGCAACTATAACGACAAGAGTCCATTTAAACCAAGCTACAAGGTAGCTCATGGTTTGGACTTTGGAGTTCTCTAAAGTCCAAACCCGTAACTTACAAACATTGGCTTGACATAGGATGCAACTTATACTTTGAAAAATATGTAATCTAAACCCAAGGACTTTTTCATACAAACCAGGTAAAACTGGCATACCAAAAAACTGATTCTGTAATTGAAAGGTTTCCAAACACAGAAATTTATATGAGAATCAAATGTTGGATAATAACCGTCGCAAACGCTTAATAAACTTTGAAAGCTACCGAGTATTGTTGGATCATTAAATAGTTCAATGGATATGGGAATAATGGGGAAAAACTTGTGCTGAGGAAATATTCAAAATAGATGAACTTCAGTTACAATCAAATATGTTTTCCAAAAGACTTGGGCATACAACGAGTAGGTTGAGATGAATCAAAGATACTATCATTTGTTTGTGTTTGTTACCTACTGGTAAGAAGTCTAATGCAGGTGCAGTAAGAGCTTGATTGCAAGCATTGTTGGCCGCGGCTCTCTTTCTACTTTTACACTTAGGATGGTATAATTGGGAGATCAACATGCTAGACTTTCCGGTTTAATATATTGACACTTTTCACCCTTAACAATAAATCTTCTATAGAAAAACTCATGGCTTTTTCCAAACATCGCCTAACCACTACTAATGCCTTTACTCTTCTAATCCTGAGTTAAAGTACATGAATATCATTTCTTGTTCAAACATAAGCATTTACGTGTTCAAATGTTGCATATTCATTGACTGATAAATTCATGTTTGTATTTACAGATTATTCAAAATAGACCCCAAGCAAAACGAGAGGAGAATGTAACGAAGTAAAGTACACTAACAAGATTTCAACAAGTAATGAACATCTAAAAGGCTTGTTCATCATTAATTACACCAGCAATAAGACATCTATAAAGGACATTCCCTGTTCTTAATAAGCCATTAAAGACAAGGAGCAGAAGTAACACTATCCATGGAATAATAGAAATCACATTAAACTTGATAATACCGATTTCACTAACCTTGCTACAAAGCACATATTTGAAAAATAAGTAGCATATACGGCATCTGAGATCTTATAAAGTTCCATAAATGGCAATAATTAACAACATTTAAGAGACTAATAAACAACTGAAATAGATGAAAGTGATTTTTTCACACCTTAACTACAAACTAGGCCCCTCCCTCCTTAGGTAACATACTAACATCCACTTTGTAAATCCAAACCTTGAAAGGTGGCCTTCATCTTTTTGATCAATTATGGTAATTAGAATATATATGTAAATCCGAGTGATCAAGTAGAAGTAGTGATTCCTTGTAAAAACCCATGAACGACGTGTCCCGTCCTCCAGAAATGTCAAAATACTTGATTTGTTGTGAGCAGGGGTCATAAATGCTAAACCTTCCCTCCTCGTTTCGAGTTTCAATTATAGTTTCACCATTCTTCGTAAACCCCAATATTTTACTTACATGTGCGCCAACTGTGAATAGCTTTCTAAAAGACGAATCATGCTCCATCACCCATACACCACAATGAACTGCTTCCTCGGCCATAATGTCGCCATACACAACAAGAGATCCCTTTAGCTTAGAAACTAAGACATCGAAGATCAAATCGTTTGTTAAGCTATCTGGTAGGTTTAGCACTTTAAACTCCTTGGTAACCAAATCAAATGACACAACCATATGATTTGCCGTAGATTCGCCATCATTAATAGAAGTCTCCTCACGTGCACCCCAATAAATAAACCTATCTATAACAGCCTGAGCTGAATTATTATTAAGTTTAATTGATTGACGAGGCAAATTACCACTTGGAATCACATTCCAAATACCCGAGCTCAATGTAAAAACTTCAACACTCCAAGGCATGTTATCCAATGCGCATGAAATCTTCACAACAGTAGGATCTTTATTGACAGGACAGACTCCAAAACCAAAAACAAGAGAGTCAAAACTAGGGAGAGCAATACCAAATGATTTTCCAATACAAGGGTTCCAAATAACAAACATCCATGTCTTATAAACTGTATGAAAACCATAAAAACACAGTAATCCATGACACACACCAACAGCTCTTGTAACAATATATTGTTTAAGGAAAGGAGACAGAACAAAAGGAGCAACTTCTTGTTGTTGTACCTTAAAGGTTTCATTGTTATCATCGTCTGCGAGACACATGTACTTTGCCTGATCCAGAAAACAACAAGAGTCATACCTTAGAATACGACAGTGTGGCTGCGTGTGGCGGGCGCCGTAACCTTTGATAAACTCAGGGCTGTCAATGAAAGACTTCCAAGGTTTGGAAACCGACCTAAACTGAATCAAAGGCTTCACAGGAAGCCATTTGATGATTTCCATTTGGATTTCAAAAGGGATGTTGTCTGACATTATTTTAGGGTTTATGACAACTTTGCAAGAGACTGAAATGAAATTGGGAAATTTGGGAAACGATATTGTTTTTGAGTGTGTGGTCTATTCGAAATATCAATCGGGTATGGACCGCGTAAATTAAAAACCCATATTGACAGTCCGTACGGAGTAGTACAATTTAGTGGGTGCTTTTGGATTTTTATAGAATGGAAAAAATGATAAAGATACCATTTTCGTTTATCATACTATATTATATTATAAAGCATGAAAGCCTACTATTAATAAAAATACTTAAAATTAAGTAATACAACTTCTAAAGCTATAAGTACAACAATAAATGCTACTTATAAATTCCTCTCATATTTAATTCTAACATATAATTAATACTAACATTAAATACAATAAATAAATCATTATGTACATTAAATACAATTAATTAACTTGTCAATAAAACAATTAATGCACTTATTAAAACACCCCTTACATAAAAAATAGAAATTATCAAGCATATTATACAACCAACTTAAAATTTAATTCCTGCATTAAATGTCACTAATACAAATAATAAAGCATATTATACAAATGTTCAAGCCCGAACGGGCAATGGGCCAAATGGGCTCGAGCCCGAACGGGCACGGGTCAAACGGGCTCGATCCCGAACGGACACGAGCTAAACGAAATTTTTGATATCCATAAATTTATTGTCAAAAAGAACATAATAAACTAAAATATGTTCACATATTGTACAAACCAAGCAAACTACTAAACAAAATAATAATAATAATAATAATAATAATAATAATAATAATAATAATAATAATAATAATAATAATAATAATAATAATAATAATAATACAAACTAAGCAAAATTTCATCGAACTTTTGCCATAAAAAACTAATCAGCAAAGCTATTGCCAAAAAATGTAAAAATAAAATAAATTATTAACCGAAAAAATTAAATTACAGGGTGCCCGCAGCTGCATCGCGTGGGGACCCTGCTAGTGTTAAGTAAAACGTGCATGATATGTTTGTATGTTTAGAAGATATTAGGGTAAAATACAAAAATGGTCCCTAAACTATCACGAAATCGTAAAAATAGAACCGAGACAAAAAGTCACGCAAAACAGCCACCAACGTTATGAAAATTTGCAAAAAAAAACCACCGAGAGCGCTTTTTTGGTAACTTCCGTTAGTCAAGGGTATTTTCGCCATTTCACCCGTTTCCCGCCTTTGACTACCCACACTTTACTTGAATGACCAAATTTGCAAAGTTATAACTTAAGTTTTGGAGCCAAAAACACACGTGGCAGCCGAAGAGATTAACCTTTCCCTCTTTTTTGTGCAACTCGGCAACCTAATAGGGACTATTCAGTTCATCTTTATCCCGCTTATTTAAATACACCAAACCACACACACATTTTGTAACACCCCCAAAATTTGATACAGCGGAAGACTCAACAAGCTTTCGGGGTGCTACGGGGATTGGTATCCAACACAAGACAATATAGAACGAGATAAAGTAAACATAATAAAAACGCAACCAAAACGGGGTTTTAAGGTTTACATTTATCCCAACATCATTCAGAGTCAGGCCCAAAATAACATATCAATAGGTCCAAAATTAAGTATCAGAGTTTAGAAAAATAGATCCATAAACCATGAGTCTTGGCCGAGCCTTCCATTCCAAGCATGCATATCATCACTTAATTACCTGAGAAAACGTGCTAAAAGTCAGCTTTCGCTGGTGAGATCATAGGTTTAAATTCATCTAACAATATAGTGGACATATACGCAAAACGCTTGCTAGCTAGACTAAGGACTCGCTAAAAGCCTGTGGATACCCTCCGCTCCAACCTAACACACGGATACCCTCCGTTCTAACATAGATATTCGGGTAACCCCCGCAATACCAATAAATACTCGGATAACCTCCGAAGTATCAATAACCTATAGGTGCACTCTACAGTATCTAAATAAGCCAACCTTGAATAGTACACATAACATATATGTGACTAAAGCTGACAATTCTAAATAACCAAATAAGCCAACCTTGAATAGTACACACAACATATATGTGACTAAAGCTGACAATCCACCAATAACCAAATAAGCCAACCTTGAATAGTACACACAAAAGGTGTGACTAAAGCTGACAATATATCCTAGTCCATACGCATAGCAAGTTTTAGAAAGAATATAGAAGCGATAATAGTCCACATAAAATAATTTGCATGTTTCTCACCCCAAGTATTGAAAACATAGTTCAAGATTAAAAGTGGGGCTATGACTCACCTCAAGTCCAGAAAATAGCAAGAAGAAGTCGATAGAAATAAGATGTATAATAACTCACGAAACAGCAACTACGGACTCGGCACGACCTAACATTACCAACTCGTTCAGAAATCATATTCTCAAATTCAAAATATTCCCAAACCCGGACGAGAATCCGTTTTATTTCCGAAAATCCATTTCGTATTAGTTTGGTGTATTTACGTTTGGTATCCATACGGGTGGTGGGTCGACACAAAAACAAACCAAAAGATCACACAAAGAATAATAAAATAAACTATGGATCTAATATTAGCCCAATATATCATTTAAATAAATCGCCGAAGTTTATCGAATCCGTCGATTGGATAATCCTCATATTTATTTACGTAACATACCGTTCCAAGATTACACCCAACCTAAAGCACATAGCACATAAATACTATATAGTACATATCATAGTTTAATAAATTCCTCATATATATCGTCAAATTGGCCAGATTTCCCGATATATACACTCGCAATTTATTACACTTTACATATACCACAACCTATGGGCGTCGTGGGATACGATGCCCATTAATATATTCATTTCATATAGCCAAATAACCCGATTCAACCTTACGGTTAAGTGGTTATTTAGTTATAGAAACGTTTATATTAATCATCATATATCCGTGACAACACGAAAGTCACAAATAAAACTTACCTGGACTCGAGTGACAGCGACTCCGCATAACTCGATAAGTTTACTCGTTTTATATATAAAATGACATTTTATTTACTATTTAATAGTTTGTCGAGAGTTTCTCGTTTTATAACACATTTGTATAATAATAATACGTTCAATAATATTACGCCACTCTCGTAGCCTAATATATATCTAGTTGTATTATTTATAATACGACTCGTGATTATTATTATTATTAATATACGCGTCTATATAATTATATATCCGTTATTCACGTCTATATATTCATATAAACGTTTATATTATCAATAATTATTATTACGAGTTTTATTATTTATGTTTTATTTGTAATAGTTATCGAGTAATACGAAATGGTCACATGTCCGAGTCATGACTCTCGGCTCATTGTCCAAGTCCAAAATAATAACAAATGTCATAAAACAATACATCTCCGTCCAAATCAATCCCAATACACGTGCTACAACAATAGGGTCCGACTACGGCACCCGACTAACCTATCTCCGTCAATCTAAGTGACCGTCTCACAATCGGTCCCCAATATCCAAATTCGTCAACACTTCTCAATATACCACAAAACTCTTGTCGAGACCAAAAATGTCCACGACCCAACATGCATTCGGCCGAAACCAAAAATGCCAAAACGATATCAAATTAAGTCCATAAACACAACAAGAAATAAATATCAACAAGATGAATTTTCGGGTTGGTTTACCAAGCCAAACCCGAGTCTATCGACTCACTTGAGTCTCGGCACACAACACGAGTCACAAGGACTCGAACCAAATCGACCCACTTGGGTCGCGGCATCAACAACAACAATCGACCAAAAATCAAGACTCAATCGAGTCTAGTCAAACTCCCAAGCAAACAATCATGAAAACCAAGATTCCAAGGTCACAACAAGAAGAATAACGAGCCATATGGCTCGAACCCACATCAATCCGTGAGTCCAAGACTCACGGTTCGCTCGACCCCATGAGATATCACCAAGACCCAGATACCAAACCCATTCTTAATATCAAAATCATTATTTCCCAACATAATATTTCGATTCCCATCAAAACCCTCCATGTTCCCACGGAGTTATCACCATGTCGAGGCACACAAGTTCCAAAAACGAGCTTACTCACCTTCTTGAACCTCCAAACTTATGGATCTAGTGAAAACAATAAAAACTCGACCGGATCTTTAAAGATTTCGTGATGTTAATGGATGTTTTAGGGCGCGTATGATATGTCAAAAGAAAGAGGATGAAATAAGGAACAAGATGGTGGTGTTTGTTTGGTGGTGTGGTCGGCGTAGTGGTGGTGGTGGCCGGCCAAAGGGTGCGGCGGCTAGGGTTTGTGATGGTGGTGTTACTATATTAGAGAGAGAGAGATGAAAGGTGAAGTGGTGAGGGTGTGTTTGTGTTGCTTATGAACCGAAAACCACAAGGACCCAATTTGTAGTTTATATTTTATTTTTATTTTTTTATAAAGATAATAATAGTAATAATAATAATAATAATAATAATAATAATAATAATAATAATAATAATAATAATAATAATAATAATAATAATATTACTAACGGTGTGGAGAGGGTAACGTGGGTAAATGTAAAACATGTGGCCCGAACCCGAACTCATTTCAAACTTTAATATCTCCCGAAAAACATCTCGTAAAATAATTATATATAGTCGGACTCGTAAAACGAATCATAAAAATTTTCGTTAGGTAAACCTAGTGCCAGAGTCAACGTAGTACCAGTGAGAATTTAAGAATACATCACCGAGCATAATATCAAGAATGAATTATGAAAATAATTCACGAATTCCATAACATCTTAACTCATAATTATTCATAAAATAGGTCTTACAAGTTCGTTGTGAAATAAAATTCTAAATAAAAATTTTAAACGAACTTTAACGTAATGCGGGTTTTTTTTAAAATAACTCCCTAAACTGCCGGTTGTCACATCCTCCCAGTCTCAGAAGAAACCCGTCCCGGGTTTCACTCGGAAAAATTCATCAACGAAGTGAAAAGCTTCAGATATCTCTTCCTGAACTCGTCCTCACGTTCCCACGTAAATTCTGGTCCATGTCGGGAATTCCAACGAACCTTGACGAGCGGAATGCGACTTCGCTTGAGTCGTTTAACTTCACGATCTAAAATCTCAATTGGCTCTTCCACGAAGTTCAATTTCTCATCAACACAAATATCCTTCATTGGAACAACAGGCATCTCATCAGAAAGACATTTCTTCAAATTACTAACGTGGAACACGTCGTGAACTTTACTCAGTTCATGTGGTAATTCTAACCTATAAGCCACGGGCCCAATTCTTTCTAAGATCAGAAATGGTCCAATGTAGCGTGGGTTGAGTTTACCACGTTTCCCGAAACGTATCACACCCTTCCAAGGCGAGACCTTCAGCATTACTTTGTCTCCAACCTGGAACTCTAAAGGTTTACGTCTCTGATCGGCGTAACTTTTCTGCCTATCTCTGGCTGCTTGCAACCGATCACGAATCTGAGCTACTTTCTCTGTAGTTTCTAAAATCAGTTCAGGGCCTGTGAGTTGGCTATCTCCAACTTCCGCCCAACCAATAGGCGAACGACACTTCCTGCCATACAAAGCTTCGAATGGTGCAGCCTTAAGACTTGTGTGGTAACTATTATTATAGGAGAATTCCGCAAGGGGTAAGTACCTCTCCCAGCCCTTACCAAAGTCTATGATGCATGCACGAAGCATATCCTCTAACGTCTGAATGGTCCTCTCACTTTGACCATCGGTTTGGGGATGATATGCAGTACTCATATCAAGTCTCGTCCCCAAAGCCATCTGAAGTGATCGCCACAAAGCTGACGTAAAACGGCTATCGCGATCTGAAATAATAGATATCGGAACTCCATGACGCGAAATAATCTCCTTCACATATAACCTCGCAAGCTTATCCACACTATCATCTTCACTTATTGCTAGGAAATGAGCAGACTTTGTCAGACGATCCACAATTACCCAGATAGCGTCACAACCGCTAGCTGTCCTCGGTAATTTGGTAATGAAGTCCATTGTAATCCGCTCCCATTTCCAGACTGGAAGTTCTGGTTGCGTTAGTAATCCTGACGGTCTCTGGTGTTCGGCTTTAACCTTAGAACATGTCAAGCACTTACTAACGTATGATGCTATATCTGCCTTCATATTTGGCCACCAATAGAACTTCTTAAGATCCTGGTACATCTTATCGGACCCAGGATGAATAGAGTACCTTGACTTATGCGACTCATGCATAATCAACTCCAGAATTCCTCCATACAAAGGTACCCAAATCCGATCTCCAAAACATAACAATCCATCAGATCGCTTAACAAATCCTTTCTCATTCTCAGCCATCCCAAATATATTCTCGGCAGATCTGTTTTCTGCTTTCAACGCTTCCGTTTGAACTTCAAATATTTGAGACGGTAATGGCGATACGATTGTCATTCCCAATGACCTAACTTGTAACGGTGGTATTCTTTCCATTCGACTAAGAGCATCAGCAACAACGTTTGCTTTACCAGGATGGTAGCGAATTTCGCAATCATAATCGCTTGGCAACTCAATCCAACGTCGTTGTCTCATATTGAGCTCTTTTTTATTCAAGATGTGTTGTAGACTTTTGTGGTCAGTAAATACAACACACTTGGTTCCGTACAAGTAATGTCTCCATATTCTTAAGGCGAAAACCACAGCACCTAACTCCAAATCATGGGTAGTGTAGTTTTTCTCATGCTTCTTGAGCTGTCGGGAAGCATAAGCTATCACCTTCTCTCGTTGCATTAATACGGCTCCCAATCCTTTATGTGAGGTGTCACAATAGACGACGAAATCCTCGTTACCTTCTGGTAACACTAAGATGGGAGCACTACACAACATCTTCTTAAGCAATTGAAATGCTTCCTCTTCTTTATCTCCCCATTCATACGTAACACTCTTTTGAGTCAATTTGGTCAGTGGTTTAGCTATCTTCGAAAATCCCTCAATGAATCTTCGGTAATAACCAGCTAAACCCAAAAATTGACGAACTTCGGTTGGGGTCGTAGGTGCAGCCCAATCTTTTATCGCCTAAATCTTAGCAGGATCCACATGGACTCCTTGTCTATCAATCACATGACCCAAAAATTGTACCGTCGGAATCCAGAATTCGCATTTCGAAAATTTGGCATAAAGTTTCTCCTTCCTGAGCAATTCTAAAATGAGTCTTAGATGCTCCTCATGCTCCTTCTCATTCTTTGAATAAATCAGAATGTCATCAATGAATACAATCACAAACTTATCTAAGTAAGGCTTACACACACGATTCATGAGATCCATGAATATTGCCGGTGCGTTAGTCAACCCAAACGGCATCACCTGAAACTCGTAATGCTCGTAGCGGGTTCTGAAAGCCGTTTTCGGAATATCTTCCTCGCGAACTCGAAGTTGATGATATCCCGATCTCAAATCGATCTTCGAGTAAACACTCGATCCTTGGAGTTGATCGAACAAGTCGTCGATCCTAGGTAACGGGTATCTATTCTTCACCATTAACTTATTCAACTCTCGGTAATCAATGCACATACGGAACGATCCATCCTTCTTCTTCACAAATAAGACTGGGGCTCCCCAAGGTGAAGAACTTGGTCTTATGAATCCTTTTTCGGCTAACTCCGCCAATTGTTTTGACAATTCTTCTAGCTCGGTAGGTGCAAGACGATAAGGCGCTCGTGCTACAGGTGCAGCACCAGGTATCAACTCAATCTGAAACTCCACTTGCCTAGTCGGCGGGATTCCCGGCAAATCATCGGGAAACACATCAGGAAAATCACGAACTATAGGCACATCTCCAATGCACCTTTCCTTCTTCTTCGTCCTTCCTTTCTCAGAAATTTGAGCTAAGAAAAGGTAACATCCCTTCTCCATTAGCTTCGGTAACTTCGTGCAATAAATAACTGCTAATCGGGATGGGCTCCTAGAATCTTTTCGATCTCCTAATATATTTAGGATCTCCTTTCCGTAAGGTACACGCATGATCTTCTCGTCGCAGAGTATGTGTGCACGATACTTTGACAACCAATCCATACCAATGATGACATCAAAACTTCCTAACGTGACGGGTAGAAGATCTATGTTGAAAGGGTGGTTCAAGAAATTTAGCGTGCAACCGCGAATGATGGTATTAATCCTTTCTATATTCCCATTAGCTAACTCAATATCATATCCAATTCCTAAGGCCATCGGGGGTTTCTCTAGTAAGGGTGCAAACGTAGTGGACACAAAACTCCTATCGGCACCAGTATCAAATAGTATGGAAGCATAACGATTATTGAGAAGGAATGTACCAGTAACGACGTTCGGATCTTCTCTTCTCTCGTTCCCGAGTGCATACACTCTTCCCTGAGCAGCTCCAGCTTCCACACGTTGGTCCCCATTATCTTGTCGTCCACGGTTTCCTCCAGCTCTGCGGTTTCCATGATTGTACCCATTACCACCCGAGCCTTGGTTTCCACGATTCCACGATTCTCTACACTCATTCCTATAGTGTCCCTTCTTTCCACACCCATAACAAGTAACATCTGCCTTATTTCTCATCTCAGGAGCAGCCTGAACCATAGCAAGAGGTCGGGCTCTACAATCCCTAGCTGTGTGTCCTTTCTTTGAGCAATTCTGGCATTTCACACTACACCATCCAGTATGACGCTGGTGGCAACGATCACACTTGGGTGCATCACCGTTCTGATTCTTCTTATCTCCATTCCCAATAGCATAAGCCTTAGCTTGTCTCTTGCTTCGGTGATCATTACCCTTAGGGTGACGGTCTCTCTTTCTCTTTCCATTCTTCTCCTTATCAGCTTCTTCTAATTCCAACGAATCCATAAGTTGTTGAGCAATTGTGATTGCCTCATGGATGTTTGCAGGCCTAGCAGAAATCACATCGTTCCTTGTAGCTACAGGTAACCCATCAGTATACCTCTCGATCTTTTGAGTCTCAGTTTTTACCATATCTGGGCAAAGCAAGGCCAATTCCTGATAACGACGATTGTAAGTCATATCTTTACCTTTCACTTTGTGGTTCCAAAACTCAATCTCTAGCTTCTTGACCTCATTCCTTGGGCAATAAGTCTGAATCAGCAGAGACTTAAATTGCTCCCAAGTCGTGGCATAAGCTACATCACTCCCAACTGAATTTCGGTAATTGTTCCACCAAGTTAAAGCTTCATCCTTGAAAGTAAAAGAAGCAAACTTTACCTTCGCATTCTCCGCACAACCACTAACATTAAACACTGACTCAGTCTTCTCAATCCACCTAACCAGGTAAACCACTCCTTCAGTTCCACCAAACTCAATAGGTCCACAAATCTTAAACTCCTTGTAGTGACATCCGTTAGCACGAACAGGTGGAAATGTTCCAGCAGAATTGTTGGAATGATTTGACTCAGCTAGTAGCTCAGCAACTCTTTGCTCCACCAGTTGATTGATCATTGCTTGATCCACAGTAGGTGCATTAAGTGGAACATGATCATTGTCTCCCTGAACATCAACATTTTGATTCCTGTTGTTGCGGTTAGTAGTGTCCAGGTTGTCAGGAGTAGGGGTTTCAACATTTCGAGTAGGTCGGCGTCCTCGGCGACCAGGAGTAGTCACTGCAGGACCAGTTCTGGTAGCTCTAACAGGGTTTCGTCGTGTTTCCATTAATCTGTAACATCATACAAGTTCATGAGTCTCCAATAGAACTTATCAATATGCTCAACAAGAGTAATTCAGCGAAGCCAAGCCATGGAAAGAATAGCAACAATACACCACGTAACAACAATAAAGCGAATGAGGACTCAATTTCCATAACACCCAAAACCACATAATACCATATACTAATAACCATCAACCATACAATAGCGATCTAACATCGTTCCAACTAACGGATAATACAAAACGTACTAATCGTTCCAAAAGAGACGAATACTGAACAAAATACATCAAAATATGATAACTAGCTTTTCTAACCGAACACTCCTCGGTTAAGAAAGCAACAAGACAACATAAACCAATCAACTAGCCATGCTGCTGGCGGAGTCTACTCAACTCCTGCCTCAAGCCATCAAGATCCCTCCATAACGATCCTAGCTCCACGCTATGGGTGTCTCGATCTCTCTTGAGGTCAGCCACCTCCTTCTCTAGCTCGGCATTCCTTTACCATAGCTTGCGGTCGGCCTCTCGAGCAGTAACAAATCCTCGCTGCAAACTATCAATATGCTCGTAGACCTCCATCAAAACTCTCCTCAGCTCAGTAGTCCTGCCCACAACGACAGTCAGGTCAACTCTCAAATCAGCTAAAAACTCTCCAATAACCCTCTCAAGTCGATCAGATACGCGTGCAACTCTCTCACTAAGCTCAGTAATCCGAGCCCATAACCTGCCAATCTCACCTAATTCTGCATGCTCAGCAGAAACCTCAGAAGATGCATCCGACTCAACGGGACTGCCAGGTGGCAACTCAACCAAAAACGGATGATCAGGTGAATCAGGCTCAATCGGGTGTACAGGTGAATCAGGCTCCTCAGCCTGAGCTGGTGGTACTAACACATCATCATCATCAGGCATCTCATCCTCCTGAGGGTCATCCTCCTCCTCAAGGTCATCATCATCACCCTGCTCAGCCTCCTGAGGGTCATCCTCCTGCTCAGGGTCATCAGTCTCATCCTCACCCTCGTACTCCTCCTCCTCCTCATCGGAAGAGTACCTCATCACTCGTCGTCTCCTACTAGGTGAACCATGTGGAGATGTAGTAGGTGATCTAGGACGACGACGCAATGATGTGGGTGGCGCCTCAGACAGAAGAGAGCGAGCATCAATCTGTAAAGGTGATGAAGTAGGGCGTACCGACATGCGTGCCGTAGCTCGGTGGGCAAAGCGAGGGGCCACGCGAGCCAAAGCTTGATGAAGAGTAAGCTGCCTCGATGTACCAGGGAGCCCTAGAGAAGATGAGGGTCCCTGCGTAGATGCAGCAGGTGGTGCTGAAGTAGAAGCTGCTTGCGATACAGTAGCTGAAAGCATGGCCATCTGGTAAGGATCATCAGATGCCATAATGAACTGTGCAGGTAAAACCGGTGCAGTAAGAATATCCTCGACGACATCGGGCATATGGGAGGCCATGGTCTGTGACAACGGCGTAGGGTAGGTGTAAGTGTTTCAAAACAACTAAATCACAACTCAAAATACCATACCAAAAATCCTCATCAAATAATTCAATTATATAATCTCAATAAAAAGAATTTCAAACACCGCATTACTAAAATGTTTATAAAACATATAGACCATATAATTCCTCGAAACGCCATCTTATTACTAAAATCCATAAACCTCAAATCATCTCAATAAATCCCAAATCTAACAATCATCTCAATAATCTCATAATACCTCAAATAATAGAAGATGCTTCGGCTTGGCGGGCTGGCAGGCGGTAGTCAAGGATCATTTTCTTTAAAAATACGGTTATAGTTTAGGCGTTTATTTACCTAGTTCTCTATAACCTTGGCTCTGATACCAATCTGTAACACCCCCAAAATTTGATACAGCGGAAGACTCAACAAGCTTTCGGGGTGCTACGGGGATTGGTATCCAACACAAGACAATATAGAACGAGATAAAGTAAACATAATAAAAACGCAACCAAAACGGGGTTTTAAGGTTTATATTTATCCCAACATCATTCAGAGTCAGGCCCAAAATAACATATCAATAGGTCCAAAATTAAGTATCAGAGTTTAGAAAAATAGATCCATAAACCATGAGCCTTGGCCGAGCCTTCCATTCCAAGCATGCATATCATCACTTAATTACCTGAGAAAACGTGCTAAAAGTCAGCTTTCGCTGGTGAGATCATAGGTTTAAATTCATCTAACAATATAGTGGACATATACGCAAAACGCTTGCTAGCTAGACTAAGGACTCGCTAAAAGCCTGCGGATACCCTCCGCTCCAACCTAACACACGGATACCCTCCGTTCTAACATAGATATTCGGGTAACCCCCGCAATACCAATAAATACTTGGATAACCTCCGAAGTATCAATAACCTATAGGTGCATGCTACAGTATCTAAATAAGCCAACCATGAATAGTACACACAACATATATGTAACTAAAGCTGACAATTCCAAATAACCAAATAAGCCAACCTTGAATAGTACACACAACATATATGTGACTAAAGCTGACAATCCACCAATAACCAAATAAGCCAACCTTGAATAGTACACACAAAAGGTGTGACTAAAGCTGACAATATATCCTAGTCCATAGGCATAGCAAGTTTTAGAAAGAATATAGAAGCGATAATAGTCCACATAAAATAATTTGCACGTTTCTCACCCCAAGTATTGAAAACATAGTTCAAGATTAAAAGTGGGGCTATGACTCACCTCAAGTCCAGAAAATAGCAAGAAGAAGTCGGTAGAAATAAGATGTATAATAACTCACGAAACAGCAACTACGGACTCGGCACGACCTAACATTACCAACTCGTTCAGAAATCATATTCTCAAATTCAAAATATTCCCAAACCCGGACGAGAATCCGTTTTATTTCCGAAAATCCATTTCGTATTAGTTTGGTGTATTTACGTTTGGTATCCATACGGGTGGTGGGTCGACACAAAAACAAACCAAAAGATCACACAAAGAATAATAAAATAAACTATGGATCTAATATTAGCCCAATATATCATTTAAATAAATCGCCGAAGTTTATCGAATCCGTCGATTGGATAATCCTCATATTTATTTACGTAACATACCGTTCCAAGATTACACCCAACCTAAAGCACATAGCACATAAATACTATATAGTACATATCATAGTTTAATAAATTCCTCATATATATCGTCAAATTGGCCAGATTTCCCGATATATACACTCGCAATTTATTACACTTTACATATACCACAACCTATGGGCGTCGTGGGATACGATGCCCATTAATATATTCATTTCATATAGCCAAATAACCCGATTCAACCTTACGGTTAAGTGGTTATTTACTTATAGAAACGTTTATATTAATCGTCATATATCCGTGACAACACGAAAGTCACAAATAAAACTTACCTGGACTCGAGTGACAGCGACTCCGCATAACTCGATAAGTTTACTCGTTTTATATATAAAATGACATTTTATTTACTATTTAATAGTTTGTCGAGAGTTTCTCGTTTTATAACACATTTGTATAATAATAATACGTTCAATAATATTACGCCACTCTCGTAGCCTAATGTATATCTAGTTGTATTATTTATAATACGACTTGTGATTATTATTATTATTAATATACGCGTCTATATAATTATATATCCGTTATTCACGTCTATATATTCGTATAACCGTTTATATTATCAATAATTATTATTACGAGTTTTATTATTTATGTTTTATTTGTAATAGTTATCGAGTAATACGAAATGGTCACATGTCCGAGTCATGACTCTCGGCTCATTGTCCAAGTCCAAAATAATAACAAATGTCATAAAACAATACATCCCCGTCCAAATCAATCCCAATACACGTGCTACAACAATAGGGTCCGACTACGGCACCCGACTAACCTATCTCCGTCAATCTAAGTGACCGTCTCACAATCGGTCCCCAATATCCAAATTCGTCAACACTTCTCAATATACCACAAAACTCTTGTCGAGACCAAAAATGTCCACGACCCAACATGCATTCGGCCGAAACCAAAAATGCCAAAACGATATCAAATTAAGTCCATAAACACAACAAGAAATAAATATCAACAAGATGAATTTTCGGGTTGGTTTACCAAGCCAAACCTGAGTCTATCGACTCACTTGAATCTCGGCACACAACACGAGTCACAAGGACTCGAACCAAGACCAAGAGATCACCAAAAATAAGCTCCAATGAGCCATACAAAACTGCCCAAATCGACCCACTTGGGTCGCGGCATCAACAACAACAATCGACCAAAAATCAAGACTCAATCGAGTCTAGTCAAACTCCCAAGCAAACAATCATGAAAACCAAGATTCCAAGGTCACAACAAGAAGAATAACGAGCCATATGGCTCGAACCCACATCAATCCGTGAGTCCAAGACTCACGGTTAGCTCGACCCCATGAGATATCACCAAGACCCGGATACCAAACCCATTCTTAATATCAAAATCATTATTTCCCAACATAATATTTCGATTCCCATCAAAACCCTCCATGTTCCCACGGAGTTATCACCATGTCGAGGCACACAAGTGCCAAAAACGAGCTTACTCACCTTCTTGAACCTCCAAACTTATGGATCTAGTGAAAACAATAAAAACTCGATCGGATCTTTAAAGATTTCGTGATGTTAATGGATGTTTTAGGGCGCGTATGATATGTCAAAAGAAAGAGGATGAAATAAGGAACAAGATGGTGGTGTTTGTTTGGTGGTGTGGTCGGCGTAGTGGTGGTGGTGGCCGGCCAAAGGGTGCGGCGGCTAGGGTTTGTGATGGTGGTGTTACTATATTAGAGAGAGAGAGATGAAAGGTGAAGTGGTGAGGGTGTGTTTGTGTTGCTTATGAACCGAAAACCACAAGGACCCAATTTGTAGTTTATATTTTATTTTTATTTTTTTATAAAGATAATAATAGTAATAATAATAATAATAATAATAATAATAATAATAATAATAATAATAATAATAATAATAATAATAATAATAATAATAATAATAATATTACTAACGGTGTGGAGCGGGTAACATGGGTAAATGTAAAACATGTGGCCCGAACCCGAACTCATTTCAAACTTTAATATCTCCCAAAAACATCTCGTAAAATAATTATATATAGTCGGACTCGTAAAACGAATCATAAAAATTTTCGTTAGGTAAACCTAGTGCCAGAGTCAACGTATTACCAGTGAGAATTTAAGAATACATCACCGAGCATAATATCAAGAATGAATTATGAAAATAATTCACGAATTCCATAACATCTTAACTCATAATTATTCATAAAATAGGTCTTACAAGTTCGTTGTGAAATAAAATTCTATATAAAAATTTTAAACGAACTTTAACGTAATGCGGGTTTTTTTTAAAATAACTCCCTAAACTGCCGGTTGTCACACATTTCACCGAAACACACATAATCCCAACCATCAAAACAACCCTCGATGGCAAACAATAGTAAAGGGAAGGGCATCTATATTGGTACCGAGGAAGTGGAATTTGACCAAGTTTTAAGAACCGATTATCTAAATGATTTACTTCTTGATTCATATGGCGCAGAACCAATTGATGAGTATGGTTCTTATAGGCAGATTCCTAATGAGTTGAGAACTCAGATTCTGGCCTATCTTAGAAAACAAGATGGCTACTATGAAGCGCTTTTGAGTGATGATGAGGAGGAGGGGGGGGGGAAAAGGAAGAGACTGTGGATACTGTTTTACCAAATGATTTAGCAAAGAGGATTTCCCATCTTGAAGTTGTGTTTAAGTATCTGAAGGATAAGAAGGACAAGAAAGAAAAAGAATTGAAGAGCAGGAAGAAAAGGGGTGATGCGGAAGGTAGCGGTTCCAACTACTAAACTAATGTGTTTAGATAACTTTTGGGTGATGTAATGGTTGTGTACTCATATGATTATTGAAAGTTTCGATCTTTATGTTAACATGTTTGTGTTTCAATTTTTGATGTTTATGTTTGTGTTTCAACATTCACAAGGTACAATGATATAGCTTATGCGGAAACTGGATGCTAGGTTTTTACACCCTCGAGAATAGTATCGGAGCTTTCGGGGTCTTTCGAAATCAACAATCTATAAATTCCCGTTTGAATCTTTACACAAAATCAACGAATACTAACTCAACTTTCTATTTAAATTTGAGAACAAGCAACTTAATTTATTTATTCTAATTTTATTTAACACATCTTTTTCATTTCAATTTTCTCATTTTTCTATTTTTTCTTTTCTTTTCATCATTCATTTTTTCATTTTTTTCATTTTTTTTTTTCATTCAAAATACTTTTTATTTTCACATCATTCAGCAATTTTACTTGCTTCACTTTGCAATTTTATTCAGATTTTAGGGAAGTTGATTGTTCCAGAATTTAAATAAAAATTTGAACTAGTACTCTATATTAACCTTGCATAAAAACTTATTTATATAACGAAAACTTTTAATGGTCAAAAGTTTGAAAACAACACGTATTTAGATCCAATTAGGAGCTAATGGGAGAAAAAGCCACATATTACTTATATAAGCTCTAAAGAGAACCAACTACTCTACGCTAACATTTTCATTTGCACAATTCGTTAAGAATTTAGTCTAAAAAGTTAAGGAAGTATCCAGATCAACACTCTGGCAGAGTCAGGATTCCCCTTGTTCTAACTTAATCAAGACTAAACACTTCTTTTATTATTATATTTTTGTGTGCAAAGCACTTTTCTTTTTTTTATGCAAAAATTTTAAAGTTTTGGCCAAAACGGGGATACTAGGGCACTAACAAGTACAATACACGTGACAACATTCGATAGAATCCCCCCCCCCCCCCCCCACACACTTAAAATTGAATATTGCCCTCGATATTTAACGTACCGGCTATTATGCCGACACTTTGAAAGGAAAAAGGTAATACTAATAGCCAAGTGTGAAACGGAAATCTATTTCTCACAAAAAGGATTAAAAAGATATCCCTAGATATTAGTTAGCAAAAGGATAGGATATTGAGCAGCTGGATTGAAACCATGTACGTCAATCATCACGATCCAAAAGGGTACCTGCAAACATGAGCAAACATACAAAGGCAAACAATAGTAGAGGAAAATCCCCCACACTTAGTGTTAGAAATAAGAAAGAAGATAGATAGCATGGGTAAAAACCCATGAGATGCTAATGTTTTTGTTAACCGAGTCACTAGCCTGACTCGACCCCGAATTCATTGGTTCATGGGGAAGCAACATGTGGAAGAGACAATCTCCATCGGACTTTCATTCAAGATGTTTGGACAAACATTGAAGTACGTGAAAGTTCCACACCGATGAGATATACATAGAGATCCTGGCTCAAAAGAGTGATACATTGAAATGTCGGGGTCAAAGATAGTGTCTTCATTCCCGAAGGAGTGAAGAAGAGAGGAAGTCACGGGATAGGTGAAGAAAAGGAAGAAAATCATGACTAACTCATCATCACTAATAATATGAGTTTCTACTGGATGCAAATGACTTAAATAGGTGATTTCAAAATCTATTAGTTGAAGTTGCACTTAAAAAATCAGTGGAGAAACAACAGCCGGAGCAAATTGTTGTTGTTGTACCTTAAAGGTTTCATTGTTATCATCGTCTACGAGACAAATGCACTTTGCCTCATCCAGAAAACAACCATATTTATAGCTTAGAATACGACAATGTGGCTGCATGTAGCGGGCGTCATAACCTTTGACAAACTCGGAGCTGTCGATGAAAGATTTCCATGGTTTGGAAACTGACCTGAATCGAATCAATAACTTGACATCATTAACTCTTTTGATGATTTGCTCCTGGATTTCAAAAGGGATGTTGTCTGCCATTTTTTTAGGGTTTATGGTAACTTTGCAAGAGACTGAAATGAAATTTAGGGGCGTTGTTTTTGAGTGTCTGGTCTATATTTGAAATATCAATTGGGTATGGACCGGGTAAAAGCCCATATTCATATCCGTACAATTTAGTGGGTACTTTTGAATTTTTATTTATAGAATGGAAAAAATGATATGTTTGTATGTTTAGGATTTTATGTTGTTGAAACCATACATATGATCGAGAGTGAGAGAATAAAAAAATAAACAAAAATAAATAAATAAATAAATAAAAACTTGCTTCCATTTTTGGTTTGACTAAATAGTTTAGTTGAATTATATTACATGAAACATTTAACGAAAATATCACAACTATAATTATTTACAGCCAAAAAATTTAAATAGATCTACGTTAGCATAACATCAGCATAGTTTCTCACATCTATCCAACTACTCTTATCTCGTAGAGGTTACCACCTTCTCACTAATCTTATTTTTCAATGTTTAGCTTGTTCTTCTCTCGTTATTATTATTATTATTTTTTTTAAAACCATGATTTCCAACCTTTGAGCTGACTAATTCACGGGGTTTGAACCCACTACCACACAGACTCAAACCAGGTAAGTCACTCCCTTTTCGGGAGGTTGGCGTGGCCACGTAAGGTTGTTTGCATCTAGCAGGGATTGAACTTAGGACCTTACATATTTTAGATTGATAGCCACAAACTCTTTTGCCACTATGCCACCCTTAAGTGGTTTCTCGTTCTCATCATGTGGCCTACTACACCACATAGCCAACGGAAAATGGCTACATCACGCGTGGTGATGGATGCATAACAATATGACACATGTGTTCATACCCCCTCATGTATGGTCATGGCCACCATTATGATTGATCTAATTGGTTGATAGTGTATATATATAATAAATTAGTTAACACATGATTGTGGTCAATTGAAATAAATTATTTTTCTAGGTTATTTGAAAGAGCATCATCTTATCTTAACTATATAAAAGTAGGGCTGAGCATCGGTTCAAAATCGAGCCGAACCGAAACTGAAAACCATTAGTATATAGAACTGAAATCAACCGAATACGGTTGGTTCGGTTCGGTTTTGTCTCAGTTTGGTTCGGTTTATATGGTTTAGGTGTGTTTTACTTGGTTTTGTTTAAAACCAAACCCGAAAACTGTCAGTATATAGAACCGAAACCGAACTGAATATGATCGGTTCATTTCGGTTTGATCCAGTTCGGCTCGATTTTTCGGTTCGGTTAGGTTTTCAGTCCAATATGCTTAGCCCTATATAAAAAATAAGATGTTAGAGTGGTAAAAGGCTTCTGACCATAATTATAAAAATGTAAGAGACCAAACCAAGAAAAACTATCATATGGCAGTTTTATATTATTTACAATTTTGTTTAATATTGCTTCCCTAGAAGTTTGACAAACTTAGATTAGATCCTACAATCTCGTATATAAACTATATTTCAAAGATTATACCAATCCCCATAGTCATTTCCCTTCAAATGTTATAAAGATGAGGAAATTTAGTTTAAAATCATTTAATACAAATCCAACTAGATAAAAGTAAGTATCTAAACTAAGTAAAAATGTAAATCAGAACAGATCATTGTCAAAGATAAATGTTGCTAGTTTTTAAGACCAAAGCCTAAATACTGTATGGGCAATAATTAAAGACCGAGTTGATGAAAGAAATAAAAGAAGACAAGCACACGCCTACAACAATTAACACATGCAAATATAATCAGAATATATGACACAAGAATAATACAAAAGCTACAACATAAACTCACTCTTCTCTTAGCTCGATCTTACAGGAAAAAAATAAGTTCAAAATAACACTCAACATATGAGATTATGGCCTTATACAAAAAGTTAGTGCAGATGTAGGATATTATCATGCAAAAAGTTACTTCATCGCGTCAATATAAGTTAACGATAGGTTTCATATAATCTCCCTTAAGGATATTCATCATCTTCAGGGATGAATTCAACGTCAAGTTTTCTCTTCAAATGGGTTCTGTCAGCACTGCATGGCAGAAAAAGGGAAAACTGATAAATGATGACAATTAGTACACATTAACACTAAGGGATTTACATGTGAAGCTATTCATTATCTAACTATCTTATAATAGAGGAAGGCCTACTATTAATAGAAATACTTAAAATTAAGCAATACAACTTTTAAAGCTTTAAGTACAATAACCAATGCTACTTATAGAAATTCCCCTCATATTTAATTCTAACATACAATTAATACTAACATTAAATACAATAAATAAATCATTATTTACATTAAATACAATTAATTAATTGGTTAATAAATACAATTAATGCACTTATTAAAACACCTCTTACATAAGAAATACAAATTATCAAGCATATTATACAACCAACTTAAACACATTTCCTGCATTAAATGTCACTAATACAAATAATAAAGCATATTATATAAATATTCAAGCCAGAACGGGCAATGGGCCAAATGGGCTCGAGCCCGAAAGGATACGAGCCAACGGGCTCGAGCCCGAACGGACACGAGCTAAACGAAATTTTTGATATCCATAAATTTATTGTCAAAAAGAACATAATAAACTAAAATATGTTCACATATTGTACAAACCAAGTAAACTGCTAAAAAAATAATAAATAATAATAAATAAAATAATACAAACTAAGCAAAATTTCATCAAACTTTTGTTATAAAATACTAATCAGTAAAGCTATTGGCAAAAAACGTACAAATAAAATCAATTATAAGCCGAAAAAATTAAATTACATGGTGCCCGCAGCTGCATCGCGCGAGGACCCTGCTAGTAAAATCTAGATAGAAGACGGATTAATCCCTAGCATATTCACAAAAATAAGGCATATGAATAGGGTAAATTGCGAGGCACCTACCTCACTTTATAAACAAGACAAGTGAATTTCTAAAAGCTCGAATAGAAACAAGCAGATAAATAAATAATATCATAAAAAGGAGTTATTCCCAAGTGTAATCTACGACTCTAAGTCAACTAGCATGTAAACATTTATACAACCAACATATCTATAAGAAAATCACCCGATCAATCTACATATCATCATTCGTCAATAGCAATATGGTATTAAACCTTGAATGTAAAGAGAAATTGCACTGAAAGATGAAAAAAAGTATTATCAGCATCAATTAACAACTAAAAATCAAAAATTAAGATTAACGTGATTTGATGTATATTCAGCAGTGTTAAATGTATATTTAGCAATATTTTACATCTTCAGTTGACGCTTAAATTAGGGATAGATTTTTTGTTTGCTTCAACCATCTGATTTTCACAGCATTAGTGCACCAAATGACTACTTGTGATTGGCATTACTTTTCCGCAGTCTAGTAGCCCACTATCTCATTAATATCCACCATGCATCCAGATTTCAACTTGCAAGTAATTTGAATTGGGCTACCAACTATAAATGTTCACAGTAACAACTAATATAATAAGAAACTATAGAAATGCCGTTCCAAATGATATCTTGCATTTTCTGGTACACAGGAAGTATACAAAAAAACCTTCGTAAATGAATATGTGTGTGTGAGAGAGAAAACATGGAAATATATGAGAGAGGTGGCTTCTTAATTAATTACTAACAAACAAAAACGTTGACAGACATCCCCGAGTTTGGTCATCTCTCCCAAAGATGCCTAATTTAACCTTGATTCAATTAAATCAGATTAGAAATAAGATAATACGCTGTATAGCTTAATCTACCCACCCTAGATGCAATCTTGAATGGGCCCACCCATACATGCATGTATCTTTAATCCCATTCAAGTAACTTTTATGTCGTTGATTTTATATGTCAGACTGATCGCCTCCCTTAACTCTATTAGTTCCCATGGTCCCAGTGCGTCTTGACTCTTGAATATTGGCATTTTATCCCTTCACAAAGATCCACCTTTACCCCGTTAAATAACCCTCAGACCTACGCTGCTAGTAACTCAAGTCTTATAAGTACCCCCTCACCTTGTTTTCGTGATCAAGGATAATATTTGTGTACTACGCTAAATTTAAACGTAAATGGCAGATTCCTAGGGTTCTCACAACATCTAATGTGGATATAATACTCTTACCTAATCAGCTCCCATATTAGGTATTGTGCATAAAAAGAATAAAGATAAATGAGTCAAAACATTATACACTATCATGCATAAATAATTTTTATCCTGTTTTAAGGCTATTTACCTGTTAATTTTCGGTCTAGCTTGAGGCCTATTATCATACACCAAAAAAATCGAGAGACATTGGTGCAGGCCCACTTCTTTCATTGCCAATGCCATGGTCATTACCCTTTTCAGGCATCACTCTTCTTGTTTTTCTTGAATTGGGGGAAAGCACGGTTGGACCAAATTCTGAGGGCTTTGAGTCCATTGAGTCCTTTGGTGGAGGTTGTGGAAGCAAAGCTGGTTCCGTAGGTGGCTATCCAGATGAAAAGTACCTACCACAGAAGCAAATTTCATCCCGCAAAGTTAGAGGTGACAAGACGGGCGTGTAGGACATGTTGGGTAGCATGTCAAAAACTCAAAAGGGGTTATTTCTTTATTGCAGATCGAAACAGGCCAGATTCAGGTCATGCTAATATATATGGTCCCTTTTTTTATTAATATTGCATAAATTCCAATGCTAATATTTTACCCATTCCCCTTTTAGCTAAACTTTTTTGGGTATTATATTTTGCATGAAATATCAACATTGATAAATTTTATCACAGGACTTCAAATTAGATATTTCACATGTTCCAGAATTGATGTTCCAGGATCGATGCAAAACAAGAATGACAAGAATATGATTCATTATATTAACAACATAACAGTGGGTTACATTGTACAAAAGAGACACACTACTAAACGTTACATTATGACTCCTATTTATAGAGTATGAATGGTTGCCAATTGAACCATCATGACTGTTCGAATAGGTGTGTTCCAAGAGACACAACCTTTCGGTAATAACTAACTTTCTACAGAAATAACTAACTTAACTACCAACCGCTATTCGGTTATTAAGTTTCTATCATACAATATTGGTCCTTTGACTATCGTTATTTACCATACAAGACTTTTACAATTACAAGGTCTAACATTTTCCCCCCTAATTGTTTAAGTCTTGTTCTTCGAGTCTTCATCTTCTCCGCGTCTCTTTCTTTCCTTCTTCTTGTCTCAACGTGTTGTTCGTTGTTTACTTCTTGTCACGTTGTCTTTTCCTTTTGTTTTGTGTCCAACTTGGTTACCGGCGTGTATGCGCCCTAGACTTCTTTGTCTCGGCTTCTTCTTCCAAAGAACTCTCAAGTTCTTGGTAAACAGCAAGTTGGTGTCCTTGTTGTTTCTGTTTCCAAGTCTACGTGAACACAATAGTCCCAAATACCCTCGGTATTTGTCCCAAAACAAACAGGTTGTTTGTTTTTCTTTCTACTATTTCGACGGTAGTATGCCAACAAGTGAAGTGTTTGCTTGAGTCCTTGTTGCCCTCGTTGCTTGTCCGCATTCTACAATACCCTTCTTCTTTTGTTCCACACCGTATATACAACAACCTACAGAAATACCCACGGTATCCTTGCGAGCAAGTGATCAAAATGCTCCTGTTGTTGTCCCTTTTGTATTGTAAGCGTTATTCCAAAACAATCCTCGATTGTTTTCTTCTTCGGTATACCTTTTCTTCAATCCAAGCAACGTCCTTTTTTCTTCTTCCAACGTACGTTTTCTTCTCCACCTTTGTCCGCGACAAAGAGGTCTTGGTTTTGTTGTATGATATTGAATGCCAACAAAGATTTTGTAACAAAGTTACTTTTGCTCTTTGTCGCATTCAGGATCAAGCCAACACAAACCTGCAAGTCACCCAACACAAACCTGCAAGTCACCACTTCGTTTGGTGCCTTGTCGATTACAATTTCAACACAAGACAAGTCGTATACTACTTTCTTGCGTTCCTTGGTTATCTAGGCAACGTATCTCTGTTTATACGTCGCGTGTTTCCTGTTCTGAAACAGGATTCAGCGTGTTTCTTGCGTGATGTAAGTCACCAACAACGGTCTTCTACAACGTTGTTCTTTCCTTCTTGTTTTGTTGTCGCGTTTCAAAGATCATAACAAAACTCCCACCAATTCGTTTGGTGTCCATGTCCATTGGTTTTGATCGTGCACTATCTTCCCAACAAACCGTGGTGTCTTCCTTTCTCGGTTTCTTGATCTTCTTTGATCAAAAACTTGAATCAATTCTTGTAGTCTTGCAACCTTCGGCTCTGATGCCATGTTAAATTTTATCACAGGTCTTCAAATTAGATATTTCACAGGTTCCAGAATTGATGTTCCAGGATCGAGGCAAAACAAGAATGACAAGAATATGATTCATTATATTAACAACATAACAGTGGGTTACATTGTACAAAAGAGACACACTACTAAACGTTACATTATGACTCCTATTTATAGAGTATGAATGGTTGCCAATTGAACCATCATGACTGTTCGAATAGGTGTGTTCCAAGAGACACAACCTTTCGGTAATAACTAACTTTCTACAGAAATAACTAACTTAACTACCAACCGGCTATTCGGTTATTAAGTTTCTATCATACAATATTGGTCCTTTGACTATCGTTATTTACCATACAAGACTTTTACAATTACAAGGTCTAACAAACATACCTTTTCATTTGTCCAGTCGTTAGTCATTACACTTCATTTTGTACATATGAGTCATCAGAGAATGGCTTTGTGTCCCGTTTGGGTCATTTTTTAACCCGTAATTTTAATACTTAGATATAAACTTTCACATAATATTAAATCTAACAGCTTTATACAAAACTTCACATTTCTATATAAATATCACTACTAAATTTTTCAAAGCCGTGTTTTTGTTAAAAAATGACCCAAACCGGACACAAAGCCATTTTTCAAAGACTTAGGCGCCCAAAATAAAGTACAAATATTAGAATGGGAAGATTTAAGACTAAGTTTCTTTATGAAAAACCCTTTCTATTTGATCCGTTTGAGATAAAGCACAGCCCAAATCAGCCCCTTCATAAGTAAACAAGTCAAAGTTGCTACCTCCATGGAAAATTAATAGCACGTCAATTACCTATGTTCTAATGCCTGCTGTGCCGAATTCCTAGCTTTAGGATCGTATGAGAACATCTTGGATAACAGATCCAATGCATCATCACTGGCCATTGGAAATAATGTCCGAAGTGTCTGCCCAGGAACAAACTGGTACTCTACGTAATCAGGGAGATAAATTATGTCAGGCCATTTAGAGGGTTTTGGATTCCCAAAGGCAGCAAATATTTTGCCCAATTAATCTATGTCACTGGCACCCTGTTTTATCAATAGCAGAAGATAAACTGTAAAACATTAAATAAATTGATGTCAAGATAAATGAAATGAAGATAACACAGACAACTTGAACTCACCTGAAGGAAAGGACGGCGTAGAAGGAGCTCAGCAAATATACAAGCCGCTGCCCCGACGTCAACCCCAAGACAATACTGCTTCACACCAAATAATAGCTCAGGTGCTCTATACCATCGCGCAAAGACGTAATCACATATACTTGTTACATAAGAGAGTACTCTCACAAATACCTTTCAACTCTGGTAACATAAATGTTAAACTGATTTACTAGATGACAAGCTTGCCATCAGGAAATATGTAAAAATAACGCTTATGCCATTCAGACATCCAGTAAATAAAAAGTTAACGAAAATAATACCTGGTGAGTGAACCTTCTGTCGGGACTACCAAATATACGGGCCAGACCAAAATCTTCAAGTTTAACTGTCCATGAGGTCCTATCAAGAGATTGTTTGGTTTCATATCCCTGCCAAGAAAAGTTTCAGGAAATTAAGAAAACAAAATGTCAAATAGAATTGTTAAAGAAACTAATTCAAACCCGCCAAAAAGAAGTGATGTCTTGATGAAACTTACCTATGCAAAACACACTTCTTATGGCAAACAGCAAGTCCTTTCAATGTCATTTAAATATATGACTTTCGGTGGGTGAAAGAACGATGTTCCTATCCCGAATTACAGCTTCAACATCAGTTTCCATGAACTCGAAAACAAGATGTAAGTTCCCTTTATGAGGGAAACAATAAATCAATTCGATTATATTCGGATCCTTGAGCTTTTTCAGTAACTTAATCTCTCTAAGAGCAGTAAAATTCACTCACTCTTTCTGCTTCCCGAGTCGAATTTTCTTTATTGCAACAACTTGTCGTGTTTGTCCCAGAAACCGAAAGTTTACATTAGTATTATACAGCAAAAGATATGAGAAATTTCTTAACGACTAAATTTGTCATTTGTAGGAGAAAGTTTAGATCATAGTTGGTGAGTTTTTTTTTCTCAAAAACAAGCACAAATCAGAGATGAACTGAGAGTAAACTCAGGACCGGAATGTTATTGCTATGGATTCAAAAGTACAGAAAGAGCAAATAATTTTACTTTTTTTTGCAATCAACTTTACACATATCATAACGGCCTTACTTACTAATATTTATACTAGTCAGTAGTCACTACCTACCAACTTAAAACCATCTGTCCCATATTCAGCAGTCTTTAACCTTATCCGAATCATCATATTTACGAGCATATACAAATAAAATCAAGATGTCAGCAATCACAAACACTTAATTTCAGATGGCACAGCCAATATCACAAGGCACAAACACAAGTCATATATAAATCACACAAGTATACTTGCCGGATAACATGAATGCCTTTGAATTGATGCTATGTAAATGTTGTTTTACATAATGATACAGTAAAGCCACCTATTCACCGGGTTCATAACCGACTAATGTCTCGAAAGGGTCACAATTAAAAGAATAGTACAGTCACATTGTACACTCTTTATAGCAACTCGGGTACCCTCCATTTAAGAGTATAACGCAAGAAACAAAAGCATCAGTCGACTCTATGCATCAAAGGATCGTGTTTCCTTTGCCCAGACACAAACAGGGTTTAAGTGTTGCAAAAATCAAATGTCAGCCTGCTATGGATGCTATTGAATTCTGTGGCATCGGCTATTGTCAGACGTTAATTCACAAGCCTGCCTTTAATGATCAAAACTTGGTTGGGCTGTGTAGCTACCGGGTCATATGCACATTGACAACGGTAATTTACTATAAAAATGAAATGCTGGGGAGATAACGATCTGGACTTCTCTATAGTCCAAACCCGTGAACTTAACTTAAAAACAATGTACTTGACACAGGATGCAACTTGTACTTATAAAAATATGTAATCTAAATAATCTTAGTCGCTACTGTTAGGATAAACCAATTTCATATAGACCTTGTTATACAGAACAACAAAAATTAATTTTGTTAAGGAAAGATTCCAATCAACAACAATCTCCATTCCAAAATCACATAAATTTCTATGAGAATCAAATGTTACATAATAACAGCCACAAAAGCACACTAAGCCTTGAGAGATACCAACTATTGTTGGACTGAGACAAAATTGCTGAACTTCAGTTAGAATCATTAATGTTTTCCAAGAGACTTGAGCATACAAGAAGTTGGTTGAGAAGAATCAAATAAGCTCTAGAACCTACAATCAGTATTTAGTATTGTAACCTACTGGTAAGAAGCCTAATGCATGATTGCATTGCAGATGCCTAGTGGTACTCAACTGATGTAGCCTTTGGAGCCGGAGGGTATAACTAACATGGTTATCAACAAATTTCTTAAAGAAAAACTCATGACTTTCTCCAAACATCGCCTAACCACTACTAATGCCTTCACTCCGCTAATCCCAATTCAAAGTACATATATATCATTTCTTGTACAATCATAGGCATCTACACATTTAAATGTCAAAAAGATTGATAAACTTGTGTTTGTTTTTAGTATTTGCAGATTACACAAAGTAACCGCCAGGCATAATGAGAGGAGAATGTAACGAAAGCAAAGAACGCTAACAAGATTTCAACAAGTAACGAACATCTAAAAGTCTTGTCATCATTAATTACACAAGCAATAAGGCATATACTATATAAAGGGCATTCCTCATTCTAAAAAAGCCATCAAAGATAAGGATCAGAAGTAACACTATCCATGGAATAATAAAAATCACATTAAACTTGATAATACCGATTTCAATGACCTTGCTACAAATCACATACTTGAAAAATATGTAGCTTATACTGCATCCACAATCACATAAGATGACTGATGACATAAATGACATTACTTAACAACATTAAATCAGTGATAAAAAAAATTAAAAAAAAAATTAAAAAATAATAATAATAATAATAATAATAATAATAATAATAATAATAATAATAATAAAAACACTAAAATAGATGAAGTGATTTTTCCACACCTTAACTACAAAATAGGCCCCTCCCTCCTTAGGTAACATATCACTTTGTTAATCCACACCGTGAAAGGTGGCCTACATCATTATGATCAATTATTGTTAGAATATATATGTAAATCGGGGTGATCAAGGAGAAGTAATGATTCCTTGTAAGAGCCCATGAAGAAGGAGCCCCATACTCCAGAAATCCCAAGATTCTTGATTCGTTGAGAGCAAGGGTCGTAAACATCAAGTGTTGAAAACGTTTCGTCCTCCGCTGGATTTTCAAATATAGTTTCGTCATTCTTCTTAAACCCCAGTATTTTATCTACGTGTGCGCCAATTGTGAATAACTTTCTAAAAGACGAATCATGCTCCATCACCCATACACCACAATGAACTGCTTCCTCGGCCATAATGTCTCCATACACAACAAGAGATCCCTTTAGCTTAGAAACTGAGACATCGAAGATCAAATCGTTTGTTAAGCTATCTGGTAGGTTTAGCACTTTAAACTCCTTGGTAATCAAATCAAATGACACAACCATATGATTTGCCGTAGATTCGCCATCATTAATAGAAGTCTCCTCACGTGCACCCCAATAAATAAACCTATCTATAACAGCCTGAGCTGAATTATTATTAAGTTTAATTGATTGACGAGGCAAATTACCACTTGGAATCACATTCCAAATACCCGAGCTCAATGTAAAAACTTCAACACGCCAAGGCATGTTATCTGCGCATAAAATCTTCACAACAGTAGGATCTCTAGTGACAGGACAAACACCGAAACCATAATAAATCCGGCCACAAGTGTGAGGGGCAGCAATACCAAATGATTTTCCGATTGACGGATTCCAAATAACAACCATCCGTGTTTTATAACCTCTATAAAAACCATACAAACACAGTAATCCATGACACGCACCAACAACGTATGAAAGACCAGATTGTTTAAGCAAAGGAGACACAACGAATGGAGCAAGCTCTTGTTGTGTTACCTTAAAAGTTTCATTGTTATCATCGTCTACGACACAAATGTACTTTGCGTTCGACGTATGATCGGATTTGTAGCTTAGAATACGGCAACGTGGCTGCGTGTGGCGGGCGTCGTAACCTTTGATAAACTCAGAACTGTCAATAAAAGACTTCCAAGGTTTCGAAACGGACGTGAACTGAATCAATGACTTGGCATCAGAAACCTTTTTGATGATTTGCATCTGGATATCAAATGGGATGTTGTCTGACATTTTTTTTTCTAGGGTTTATGCAAGAGACTAAAATGAAATTGGGAAATTTAGGTGGGGGTGTTGTTTTTGAAATTCATTGTGCTTTTTGGTGTTTTAAAGTGATTGAAAAATAAGTTTTTTTCTTCTTTTTTTTTCGTTTTTTTTTAATGATAAATAAGGTTATTGAAATGGCTAATGCACACTCTAAAAATTATTTGCATTTTAATACTTTATAAGTATTTAATGCACAAATAGAGTGTATCAGTCAATATCCAAAGTATGCAAACACGGACGGAGCCAGGATTTGAAGTTGAGGAGGGCTCGAATTTTTTTCCTTATATAACCTCAACAATAAACGGATAAATCATGAGATGAAACATAGTAACAAAGTCACATCGATCCTATGGTTCTAATGTTAATACATGTGAATCAATTGAGTTACAAACTAACGTTGCTGGTATTAAAAATCAATTTGAATACATATATCAAACTATATATGTCCACAAGCATATTCTATACAAAACAAGATTTTGTTGAAATATAAGAAATTCACACTAATGCTTTTCAACTTAAATTTGAAATAAAACTAAGTTGTTCTAAAATTATTATGTATGTTTAAACAAAATTTGCCCAACTAATGAATACAGATAAAAACAAGAGTATATAAGGTTTAGTAGTGAATTACCATTAATATTAAATAGATATACATGGAAAAAATCAATGGACAACCAATCCTATATTCCTATACGTAGTAGTACTCGTAATAAATAAAAGTGGTATTTAGTATTAGTAATAACATATATGAAGGGGGCAGTTTAAAATTTCCACTCAAATAATAGGTTGTTGGCTAATTTTACATTAATAGACTTGGGCTTTATGGGCTAGTTGGGGGTAGCTAAGCACCGGCCATCTCCCCTATCAGCTCCGTCATTGTATGCAAATCAATTCCGTATTTAAATACAAGAAAGTAATTTTGGCTTTTACCTTTATTCTATATATTTGTTGCCTATAGGCCATGCTAATTTTGTAAGTAATGGATAACCGATACAAATTGTGTTCAACTGTTCATATAATAATTTCACAACAATGAAACACCTTTAAAACATTGATTGGTTTTACTATTTAAAAATAATAATAATAAAAAATATATATACATATATAGTGGTTTTTGTACTAAAAAAAGGTGCGATAGTTTACTACAAATTTGCAATAAAACTCAAACTTGATTAATGCCTGATGATTTTAACCTTTAACAAATTTTGCTTCAGATTTCATCATCCAAACAAGGGTGAAGTCTAAAGATACGCAGCATACTTTCTCAAAAAAAACGAAATATGCAACATACTAAATCTATTACTTGTATCGCTAAGATACTTTCAAATTTTGCACAATATATGCAATATTGACCATTTTTTACCTGTTTAACCGGTTTGCAGGTTAATACTTAACAAAACATACAATATTGACCATTTCTTTAACATTTTTTCAAAATTTATTTTCTAATTTTTTTTTCGAGAAAAATTTTGTGAAAAAAAATTCAAAAAATAATTATTGAAAATAAAAATCTTAAAATATTCGAAAAACGAACGAAAACGTGTAATCTCGGACAAAAACGTGTAAGAACGGACGAAAACGTGTAAAAACGGACGAAAACTTGTAAAATGGACAAAAAAGTGTAAATACGGACGAAAAAATGAAAACACAGATGAAAACGTGTAAAAACGAACAAAACGTGTAAAAACGGACGAAAACTTGTAAAAACTGACGAAAACGTGCAAAAACAAACTTTACACGTGCAAATGACGAAAAAGTGGGGAAAAAAGTCAAGGGACTAAAGGTGAAAGTTGTAACACCCCCAATTCATGGATGCAGCGGAATTCGAACTGGGTGTTACTCGACGGCACAATAGTCACAATGATAGAAAACGAACTCCAATTGAGTCGTTTTAAAAGATGTATCATTCAAAATATATAAATATCAGAGATTACAAAATGAGGTCCCAATTGGTTCCATGTTTACACATCACATTAAGTGAGTTTTTGAATGATAATAAAATTTATAGCCCTCTTGAGTATCCGTGTCCTTCCGTGCCATCCTTGATCGTCATGAACCTGAAATACATGCTTGAGAGGTCAACACAAAGGTTGAGTGATATTCATAGAGTTTGTTAAATCGTTTGAACACAATGTGTTGGTAGTTAAATCGTTTGAACACCATAATCATAGTGTTTGTAGGTAAATCGTTTGAACACAATAATCGTAGTGTGAGCTGTAGACTCACACCAATGTTTGGAAAACAAAACAGGTAGGCTACGTTATTATACGCCCATAAAATGTATTATACACTAAGCTTATGAAACCAAAACGTTAACGTGTACCAATATCGATCGGCAGATTTATCCCGGTAGGTACTTTGCCGTCATACCTAATGTCTCAAATATTAATGCATTTGTTTGAACTAATCAAAACAAATAGGATTCGTCAATCCCAATAGGCCTATTCACAATATTCGCGCTCACTTGGAAGTAACCCTCGCAAGTGATTAAATGGTTCATAATAAGGGATTTTGGTTTGGCAAGGATGTTACTTAGTGATAATAAAACATAGTCGAATAGCATACAGTAGAAAGCATTGTGTTCGAGTAGAAAAATAATAGCATGTATTCCCCCCAAGGGTTTGTAAAACATTGAAGTAATGTAAAGTGGGGCTATGAACTCACCTTAAGTAAGATAGCAAGTAATGAATGTAACGGTTGAATCGTGAAGGTTTCTACGAGCAACCTATAATCGAATGTTGCGACTTAGGATCGGAGTAATGTCTAAGGAGACATAAACACGCCAATATATATCTTGCACTTAGTCCATGATGTGGTATGATGTATAATGTAAGTCTTTGAAAAGAAATGGTTCATAAACATGTATGTTTTGTATATCGTTTACTACCGTTCGGGCCGACATAATTCAGAAGTCATGTTAGCAAGCGTTCGAGGAGCCAGGACACTTTAATTCGTAAATCCACAACTCAACTCGACGGCTTACATAATGAACTCCTCACATGAGGCTCCCTACTATTGTAGTAGTTGATAAAATATATAGATATCAGTTTTGATCCGAAAAGTTACATGTCCGATATTTGAATAAACTTAGGAAAGTTTATTAGTACATGAAGATTGTTATTAGGGGTAGTTTCATAAGTCTTGAATGACCATTTTCTCTTGGTAAAATCTCATGGTTTCCTTTTAGGTGAAGTAGATCCAAATTGCTTGTTCATGTTATCGCCTAATTCATTGTTTCATGTTTACGCCTATGTAAATTGGTATGGTCATTTCGTCATGGCCTAGCCATGACCTTTGGTCCTTGTTCCAAGGTCATGAGACACAACATTGGCTCTATCCATGGTGGTGGTCTTGATTATAGGTCATAAGACCCCTTTGGTCTTCATAAACCATAACCTATATGTAATGACTTTGTCTAAAAATGGGCTGTTTAGAATTTGAAGAATTTTATCACTCGGAAAGCGTTTTCAGGGCTCGAGCTTCTTTGTTCCTGAACGAAAACGTCGTTCCGGACAACTTTCGTGTTTTAACTTTTTGATGAATCGGACCAGAAGTAGGACTTTCAAAACTCAAATTTGATCAGGAAGCTATTTGGCAGTTTTGCCGGAAATCTTTGGTAATTTCAAATCGCCATAACTTTTGACTCGTATACTCGTTTTGGGTGGTTCAAATTGCTATGGTTTCCTTGTTAAGTCCTCTACTACAATATGTAATGATCCAATATCATATTTTTACCATTTTGATCAGGTCTTACCAAGAAAGTCACTAGTTTACTTGTTTTAGTAACTTGTTGTAACAATCAATAACAATAACTTGTTTTGGTCATTTTTATACATCATGGACATAACTACAAGACATAATATAGCACAAATAATATGTAAATAACATGAACATGATTATTTAACAAGAATCAAGTTAGGGTTTGGCTCACAACTTTTGGCTTTCAAAGATGAAAGGAAGTTAACATGTAAGGATAGGACTTTGATAGACTTGCTTCAACCCTTTTTCACTTCATGCAATCTTTCTACCCTTGGTATTCTTGAAAGATGGATGATGAAGGTTTAGGTGAATTGAGTGGATTTAAACTCAAGAGAAATCACCAAAGTATATGAGGTTATGGAAGTGTTTGATGAATGATAACCTATCTAGGGTTTCTACCTTGAACTAGCACTTGAATCTTGTATGAAACTTGGAAGGAATTAAGCTAAGATGAGAGTGTTTGTGTGTGTGGAAGTGCACGGCACAAAAAGGGGAGGAGAGGGCTTTATATGCCTTTGAGGAGGTTACTTTCCTTGACTAGTCAACCCTTGGTGAGCAAGTTGTACACATGTATGCAATCTAAGACCTCCTAGCATGAGATCAAGCCACCTAGTGTGAATCCCCCCCCCCTAGAGGCGGTTCACAAGCTTGGAGAGCAAGGGTGTGGACTTTTCTTGGTATTATCCAAGATACTTGATTAGTTTTGACTCCGGGAAATGCCAATCGTAAATGATTAAGCCTCAAAACGTAAAACCGGGTGTCGTAAAATTATGGAACTTGAAAGTATTGATAAACATGTCAATAAGTTCCATAATAAAATATAAAATGAGTGTTAGGTTCCATTTGGGTGGTAAACCCTGCTAAAAACTGGAAACACGGGTCTAAAACGCGTAATACGTAAAATGTACGAATTTTACGTAAAACTGAGAAAAGTAAAATGTTACTTTTCTAATATGATATAAATGATTTAAAATGACTTATAATGTCTAGACTGGGCTCAGTCTAGTGTCGGTTGGTGTTAAATGTCTTTTAGACATCAAACCGTAAGCCTAAAAATCAAGGAATGACTTATAAAATCAAGGGATGATTTTTGGTCAATGGAGGAGGGAAAGAATATGTTGACTACTCAAATTGTGTTAGAAACGTGTTTTGTGGTCTAACGGTTAATCGCCCATACGGTTAAGCGTGCTCATGTGAGAATAGTACATGCTTGGGTGACCTGCTGGGAAGTCTTTGGTCATGTTTTTCTCAGTCACGATTAATTCTCAAATAAATCATGAGTGTGTCAAACATTTTTCTGATGCGGGGTCACTTAACGCGGTCGAGTTTCGTTGTATGTAGAATTTCTGAATGACGTTTTACCCTAAAACGTGTAATTCTTTAATAACTTTCACGAAAATGATCTGACGAATGTCAAACATTTAATTTGCCATGGAAATGATTTATCACTCGAGAATATCAAATAAAAATCAACTTTCGGGAAAGTTTCAGGAAAAATGAATAGTAAAAGTGAATAGTGAAATTTTCCGGGAATGGTAATTATCCTGAAAATGCGAATTGTTACAGTCTCTACCCCTTACGGGGAACTTCGTCCCGAAGTTCTTTGTGTGTCATATGTTGGAGTGGTGTCGATAAAGATGTGTGGTTACTTATGAGGACCAAAGTCTGGAATTACTAGTGATGTAGTTTGATTTGTCTCAGAATATGGTGTGTCAATAGAGATTGATAACATGGTTGAATATCAGTAGAGATCCATATAATAGTCGAATATCAAAGAAAATTGATATAGCAGTCGATTATTAATAGAAATTGATTTAGTAGTTGTACAGAAATTGATATAGTTAAATATCAAAATGGAAATTGATATAGTTGTGAAGTATCAATAGCAATTGATATAACAGTTGAACAACAATAGCAATTTACATAGGAATCCAATAAATGGAAGTTGATATAGTAGTGGAATATCAATGGAAATTGGGATAGTAGTCGCAATCATAGTCTAGTAGGTAATCGGTTGTTGTACCTAGTGTTTATGTCATGGTTTGAAGCGATGTCGGTGAGAAGATAGGATTTCTTGTGGTGAATATAATGTAGGTATCATGCCATACCCGAGCAATGTAATGTAGGTATCAAGCCATACCCAAGCAATGTAATGTAGGTATCATGCCATACCCGAGCAATGTAATGTAGGTATCAAGCCATACCCGAGCAATGTAATATAGGTTGACTTCATACTTATGTTATTTCGGATACAATTAAGCCCACTTGTTTATAATTCTTTATTTACATAGAGAGGCATCCCAAACAATGTAAATAGAGGAATATAAACTTATGGTTCAGTGATTTACAATTTCTTTATTTAAATGAAAAGGCATCCCAATCCATTCAAATAATTACAAATCATCCTACTTAAGAATTCCCAACACAACATTCATACTTAGCCGGTGAGTTACAAGGTAGTGTATTATGAGATGATATTGGTGTTCCAAAAGTACAAGATGAATATTCAAACTTGTAAAGCTGATGAGGGTACTTGTGGTGTAACTAAGGATGATTTGAGCTTTAAAAGTGCATCAAAATCTGTTAATGAGCTTATGGTTCCAATGGTTGTGAAGATAATGTTATGATATGTTGATGAACAAAAGTGTGTAGTGTATGCTTAACATTAATACTCTTAGGTATAGATGTTGAGTTTGCTTTAAAAATCTTAAGAGATTTTAAAAGTTTATGATGGAATGGTATCCTTAGGACCTAAACAGGATAGTACTTCTACAGGATGAAGAGAATAATTGATAACTATCCCAAGATAGTAGTTCGGATTATCTCATAAATGAAAAATTTCAAGAATGAAATTAGGTAACACAAATAAGGTGTTAAGATTTCGCTGAGTGGTAAGACATTATCGTGTCTCTAGATTGTTTTAATGTATTCTGGTGGTTTATCGAGTTCAAGTAGGAAATCAACCTAAACATAACCCTAGTACAACTACTCTCAGTATTTGAAAATTCTAAGTCGAATATAGTTAGTCAGACTATATTCCACTGTCCCTAGGTTAAATATAGGTGACTAGTCTATATTTAGCCAAGGTTCGATAAAATTTTCAAATACCTAAACTAGGTATACTTTTGATATGTCCGTTGCTTTCGGAAACTGTCCGCTAAACAAAGGCGATGTCAAACCCTTAAGTTGCAAGTCCCGTCCATACAAGACTTGTAACGTATGTTTTCACATTCCATTGCATAGAAGGTAGTAAGGGTAGATACGTATGGAAAGGAAGTTTTTAAGTAGTTCTAAAATAGAACATACTTGGCCAGGATCACGAACTTTTAATAATGAAGGTTTCATAAGAAAACTTTGATGAATGTAGAGAAAGTTCAGCTTTTGTCGATGATGGATTAGTTTGTCCTTTAGAAATCTCATATTTCTTGTTTTGAAATCGATAGATTGTGACGGGTTTTTGATATCATAAGAAATGATATTGATGATGTGATGGAATAATTCTAGAGACCATTTGCACAAAACACAATGTCTCGGAAGTAGGTTAGACCATTGTGCAATTCACAATGTCTGGGAAGTAGGTTAGGTCATTGTGTGACTCAAAACATTTGAGAAATGATTAAGACCATTGTATCATACAATGTCTTGGAAAATGAATGAGACCATTGTATCTCACAATGTCTTGAAAAATGAATGAGACCATTGTATCTCACAATGTCTTGGAAAATGAATGAGACCATTGTATCTCACAATGTCTTGAAAAGTGAATGAGACCATTGTATCTCACAATGTCTTGAAAAATGAATGAGACCATTGTATCTCACAATGTCTTGAAAAGTGAATGAGACCATTGTATCTCACAATGTCTTGAAAAATGAATGAGACCATTGTATCTCACAATGTCTTGAAAAATGAATGAGACCATTGTATCTCACAATGTCTTGAAAAGTGAATGAGACCATTGTATCTCACAATGTCTTGAAAAATGAATGAGACCATTGTATCTCACAATGTCTTGGAAAATAGGAAAGACCATTGCAATCAGTTACAATGTCTTGGACATATAATGTTGGAGTAGGAACATGATTGGGAGAGTGTGGCTGTGCCGAAATGCCTTAGAATAGGCATACACAGATATGTTTAGTCCATTGTTTAGATAAATGATTGAAAATAAACCGAGTTTATATATCAATATACTAATGCTTACGGGGAAATGCTCAATTATGTTTAGGTACATATATTAATATGCAATTATGTTTGTGTAGCACAAAAATGTCTACGGGGAAATGCTCAAAATGGGTATATATGAATATACTAATATGTTTGTGTATCATAACATGCTTACTAAGTCCATAATCGTCTGGAGGATGGAAGACACGGAGAGCGGAAGGCTATAAAATGTTTTTGCTTGTACATGTGGTTATAGTTTAGGTCTCAATTAGACCCGTTTCTCTATAACCCTGGCTCTGATACCAATCTGTAACACCCCCAATTCATGGATGCAGCGGAATTCGAACTGGGTGTTACTCGACGGCAAAATAGTCACAATGATAGAAAACGAACTCCAATTGAGTCGTTTTAAAAGATGTATCATTCAAAATATATAAATATCAGAGATTACAAA
Organism: Artemisia argyi; assembly: GCA_030686995.1. Taxonomy (NCBI): domain Eukaryota; kingdom Viridiplantae; phylum Streptophyta; class Magnoliopsida; order Asterales; family Asteraceae; genus Artemisia; species Artemisia argyi. The sequence continues at coordinate 30,067,044 of CM060680.1, forward strand.
ATGAGGTCCCAATTGGTTCCATGTTTACACATCACATTAAGTGAGTTTTTGAATGATAATAAAATTTATAGCCCTCTTGAGTATCCGTGTCCTTCCGTGCCATCCTTGATCGTCATGAACCTGAAATACATGCTTGAGAGGTCAACACAAAGGTTGAGTGATATTCATAGAGTTTGTTAAATCGTTTGAACACAATGTGTTGGTAGTTAAATCGTTTGAACACCATAATCATAGTGTTTGTAGGTAAATCGTTTGAACACAATAATCGTAGTGTGAGCTGTAGACTCACACCAATGTTTGGAAAACAAAACAGGTAGGCTACGTTATTATACGCCCATAAAATGTATTATACACTAAGCTTATGAAACCAAAACGTTAACGTGTACCAATATCGATCGGCAGATTTATCCCGGTAGGTACTTTGCCGTCATACCTAATGTCTCAAATATTAATGCATTTGTTTGAACTAATCAAAACAAATAGGATTCGTCAATCCCAATAGGCCTATTCACAATATTCGCGCTCACTTGGAAGTAACCCTCGCAAGTGATTAAATGGTTCATAATAAGGGATTTTGGTTTGGCAAGGATGTTACTTAGTGATAATAAAACATAGTCGAATAGCATACAGTAGAAAGCATTGTGTTCGAGTAGAAAAATAATAGCATGTATTCCCCCCAAGGGTTTGTAAAACATTGAAGTAATGTAAAGTGGGGCTATGAACTCACCTTAAGTAAGATAGCAAGTAATGAATGTAACGGTTGAATCGTGAAGGTTTCTACGAGCAACCTATAATCGAATGTTGCGACTTAGGATCGGAGTAATGTCTAAGGAGACATAAACACGCCAATATATATCTTGCACTTAGTCCATGATGTGGTATGATGTATAATGTAAGTCTTTGAAAAGAAATGGTTCATAAACATGTATGTTTTGTATATCGTTTACTACCGTTCGGGCCGACATAATTCAGAAGTCATGTTAGCAAGCGTTCGAGGAGCCAGGACACTTTAATTCGTAAATCCACAACTCAACTCGACGGCTTACATAATGAACTCCTCACATGAGGCTCCCTACTATTGTAGTAGTTGATAAAATATATAGATATCAGTTTTGATCCGAAAAGTTACATGTCCGATATTTGAATAAACTTAGGAAAGTTTATTAGTACATGAAGATTGTTATTAGGGGTAGTTTCATAAGTCTTGAATGACCATTTTCTCTTGGTAAAATCTCATGGTTTCCTTTTAGGTGAAGTAGATCCAAATTGCTTGTTCATGTTATCGCCTAATTCATTGTTTCATGTTTACGCCTATGTAAATTGGTATGGTCATTTCGTCATGGCCTAGCCATGACCTTTGGTCCTTGTTCCAAGGTCATGAGACACAACATTGGCTCTATCCATGGTGGTGGTCTTGATTATAGGTCATAAGACCCCTTTGGTCTTCATAAACCATAACCTATATGTAATGACTTTGTCTAAAAATGGGCTGTTTAGAATTTGAAGAATTTTATCACTCGGAAAGCGTTTTCAGGGCTCGAGCTTCTTTGTTCCTGAACGAAAACGTCGTTCCGGACAACTTTCGTGTTTTAACTTTTTGATGAATCGGACCAGAAGTAGGACTTTCAAAACTCAAATTTGATCAGGAAGCTATTTGGCAGTTTTGCCGGAAATCTTTGGTAATTTCAAATCGCCATAACTTTTGACTCGTATACTCGTTTTGGGTGGTTCAAATTGCTATGGTTTCCTTGTTAAGTCCTCTACTACAATATGTAATGATCCAATATCATATTTTTACCATTTTGATCAGGTCTTACCAAGAAAGTCACTAGTTTACTTGTTTTAGTAACTTGTTGTAACAATCAATAACAATAACTTGTTTTGGTCATTTTTATACATCATGGACATAACTACAAGACATAATATAGCACAAATAATATGTAAATAACATGAACATGATTATTTAACAAGAATCAAGTTAGGGTTTGGCTCACAACTTTTGGTTTTCAAAGATGAAAGGAAGTTAACATGTAAGGATAGGACTTTGATAGACTTGCTTCAACCCTTTTTCACTTCATGCAATCTTTCTACCCTTGGTATTCTTGAAAGATGGATGATGAAGGTTTAGGTGAATTGAGTGGATTTAAACTCAAGAGAAATCACCAAAGTATATGAGGTTATGGAAGTGTTTGATGAATGATAACCTATCTAGGGTTTCTACCTTGAACTAGCACTTGAATCTTGTATGAAACTTGGAAGGAATTAAGCTAAGATGAGAGTGTTTGTGTGTGTGGAAGTGCACGGCACAAAAAGGGGAGGAGAGGGCTTTATATGCCTTTGAGGAGGTTACTTTCCTTGACTAGTCAACCCTTGGTGAGCAAGTTGTACACATGTATGCAATCTAAGACCTCCTAGCATGAGATCAAGCCACCTAGTGTGAATCCCCCCCCCTAGAGGCGGTTCACAAGCTTGGAGAGCAAGGGTGTGGACTTTTCTTGGTATTATCCAAGATACTTGATTAGTTTTGACTCCGGGAAATGCCAATCGTAAATGATTAAGCCTCAAAACGTAAAACCGGGTGTCGTAAAATTATGGAACTTGAAAGTATTGATAAACATGTCAATAAGTTCCATAATAAAATATAAAATGAGTGTTAGGTTCCATTTGGGTGGTAAACCCTGCTAAAAACTGGAAACACGGGTCTAAAACGCGTAATACGTAAAATGTACGAATTTTACGTAAAACTGAGAAAAGTAAAATGTTACTTTTCTAATATGATATAAATGATTTAAAATGACTTATAATGTCTAGACTGGGCTCAGTCTAGTGTCGGTTGGTGTTAAATGTCTTTTAGACATCAAACCGTAAGCCTAAAAATCAAGGAATGACTTATAAAATCAAGGGATGATTTTTGGTCAATGGAGGAGGGAAAGAATATGTTGACTACTCAAATTGTGTTAGAAACGTGTTTTGTGGTCTAACGGTTAATCGCCCATACGGTTAAGCGTGCTCATGTGAGAATAGTACATGCTTGGGTGACCTGCTGGGAAGTCTTTGGTCATGTTTTTCTCAGTCACGATTAATTCTCAAATAAATCATGAGTGTGTCAAACATTTTTCTGATGCGGGGTCACTTAACGCGGTCGAGTTTCGTTGTATGTAGAATTTCTGAATGACGTTTTACCCTAAAACGTGTAATTCTTTAATAACTTTCACGAAAATGATCTGACGAATGTCAAACATTTAATTTGCCATGGAAATGATTTATCACTCGAGAATATCAAATAAAAATCAACTTTCGGGAAAGTTTCAGGAAAAATGAATAGTAAAAGTGAATAGTGAAATTTTCCGGGAATGGTAATTATCCTGAAAATGCGAATTGTTACAAAAGTCAACCCAAACCACAAGGACCATTATTGTAACTTTTATAACTGAAAAAAGTTAAAGGATGATCAGTGAAAACAGACGCAAACCACAGGGACTAATATGTATGTTTTTTTAAGTATTAACCTGCAAACCGGTTAAACAGGTAAAAAATGGGTCAACATTGCGTATATTGTGCAAAATTTGAAATTATCTTAGCGATATAAGTAATAGATTTAGTATCTTGCGTATTTAGTTACTTTTTGAGTAAGTATCTTGCGTATCTTTATACTTCACCCTAAGGGTGAGCAAACTGACGGGATGGACCGGACAGACCGACAAAACCGACCGGACCGGACCAGACCGACCACATTCGGTCCGGTCTCGGTCTAGGGATTTTCATAATTTCGGTATCGGTCCGGATCGGTCCGGTCCGGCTTAAAAACCGGACATTTAGCCTATTTTGACCGAGACCGGACCGACCACATTCACCCTAAAAACAATTCGTTATAATACAAACACCTTTATACTAATCTAAGAATGTTTTTTTCTTAAAACTTAAAAGTTTAAAGTGGTAATGTTTTCTATTATAGACTTTGCAAAAATGGTTACAAGGTTGGTTGTCATGATGGTAGTCCAAGTATGTTTACGTTAGCGTGACATCAATATAATTTCTCACCTCTTTCAAACCATTCTTATCCCTTAGTGGTTACCACCTTCCCACTAATCTCATTTTTCACCGTTTGGCTTGTTCTTCTCTCGTTGTCATCTGTGCCCTACACCACATAGCCAACGGAAAAATGGTTACACCAAGCGTGGTGGTGGGTGCGTAACAATATCACACATGCAGTCATGCCCCCTCATGTATGGTCATGGCCAACATTATGATTGATTTAATTGATTAGTGTACATATATAATTAACACATGACTGTGATCAGTTGAAATAATCTATTTTTCTAAATTATTCGAAAAAGCATAATCATATCCTTAAAAAAAAAAAAAAAAAAAAAAAAAAAAAAAAAAAAAAAAAAAAAAAAAAACTATATCATCCACTATTATCAGTTTTATAATAAGGGGAATGCTACATCCCCAAAAAGAATCCACACGCTGAAGTAGCAGTGGCTGATCGGTTTATTTTGATATACCTTCACTCTCTTCTCTATGATTAGACCAATCAGCTCCGGCCACATCAGCGTTTGGATTTTTTTTTTTTTTTTTTTTTTTTTTGATTATTTATGTGAATGTAGCATTCCCCTTATATTAATTACAATTTTGTTTAAAATTGCTTCCGTGAAAGTTTGACAAATCTTGAGATTAGATCCTACAATGTACATAAACTATTTTAAACAATATACAAGGCCCCATAGTCATTTCCCTTCGAAGGTTATAAAGATGAGGACACTTTACTTTAAATCATTTAATACAAATCCAACCCTTTTATAAAAGTACAAAGTATCTAAACTGAGTAAAAATTACTGTAAATCAGAACAGATCATTGCCGAAAGAAGACAAGCACAGGCAAATATAAACAGAATATATGACAGAAAAATAATACAAATTCAATCATGTTAAGTTATTATGATATTCTTAACAAAATCAAAGGCGCAATCAGCTACAACATACTCACTCTTCTCTCAGCTCGATCTTACAGGGGAAAAAAAATATAGGAAGTTCAAAATAACTCTCAAAATATGCAATTATGACCTTATACAAAAGTTAGTACAGATGTAGGATATAATCATGCAAAAAGTTACTTCATCAAGTCAATATAAGTTAACGAAAGGCATCAAGATCAAGTTTTAGATAATCTCCCTCAAGGATATTCATCATCTTCAGGGATTTGGAATTCAAGGTCAAGTTTTCTCTTCAAATGGGTTCTGTCAGCACTGCATGGTAGAAAAAGAGAAAACTGATAAATGATGACAATTAATATACGTTAACAAAAAGGGATTGAAGTGTGAAGCTATTCATTAAAAAAAAATCTATATAGAAGACGGTTTAACCCCTGGCATATTCACACAGATAAGGCATATGAATAGGGTAGAGAAGTGAATTTCTAGAAGCTCGGATAGAAACAAGCAGGCACATAAAAGTGGTTATAAAGCATCATCTACGTCAATTAGCATGTAAACGTTAATACAACCAACATATCTATAAGAAAATCACCCGATCAATTAACAGATCATTCAACAATAGCAATATCAGATTAAACCTTAAATGCAAAGAGAAGTAACACTGAAAGATGAAAAAAAGTATTATCAGCATCAATTAACAACCACCGTTCAAAATTAAGATTAACGTGATTTGATTCATAATCGGCAGTGTTAAATGTATATTTAGAAATATTGTAGGTCTTCGGTTGACGCTTAGATTAGGGATAGGTTTTTTGTTTGCTTCCATAAGAATACAGAACCATCTGATTTCCCCAGCAGCATTAGTGCCCCATATGACTACTTGTGACTGGCATTACTTTTCAGCAGTCTAGTAGTCCTTTATCTCAATTAATACCCCTCATGTATCCATATTGCAACTTACAAGTAATTTGAATTGTGCTACCAACGATAAATGTTCACAGTAACTATATAATAAGAACCTATAGTCATGTCGTTCCAAATGATATCTTGCATTTTCTGGTACACGGGAAGTATACAAAAGCTTGCGGTGAATCTCATAAACTTGCTATGTATAGAAAAACTTGAATAAACTAATATGTGCGTGAGAGAGAGGAGGAGAGAGATGAGAGAAAACATGGAAATAAATAAGAGAGGTGGCTTCTTAATTAGAGGAATGCTATAGCCACAAAGAAAATTTCCACAAAACATCCACAAAGTGATGTGTCAAAAGGTCATTGGTGTATGTTGTGTTAGTTTCTCTCTCCTCTTTATGATTAAACCAATCATTCTTTGACACATCACTTTGTGGATGTTTTGTGGAAATTTTCTTTGTGGCTCTAGCATTCCTCTCTTAATTAATTACTAACAAACAAAAAAGTTGACCGACATCCCCGAGTTTGGTCATCTCTCCCAAAGATGACTAATTTAACCTAGATTCAATTAAAATCACATTATAGATAAGATAATACTTCGTATAAATTAATCTACCCACCCTGATACAATCTTGATTCTTGAATGGGCCCACCAATGCATGCATGCACGTACCTTTAATCCCATTCAAATAACCTTTAGGTCGTTGATTTTCTGTGTCAGACTGATCGACTCCCTTAACTCTATCAGTTCCCATAATCCCAATCATCTCGAATATTGGCATTTTATCCCTCCACAAAGTTCCTCGCCTTTACCCCACTGAATAACACTCAGACCTAAAATGCTAGTAACTCAAGTCTTTTAAGTACTCCCTCACCTTGTTTTAGTGATCAAGATTAATATTGTGTACTATGCTAAATTTTTAACGTAAATGGCAGATTCCGGGTTCTAACAACATCTAATGTGGATATAATACTATTACCTAATCAGCTAACCGTAAATGCAATCCCAAATGGTCTGAGACCTATATTAGGTATTGTGCAATAAAGAATAAAAATAAATGTGTCAAAACATTATACACTATCATGCATACAATAAGTTTTATTTTAAGGCTATTTACCTGTTAATTGTCGGTCTAGCCGGAGGCCTATTATCATACACTGAAAAATCAAGAGACATTGGTGCAGGCCCACTTCTTTCGTTGCCAATGCCATGGTCATTACCCTTTTCAGGCATCACTCTTCTTGTTTTTCTTGAATTAGGGGAAAGCACAGTTGGACCAAATTCTGAGGGCTTTGAGTCCATTGAGTCCTTCTTTGGTGGAGGTCTTGGAAGCAAAGCTGGTTCCGTAGGTGGCGGTCCAGATGAGAAGTACCTACCCCAGAAGCAAATTGCATCCCGCAAAGTTAGAGGTGACAGGACGGGTGGGTAGGACATGTTGGGTAGCATGTCAAAAACTCAAAAGGGGTCATTTCTTTATTGCAGATCGAAACAGACCAGATTCAGGTCATGCTAATATATATCGTCCGCTTTTTTTATGGATATTGTATAAATTCCAATGCTAATATTTTACCCGTTTCCCCTTTTAGTTAAACTTATTTGAGTTTTTATTTTGCATGAAATATCAACATACCTTTCATTTGTCCAGTCTTTAGTCATTACACTTCATTTTGCACAGCCAAAAGCATAGGCACAGACACAAGTTGAATAACTTTCTTCACTACGTGATGCTTAGGTCATATACATCAAGGCTTTCTGGTTTCTTTCTCGAAACACAGAGAAATTATGAGTAAACTTGATCTAAGTATCATTGCTACAGATTTCAAGAGCCAGGGAGTGAATGTAACCTACACATTTTCTGCACTCAACTCTGTACATAAGTACATGACAGCTTCACTTACTTTTGGTTATACTAAATCACTACCTACTAAATCACGTATGTGCACAAACAAAACTCGAGACAAAACATCAGCAAACAAAAACACTGAATTTCATATTACACATCCAATATCATATGCACAAACAGTTGACATAAATCACACAAGTATACGCCACATAAACACGAATATACCTTGGTATGATGGTATCGATCGCTCTAAAGAGCGTGTATATAATTGCATTATGCAAATAATACGGTTTTAGAGAAGAGAGTCCCGGCCCAAGTGGTAGCATCTCACATTTTCACGCGCATACACTAAATCCCTTCTAGATCCGCCCATGATGCGACCAACTTCTTTGAGTAACTATGCACCTACTCTCTGACTAGCGAGCATCATATTCGATTTTTAGTTTTATGGGGGGAAAAAGGAAGAAGAATGATAGATTGGATGGAGTATAAAATGTAGAGTAAGGAATGATTCATTTTTCTTGTTTCTGGGTGATGCATTTGTAACATAAGATTCATTAAATTTATTCATGTGATATTGTTGTACACTTGTACATTGTGCAAACTTCATTAGTTGATGCATTTGGGGCTTAATATCTATAAATTTAACTGAAAAATAATCAATAAATTTTGCAATATGGGTCTTCTGGTTCAAAATGTAACCTGTATCGAATTCAGATTCGGTTTTGAGTTTGGTTTGGTCCAGTTTGCATTCAGTTTGGTTTTGCCTTCAAAAATTCTCAACCCAAGAAACCTGAACCTACAAACTCCCTTACGGGTCCATAATCGACTGATGTCTCAAAAGGGTCACAATTAAAAGAATAGCACAGTCACATTGTACACTCTTTATAATAACTCAGGTGCGCTCCATTTAACAGCATAACGCAAGAAACAAAAGCATCAGGAGTCAAAGGATCGTGCTTCCTTTGCCCAAGCACAAACAGGGTTTAAGTCTTGCAAAAATCAAAAGCAACAATTGTGTCATGTAAATGATGATCGTTTAGTATCCAATCTGTTGCACTGGTTTTCAGCCTGCTATGGATGCTATTGAACTCTGTGGCATTGGTTATTGTCGGACGTGAATTTACAAGCCTGCCTTTAATGATCCAAACTTGGTTGGGCTGTGCAACTACCGAGTTACATGCACATTCACAGAGCGGTAATTTACTATGAAAATGAAATGCTGGGGAGACTTGTGCTGCTCATACCAAGCACTGTCCCCAGGTTTGTTCATGTACTTGACATAGGATGCAACTAGTACTAATAAAAATATGTAATATAAATAATCTTAGTCACTACTGTTAGGATAAACCACAGAACCAAAACCAATTTCATATAGACCATGTTATACAGAACAGCAAAAACTAATTTTTTTAAAGGAAAGATTCCAAGCAACAACAATAGCCATTCCAAAATCACATAAATTTCTATGAGAATCAAACGTTAGATAATAACAGCCACAAAAGCATATTAAGCCTTTAGAGATACCAACTATTGTTGGACTTAGACAAAATTGTTGAACTTCAGTTAGAATCATTTTTGTTTTCCTAGAGACTTGAGAATACAACGAGTTGGTTGAGAAGAATCAAATAAGCTCTAGAACCTACAATCAGTATTTAGTATTGTAACCTACTGGTAAGAAGCCTAATGCATGATTGCATCGCAGACCCCTAGTGGTACTCAACTGATGTAGCCATTGTTAACCGCAACTCTGTTTCTACTTTCTGCTATGTTATTTTACACTTTGGAGGGTATAACTGGGAGATTGAAGATTTTGTCTAGCAACATGGTTATCAACAAATTTCTTAAAGAAAAACTCATGACTTTCTCCAAACATCGCCTAACCACTACTAATGCCTTCACTCCGCTAATCCCGATTCAAAGTACATATATATCATTTCTTGTACAATCATAGGCATCTACACATTTAAATGTCGCAAATTCAAAGATTGATAAACTTTTGTTTGTATTTAGTATTTGCAGATTACACAAAGTAACCGCCAGGCATAATGAGAGGAGAATGTAACGAAGCAAAGAACGCTAACAAGATTTCAACAAGTAACGAACATCTAAAAGTCTTGTCATCATTAATTACACAAGCAATAAGGCATATACTATATAAAGTGCATTCCTCATTCTAAAAAAGCCATCAAAGATAAGGAGCAGAAGTAACACTATCCATGGAATAATAAAAATCACATTAAACTTGATAATACCGATTTCAATAACCTTGCTACAAATCACATACTTGAAAAATATGTAGCTTATACTGCATCCACAATCACATAAGATGACTGATGACATTACTTAACAACATTAAATCAGTGATTAAAAAAAAAAAAAAAAAAAAGCCTTTCCCTCCTTAGGTAACATATCACTTTGTTAGTCCACACCATGAAAGGTGGCCTACATCGTTATGATCAATTATTGTTAGAATATATATGTAAATCCGGGTGATCAAGGAAAAGTAGCGATTCCTTATAAGAGCCCATGAAGAAGGAGCCCCATACTCCAGAAATCCCAAGATTCTTGATTTGTTGAGAGCAAGGGTCGTAAACATCAAGTGTTGAAAACGTTTCATCCTCCGTTGGATTTTCAAATATAGTTTCGTCATTCTTCTTAAACCCCAGTATTTTATCTACGTGTGCACCAATTGTGAATAGCTTTCTAAAAGATGAATCATGTTCCATCACCCATACATCACAACAAATTGCTCCCTCGACCTTAACGTGTCCAGACACAACAAGAGATTCCCTTAACTTAGAAACTGAGACACGTGAGATCAATTCGTTTCTTAAGCTATCCGGTAGGTCTACCACTTTAAACTCCTTGGTAATCAAATCAAATGACACAACCATATGATTTGTGGTAGATTCACCATCATCATCAAAAGTCTCCTCATGAGCAGCCCAATAGATAAAGCTGCCTATAACAACCTGAGTTGATGGCTTATTAAGTGTAATTGATTGACGAGGCAAATTAGCACATGGAATCACATTCCAAACCCCCGTACTCAATGTAAAAACTTCAACACGCCAAGGCATGTTATCTGCGCATAAAATCTTCACAACAGTAGGATCTCTAGTGACAGGACAAACACCGAAACCATAATAAATCCGGCCAGAAGTGTGAGGGGCAGCAATACCAAATGATTTTCGGATTGACGGATTCCAAATAACAACCATCCGTGTTTTATAACCTCTATAAAAACCATACAAACACAGTAATCCATGACACGCACCAACAACGTATGAAAGACCAGATTGTTTAAGCAGAGACTCAACAAGCTCTGGTTGTGTTACCTTAAAAGTTTCATTGTTATCATCGTCTACAACACAAATGTACTTTGCGTTCGACGTATGATCGGATTTGTAGCTTAGAATACGGCTACGTGGCTGCGTGTGGCGGGCGTCGTAACCATTGATAAAGTCAGAGCTGTCGATGAAAGATTTCCATGGTTTGGAAACCGACCTGAATCGAATCAATGACCTCACATCAAAAACATTTCTGATGATTTCCAATTGGATTTCAAAGGGGATGTTGTCTGACATTTTTTTCTGAGGTGTTTCTTTTTTTCCTGTTTATATACGGATCCTGTCTGCACACTATAGTGATGTCTAGAATAAGATTTGTAAAGTAAATGTTGTTTCTTTTGGTATACTCCTACTTCTTAATTATGTTAGTGCAATAAATGACCATCGACCCTTTTTATAAAAATTAGTTTTAAATGAACAAATGAATATTTGGTATCAATATTCGAAGTCAGATCTAGATAACAAATAACATATGAATTTATGAAATGTTTTCAACACATTCCAGTTGCACAAAACACAAAAATCTTGAACCATATAGAAATGAAACAACTTTTTTGCCGGCTGGATTAAGAAGTTTGCTCATTCAGGAAATTAAGCAAAAAATAAACACCCCCTATAGAAATTGGGAAATTTGGGTGGGTATGGTGTTTTTCATATTCATTGTGCTTTTTGGTGTTTTAAAGTGATGAAAAATATATTTTTTTTTTAAAGATGATAAATAAGGTTATTGAAATGGCTAATGCACGCACACTCTAAAAATTATTTGCATTTTAATACTTTATAAGTATTTAATGCACAAATAAAGTGTCTCAGTCAATATCCAAAGTATGCAAATCAATTCCGTGTTTAAATACCAGAAAGTAATTTTGGCTTTTACCTTTATTCTATATATTTGTTGCCTATTTGGTGAATCTGAACTTAGGCCATGCTAATTTTGTAAGTAATGGATAACCGATACAAATTGTGTTCATATAATAATTTCACAACAATGAAACACCTTTAAAACATTGATTGGTTTTATTATTTAAAAAGAAAAAGAAAAAAAAAATGGTTTTTGTACTAAAAAAAGGTGCTATAGTTTACTACAAATGGTGCAATAAAACTCAAACTTGATTAACGCCTGATGATTTTAACCTTTAACAAATTTTGCTTCTGATTTCATCATCCAAACAAGGGTTAAAGATACGCAGCATACTTTTTCAAAAGAAACAAAATACACAACATACTAAATCTATTACTTGTATCGCTAAGATACTTTCAAATTTTGTACAATATATGCAATGTTGACCATTTTTTACCTGTTTAACCAGTTTGCAGGTTAATACTTAAAAAAACATACATTATTGGTTCATGTGGTTTGCATATGTTTTCACCTGTCATCCTATAACTTTTCTCAATTATAAAAGTTACAATAATGGTCCGTGTGGTTTTGGTTGACTTTCACTTTTGGTCCGTTTTTACAAAAACTTTTTTTTTTCAATTTTTTTCAGAAAAATAAAACTCTCTTCGAAAATTTTTTAAAAAATAAAATTCTTTTCGAATTTTCTTTTTCAAAAACTTTTTTTTTCAGTTTTTTTCAAAAAAAAATTATTTTTTTTCTATAACATTTTTTTCGAAATTTATTTTCTATTTTTTTTTTTTTGAAAAAATTCAAAAAATAATTATTGAAAAAAACAATCTTAAAATATTCGAAAAACGGACGAAAACTTGTAATCTCGGACAAAAACGTGTAAAAATGGACGAAAACTTGTAAAATGGACAAAAACGTGTAAACACGGACGAAAAAGTGAAAACACGGATGAAAACGTGTAAAAACGGACGAAAACATGTAAAAACGGACGAAAACGTGCAAAAACGAACTTTACACGTGTAAATACGGACGAAAAAGTGAAAAAAAAAAGTCAAGGGACTAAAGGTGAAAGTCAACCCAAACCACAAGGACCATTATTGTAACTTTTATAACTGAAAAAAGTTAAAGGATGATCGGTGAAAACAGACGCAAACCACAAGGACCAATAATGTATGTTTTTTTAAGTATTAACCTGCAAACCGGTCAAACAGGTAAAAAATCGGTCAACATTGCGTATATTGTGCAAATTTGAAAGTATCTTAGCGATATAAGTAATAGATTTAGTATGTTGCGTATTTAGTTTCTTTTTGTATAAGTATGTTGCGTATCTTTATACTTCACCCTAAGGGTGAGCAAACGGACCGGATGGACCGGACCGACCGACAAAACCGATCGGACCGACCACATTCGGTCCGGTCTCGGTCTAGGGATTTTCATAATTTCGGTCTCGGTCCGGATCGGTCCGGTCCTGCTTAAAAACCGGACATTTAGCCTATTTAAACCGAGACCGGACTGAGACCGCACCGACCACATTCACCCTGAAAACAATTCGTTATAATACAAACACCTTTATATTAATCTAAGAATGTTTTTTTCTTAAAACTTAAAAGTTTAAAGTGGTAATGTTTTCTATTATAGACTTAGCAAAAATGGTTACAAGGTTGGTTGTCATGATGGTAGTCCAAGTATGTTTACGTTAGTGTGACATCAATATAATTTCTCACCTCTTTCAAACCACTCTTATCCCTTAATGGTTACCACCTTCCACTAATCTCATTTTTCACCGTTTGGCTTGTTCTTCTCTCGTTCTCATCTGTGGCCTACACCACATAGCCAACGGAAAAATGGTTACACCAAGCGTGGTGGTGGGTGCGTAACAATATCACACATGTGGTCTTGCCCCCTCATGTATGGTCATGGCCAACATTATGATTGATTTAATTGATTAGTGTACATATATAATTAACACATGACTGTGATCAGTTGAAATAATTTAGAAAAGTTGAAATAATCTATTTTTCTAAATTATTCGAAAAAACATCATCATATTCTTAAAAATAAAAAAATAATATTAATAATAATAAAAATAAAAAATAATAATAATAATAATAATAATAATAATAATAATAATAATAATAAAAGGTCAAAGTGGTAAAAGAGACTTGCGACCATCATTATATAAAATTGTAAATCTTAAATTTAGTTACTGCAAATATAATGACTGACCAAACGAAGAAAACTATCATCCACTATTATCAGTTTTATATTAAGGGGAATGTTACATACACAAAAAGAATCCACACGCTGAAATGGCAAGAGCTGATTGGTTTATTTTGGTATACCTTCACTCTCTTCTCTATGATTAGACCAATCAGCTCCTGCCACATCAGCGTGTGGATTTTTTTTTTATGAATTATTTATGTGATATAACATTTCCCTAATATTAATTACAATTTTGTTTAAAATTGCTTCCCTGGAAGTTTGACAAATCTTTAGATTAGATCCTACAATCTGGTACATAAACTATTTTAAACAATATACAAGGCCCCATAGTCATTTCCCTTCGAAGGTTATAAAGATGAGGACACTTTACTTTAAATCATTTAATACAAATCCAACCCTTTTATAAAAGTACAAAGTATCTAAACTGAGTAAAAATTACTGTAAATCAGAACAGATCATTGCCAAAAGAAGACAAGCACAGGCAAATATAAACAGAATATATGACAGAAAAATAATACAAATTCAATCATGTTAAGTTTATTATGATATTCTTAAAAAAATCAAAGGCGCAATCAGCTACAACATACTCACTCTTCTCTCAGCTCGATCTTACAGGGGGAAAAAAATATAGGAAGTTCAAAATAACTCTCAAAATATGCAATTATGACCTTATACAAAAGTTAGTACAGATGTAGGATATAATCATGCAAAAAGTTACTTCATCAAGTCAATATAAGTTAACAAAAGGCATCAAGATCAAGTTTTAGATAATCTCCCTCAAGGATATTCATCATCTTCAGGGATTTGGAATTCAAGGTCAAGTTTTCTCTTCAAATGGGTTCTGTCAGCACTGCATGGTAGAAAAAGAGAAAACTGATAAATGATTGACAATTAATATACATTAACAAAAAGGGATTTACGTGTGAAGCTATTCATTAAAAAAAAAATCTATATAGAAGACGTTAACCCCTGGCATATTCACACAGATAAGGCATATGAATAGGGTTGAGAAGTGAATTTCTAGAAGCTCGGATAGAAACAAGCAGGCACATAAAAGTGGTTATAAAGCGTCATCTACGTCAATTAGCATGTAACGTTAATACAACCAACATATCATCTATAAGAAAATCACCCGATCAATTAACAGATCAACATTCATCAATAGCAATATCGGATTAAACCTTAAATGCAAAGAGAAGTAACACTGAAAGATGAAAAAAAGTATTATCAGCATCAATTAACAACCACCGTTCAAAATTAAGATTAACGTGATTTGATTCATAATCGGTAGTGTTAAATGTATATTTAGAAATATTGTAGGTCTTCGGTTGACGCTTAGATTAGGGATAGATTTTTTGTTTGCTTCCATAAGAAGAATACAGAACCATCATTTTTCCCCAGTCTAGCAGCAGTACACTATCTCAATTAATACCCCTCATGTATCCATATTGCAACTTACAAGTAATTTGAATTGGGCTACCAACGATAAATGTTCACAGAAACTACTATATAATAAGAAACTATAGTCATGCCATTCCAAATGATATCTTACATTTTCTGGTACACCGGAAGTATACAAAAGCTTGCGGTGAATCTCATAAACTTGCTATGTATAGAAAAACTTGAATAAACTAATATGTGTGTGAGAGAGAGGAGAGAGATGAGAGAAAACATGGAAATAAATAAGAGAGGTGGCTTCTTGATTAATTACTTAACAAACAAAAACGTTGACCGACATCCCTGAGTTTGGTCATCTCTCCCAAAGATGACTAATTTAACCTAGATTCAATTAAAATCACATTATAGATAAGATAATACTTCGTATAACTTAATCTACCCACCCTGATACAATCTTGATTCTTGAATGGGCCCACCCATGCATGCACGTACCTTTAATCCCATTCAAATAACCTTTAGGTCGTTGATTTTCTGTGTCAGACTGATCGACTCCCTTAACTCTATCAGTTCCCATAATCCCAATCATCTCGAATATTGGCATTTTATCCCTCTACAAAGTTCCTCGCCTTTACCCCACTGAATAACACTCAGACCTAAAATGCTAGTAACTCAAGTCTTTTAAGTACTCCCTCACCTTGTTTTAGTGATCAAGATTAATATTGTGTACTACGCTAAATTTTTAACGTAAATGGCAGATTCCGGGTTCTAACAACATCTAATGTGGATATAATACTATTACCTAATCATGCAATCCCAAATGGTCTGAGACCTATATTAGGTATTGTGCAATAAAGAATAAAAATAAATGTGTCAAAACATTATACACTATCATGCATACAATAAGTTTTATTTTAAGGCTATTTACCTGTTAATTGTCGGTCTAGCCGGAGGCCTATTATCATACACTGAAAAATCAAGAGACATTGGTGCAGGCCCACTTCTTTCGTTGCCAATGCCATGGTCATTACCCTTTTCAGGCATCACTCTTCTTGTTTTTCTTGAATTAGGGGAAAGCACAGTTGGACCAAATTCTGAGGGCTTTGAGTCCATTGAGTCCTTCTTTGGTGGAGGTATTGGAAGCAAAGCTGGTTCCGTAGGTGGCGGTCCAGATGAGAAGTACCTACCCCAGAAGCAAATTGCATCCCGCAAAGTTAGAGGTGACAGGACGGGTGGGTAGGACATGTTGGGTAGCATGTCAAAAACTCAAAAGGGGTTATTTCTTTATTGCAGATCGAAACAGACCAGATTCAGGTCATGCTAATATATATCATCCACTTTTTTATGGATATTGTATAAATTCCTATGCTTATATTTTACCCGTTTCCCCTTTTAGTTAAGCTTATTTGAGTTTTTATTTTGCATGAAACATCAAGGGAGAATTGCATATATACCCATTAAAACTCAAAAACTTGCATATTTCCCCACAATACAAGTTTTCAATGCATGATGTACAATGCAAGTTAAGCATGTTTTGGGTATATATGCAAATATGCAAGTTTTAGTGGGTATATATGCAATTGCCCCAAACATCAAGATACCTTTCATTTGTCCAGTCTTTAGTCATTACACTTCATTTTGTACATATGGGTCATCACAGAATGGCTTTGTGTCCCATTTGGGTCATTTTTTAACCCGTAATTCCAATACTTAGATATAAACTTTAACAAAATATTAAATCTAACAGCTTTATACAAAACTTCACATTTCTACATAAATATTATTATATTTTTAAAGCTGTTTTTTTGTTACAAAATGACCCAAACGGGACACAAAGCCATTTTTTAATGACATGGGTGTCCAAAATATAGCACAAATACTATAATGGGAAGATTTGAGAATATGTTTCTTTATGCAAGACCCTTTTCTATTTGATCCGTTTGAGATAAAGCACAGCCCAAATTAACCCATTCATAAGTAAACAGGTCAAAGTTGCTACCTCTACGGAAAATTAATAGTACATCAATTACCTATGTTCTAATGCCTGCTGTGCTGAAATCCTAGCTTTAGGATCATATGCGAACATCTTGGATAACAGATCCAATGCATCATCACTGGCCATTGGAAATAATGTCCGAAAAGTCTGCCCTGGAACAAACTGGTACTCGACATAATCCGGGAGATAAATCATGTCAGGCCATTGAGAGGGTTTTGGAGTCCCAAAGGCGGCAAATATTTTGCCCAATTGATCTATGTCACTGGCACCCTGTTTTGTCAATAACAGAAGATAAACTGTAAAACATTATATAAATTGATGTCACGATAAATGGAATGAAGATAACACAGACAACTAGAACTCACCTGAAGAAAAGGACGGCGTAGAAGGAGCTCAGCAAATATACAAGCCGCTGCCCAGACGTCAACCCCAGGACCATACTGCTTCGCACCAAATAATAGCTCAGGTGCTCGATACCATCGAGCAAAGACCTAATCACATATACTTGTTAATAGATGAGGTGCAAAATTACCACACAAAGTCATCTTATATATAAAGATATGTAAAAGCAGATATGCTTCTAAAGATATTGTTCCCGTGCACATTACTTAGAGAGTAATCTCACAAATACCTTCCGCCTCTGGTAACATAAATGTGAAACTGATTTACTAGATGACATGCTTGCTATCAGAAATTATGTAAAATTAACGCTTATGCCATTCAGGCATCAGAAAATCAATGAAAATAATACCTGGTGAGTGAACCTTCTGTCAGGACTACCAAATATACGAGCAAGACCAAAATCTGCAAGTTTTAACTGTCCACGAGGTCCTATCAAGAGATTATTTGGTTTCATATCCCTGCCGAGAAAAGTTTCAGAAAATTAAGAAAACAAATTGCCAAGTAGAATTGTTAAAGAAACTAATTCAAACCCGCCAAAAAAAGTGATGTCTTGATGAAACTTACCTATGCAAAACCCACTTCTTATGGCAAACAGCAAGTCCTTTCAATGTCATTTGAATATACGACTTTATATCGGTGGGTGAAAGAACGATGTTCCTATCCCGAATTACAGCTTCAAGATCAGTTTCCATGAACTCAAAAACGAGATGTAAGTTCCCTTAATGAGGGAAACAATCAATCAATTCGATTATATTCGGATCCTTGAGCTCTTTCAGTAACTAAATCTCTCTAAGAGCTGTAAAATTCACTCCCTCTTTCTGCTTCCCGAGTCGAATTTTCTTTATTGCAACAACTTGTCCTGTCTGTCCCAGAAACCAAAAGTTTACATTAGTATTATACAGCAAAAGATATGAGAAATTTCGTAACTACTAAATTTGTCATTTGTAGGAGAAAGTTTAGATCATAGTTGGTGAGGTTTTTTCTCAAAAACAAGTACAAATCAGAGATGAACTGAGAGTAAACTCAAGACCGGAATGTTATTGCTATGGATTCGAAAGTACAGAAAGAGCAAATAATTTTACTTTTTTTTTTCAATCAACTTTAATTTACACATATCATAATGGCCTTACTAATATTTATACTAGTCTTATACTAGTCAGTAGTCACTACCTACCAACTTAAAACCATCTGTCTGGCACAAGAGTGAGAATTACAAAAACACTTCCAACAGAAGAAGTTTCAGGTCCCATATTCAGCCGTCTTTAACCTTATCTGAATCATCATATTTACGAGCATATACAAATTAAATCAAGATGTCAGCAATCACAAACACTTAATTTCAGATGGCACAGCCAATATCACAAGGCACAAACACAAGTCATATATAAATCACACAAGTAAACTTGCCGGATAACATGAACGCCTTTAATTGATGCTATGTAGACGTTGTTTTACAGAATGATACAGTAAAGCCACCTATTCACCGGGTTCATAACCGACTAATGTCTCGAAAGGGTCACAATTAAAAGAATAGTACAGTCACATTGTACACTCTTTATAGCAACTCCGGTACGCTCCATTTAAGAGCATCGCAAGAAACAAAAGCATCGGTTGACTCTACGTGTCAAAGGAATGTGTTTCCTTTGCCCAGTCACAAACACGGTTTAAGTCTTGCAAAAATCAAATGTCAGCCTGCTATGGATGCTATTGAACTCTGCCATCGGTTATTCTCGGATGTTAATTCACAAGCCTGCCTTTAATGATCAAAACTTGGTTGGGCTGTGTAGCTACCGGGTCATATGCACATTGACAGCGGTAATTTACTATGAAAATGTAATGCTGGGGAGATTACGATCTGGACTTCTCTATAGTCCAAACCCGTGAACTTAACTTAAAAACAATGTACTTGACACAAGATGCAACTTGTACTTATAAAAATATGTAATCTAAATAATCTTAGTCGCTACTGTCAGGATAAACCAATTTCATATAGACCATGTTATACAGAACAAAAACTAATTTTGTTAAGGAAAGATTCCAAGCAACAACAATATCCATTCCAAAATCACATAAATTTCTATGGGAATGAAATGTTAGATAATAACAGCCACAAAAGCACACTAAGCCTTGAGAGATACCAACTATTGTTGAACTGAGACAAAATTGTTGAACTTCACTTAGAATCATTTAGGTTTTCTAAGAGACTTGAGCATACAAGAAGTTGGTTGAGAAAAATCAAATAAGTTCTAGAACCTACAATCAGTATTTAGTATTGTAACCTACTGGTAAGAAGCCTAATGCATGATTGCATTGCAGACGCCTAGTGGTACTCAACTGTAGCCTTTGGAGGGTATAAGTAGGAGATTGTAGACTTTGTCTAGCAACATGGTTATCAACAAATTTCTTAAAGAAAAACTCATGACTTTCTCCAAACATCGCCTAACCACTACTAATGCCTTCACTCCGCTAATCCCGATTCAAAGTACATATATATCATTTCTTGTACAATCATAGGCATCTACACATTTAAATGTCAAAAATTCAAAGATTGATAAACTTGTGTTTGTATTTAGTATTTGCAGATTACACAAAGTAACCGCCAGGCATAATGAGAGGAGAATGTAACGAAGCAAAGAACGCTAACAAGATTTCAACAAGTAACGAACATCTAAAAGTCTTGTCATCATTAATTACACAAGCAATAAGGCATATACTATATAAAGGGCATTCCTCATTCTAAAAAAGCCATCAAAGATAAGGAGCAGAAGTAACACTATCCATGGAATAATAAAAATCACATTAAACTTGATAATACCGATTTCAATAACCTTGCTACAAATCACATAGTTAAAAATTATGTAGCTTATACTGCATCCACAATCACATAAGATGACTGATGACATAAATGACATTACTTAACAACATTAAATAGGCCCCTCCCTCCTTAGGTAACATATCACTTTGTTAATCCACACCGTGAAAGGTGGCCTACATCACTATGATCAATTATTGTTAGAATATATATGTAAATCGGGGTGATCAAGGAGAAGTAATGATTCCTTGTAAGAGCCCATGAAGAAGGAGCCCCATACTCCAGAAATCCCAAGATTCTTGATTTGTTGAGAGCAGGGGTCGTAAATATCAAGTGTTGAAAATGTTTCGTCCTCCATTGGATTTTCAAATATAGTTTCGTCATTCTTCTTAAACCCCAGTATTTTATCTACGTGTGCGCCAATTGTGAATAACTTTCTAAAAGACGAATCATGCTCCATCACCCATACACCACAACAAGCTGCTCCCTCAACCTTAATGTATCCATACACAACAAGAGACCCCCTTAGCTTAGAAACAGACGGGGACATAAATGTTAAAAGTTTGTTTGTTAAGCTATCTGGTAGGTCTACCACTTTAAACTCCTTAGTAATCAAATCAAATGACACAACCATATAATTTGTGATAGCTTCACCATCATCAGTAAAAGTCTTCTCATGAGCAGCCCAATAGATAAACCTGCCTATAACAACCTGAGTTGATGGCTTATTAAGTGTAATTGATTGACGAGGCAAATTACCACATGGAATCACATTCCAAACCCCCGAACTCAATGTAAAAACTTCAACACGCCAAGGCATGTTATCTGCACATAAAATGATCTTCACAACAGTAGGATATCTAGTGACAGGACAAACACCGAAACCATAATAAATCCGGCCAGAAGTTTGAGGGGCAGCAATACCAAATGATTTTCCGATTGACGGATTCCAAATAACAACCATCCATTTTTTATAACCTCTATGAAAACCATACAAACACAGTAATCCATGACACGCACCAACAACGTATGAAAGACCAGATTGTTTAAGCAAAGGTGACACAACGACTGGAGCAAGCTCTTGTTGTGTTACCTTAAAAGTTTCATTGTTATCATCGTCTACGACACAAATGTACTTTGCGTCCGATGTATGATCGGATTTGTAGCTTAGAATACGGCTACGTGGCTGCGTGTGGCGGGCTTCGTAACCATTGATAAACTCAGAACTGTCAATAAAAGACTTCCAAGGTTTCGAAACGGACCTGAACTGAATCAATGACTTGACATCAGAAACCTTTTTGATGATTTGCATCTGGATATCAAATGGGATGTTGTCTGACATTTTTTTTCTAGGGTTTATGCAAGAGACTAAAATGAAATTGGGAAATTTAGGTGGGGTGTTGTTTTTGAAATTCATTGTGCTTTTTGGTGTTTTAAAGTGATAGAAAAATAAGTTTTTTTTTTTTTTTTTTTTTTTTTTTTTTTTTTTTTTTAAGATGATAAATAAGGTTATTGAAATGGCTAATGCACACTCTAAAAATTATTTGCATTTTAATACTTTATAAGTATTTAATGCACAAATAGAGTGTATCAGTCAATATCCAAAGTATGCAAATCAATTCCGTATTTAAATACCATAAAGTGATTTTGGCTTTTACCTTTATTCTATATATTTGTTGCCTATTTGGTGAATCAACTTAGGCCATGCTAATTTTGTAAGTAATGGATAACCGATACAAATTTTGTTCATATAATAATTTCACACCTTTAAAACATTGATTGGTTTTACAATTTAAAAAATAATAATAATAATAATAATAATAATAATAATAATAATAATAATAATAATAAATAATAGTGGTTTTTGTACTAAAAAAAGGTGCGATAGTTTACTACAAATGTGCAATAAAACTCAAACTTGATTAATGCCTGATGATTTTAACCTTTAACAAATTTTGCTTCTGATTTCTTAATCCAAACAAGAGTGAAGTCTAAAGATACGCAGCATACTTTCTTGAAAGAAACGAAATACGCAACATACTAAATCTATTACTTGTATCGCTAAGATACATTCAAATTTTGCACAATATATGCAATGTTAACCAGTTTTTACCTGTTTAACCGGTTTGCAGGTTAATACTTAAAAAAACATACATTATTGGTCCATGTGGTTTGCGTATGTTTTCACCAGTCATCCTTTAACTTTTTTTCAGTTATAAAAGTTACAATAATGGTCCTTGTGGTTTTGGTTGACTTTCACCTTTGGTTCATTTTTACAAAAACTTTTTTTTTCAATTTTTTTCAAAAAAATAAAACTCTCTTCGAAAATTATTTTAAAAATAAAATTCACTTCAAATTTTCTTTTTCAAAAACCCTTTTTTCAGTTTTTTTTCTAAAAAAAAAATTTGAAACTTTTTTTCTATAACATTTTTTTTTGAAATTTATTTTCTAATTTTTTTTTTCGAGAAAAATTTTTTGAAAAAAAAAATTCAAAAAATGATTATTGAAAATAAAAATCTTAAAATATTCGAAAAACGGACGAAAACGTGTAATCTCGGACAAAAACGTGTAAGAACGGACGAAAACGTATAAAAACGGACTAAAACTTGTAAAATGGACAAAAACATGTAAACACGGACGAAAAAGTGAAAACACGGATGAAAACGTGTAAAAACGAACAAAAACGTGTAAAAACGGACGAAAACTTGTAAAAACTGACGAAAACGTGCAAAAACGAACTTTACACGTGTAAATACGGACGAAAAAGTGAAAAAAAAATCAAGGGACTAAAGATGAAAGTCAACCCAAACCACAAGGACCATTATTGTAACTTTTATAACTGAAAAAAGTTAAAGGATGATCGGTGAAAACAGACGCAAACCACAGGGACCAATAATGTATGTTTTTTTAAGTATTAACCTGCAAACCGGTCAAACAGGTAAAAAAATCGGTCAACATTGCGTATATTGTGCAAAATTTGAAAGTATTTTAGCGATATAAGTAATAGATTTATTATGTTGCGTATTTAGTTTCTTTTTGAGTAAGTAAGTTGCGTATCTTTGTACTTCACCCTAAGGGTGAGCAAACGGACCGGATGGACCGGACCGACCGACAAAACCGACCAGACCGGACCGACCACATTCGGTCCGGTCTCGGTCTAGGGATTTTCATAATTTCGGTCTCGGTCTGGTCCGGCTTAAAAACCGGACATTTAGCCTATTTGGACCGAGACTGGACCAACCACATTCACCCTAAAAACAATTCGTTATAATACAAACACCTTTATACTAATCTAAGAATCTTCTTTTATTAAAACTTAAAAGTTTAAAGTGGTAATGTTTTCTATTATAGACTTAGCAAAAATGGTTACAAGGCTGGTTGTCATGATGGTAGTCCAAGTATGTTTACGTTAGCGTGACATCAATATAATTTCTCACCTCTTTCAAACCACTCTTATCCTTAGTGGTTACCACCTTCCCACTAATCTCATTTTTCACTGTTTGGCTTGTTCTTCTCTCATTCTCATATGTGCCCTACACCACATAGCCAACGGAAAAATGGTTACACCAAGCGTGGTGGTGGGTGCGTAACAATATCACACATGTGGTCATGCCCCCTCATGTATGGTCATGGCCAACATTATGATTGATTTAATTGACTAGTGTACATATATAATTAACACATGACTGTGATCAGTTGAAATAATCTATTTTTCTAAATTATTTGAAAAAAACATCATCATATACTTTTAAAAAAAATGTGGTAAAAGACTATCATTATAAAATTGTAAATCTTAAATTTAGTTACTGCAAATATAATGACTGACCAAACGAAGAATACTATCATCCACTATTATCAGTTTGATATTAAGGGGAATACTACATCCACATAAATAATCCACAAAAAGAATTCACATGCTGAAGTGGCAGGGGCTGATTGGTTTATTTTGTTATACCTTCACTCTCTTTTTCTCTATGATTAGACCAATTAGCTTCTGCCACATCAGCGTGTGGATTTTTTTTTTGTGGATTATTTATGTGGATGTAGCATTCCCCTTATGGAATGGAATGTTAAGAATTGGAATTAAGACGTTTTTCTTTGTTTGTTTGAATTGAGAATGGAAACGTGGAATCAAAAATCCATTCTCTTTCCATCAAAATGATTCTCTTAAAAAAGCGGAGAATGTAGAGAATGACATGATTGAACGTAGCTTATTCACAAGTCCCATTCCAGGGAGAATGAGTAGGCAAATTAAAAAAATAACAAATATAAAGGGGTAACTCATGTGCAAAGCACATGCTATCTCATTTGGGGGAAAAGTCACCAAACCTAGCATTTAACGATTGAAGATTTCTCATCACCTTCATCTGGGATTTAATTGAGCCCCACCAAGTTTTCGATTAATGTTTCAGTTATATATTTTTCTCATCAATTTTTGATTGTGAAAATCAATTTTTTAAATTACTACATGAAATTCAAGCATCAGTGGGATTGTTAAGATTTATCCTTCCAATTATTGGACCTTTTTCCCATTAACTAAAATGCCAATATTTTAAGTAGATTGTCTAGTGTGAAGCTACTGGTAAATATGAATTTGAAGATCTTTTTCATCCCGCAAAAGAACCATTATCACTAAAACATAGAAGTTGAAGTGGTAGCATATGAATTTTTAATTTCTGTCCACATGTCAGATCATTGCAATTAGAAATATCGTAGTAAAAATGCAACTCTAGTAAATCAACAAAAGAAAAATCTCATAACCCCTTGTGATAATATAGGTTAACGAAAATGAATAGGTAGTCAATAAAGTTTCATTCCACTAAAATTTCATTATGCGTTTGTTCCAAACAAGAGAATTAATCTAACATATTCCTCTACTCGATTCTCTATATATACCAAACAAAGGAATCGAAAATCATTTTTCAACATTATTCTCTTTTTTTGCAATTCCATTCTTTAAGTCAATTCCATTCTCTACGATTCACTCGTACCAAACACCCCCTTATATTAATTACAATTTTGTTTAAAATTGCTTCCCCGGAAATTTGACAAATCTTTAGATTAGATCCTACAATCTGGTACATAAACTATTTTAAACAATATACAAGGCCCCATAGCCATTTCCCTTCGAAGGTTATAAAGATGAGGACACTTTACTTTAAATCATTTAATACAAATCCAACCCTTTTATAAAAGTACAAAGTATCTAAACTGAGTAAAAATTACTGTAAATCAGAACAGATCATTGCCAAAAGAAGACAAGCACAGGCAAATATAAACAGAATATATGACAGAAAAATAATACAAATTCAATCATGTTAAGTTATTATGATATTCTTAACAAAATCAAAGGCGCAATCAGCTACAACATACTCACTCTTCTCTCAGCTCGATCTTACAGGGGAAACAAAATATAGGAAGTTCAAAATAACTCTCAAAATATGCAATTATGACCTTATACAAAAGTTAGTACAGATGTCGGATATAATCATGCAAAAAGTTACTTCATCAAGTCAATATAAGTTAACGAAAGGCATCAAGATCAAGTTTTAGATAATCTCCCTCAAGGATATTCATCATCTTCAGGGATTTGGAATTCAAGGTCAAGTTTTCTCTTCAAATGGGTTCTGTCAGCACTGCATGGTAGAAAAAGAGAAAACTGATAAATGATGACAATTAATATACGTTAACAAAAAGGGATTTACGTGTGAAACTATTCATTAAAAAAAATAATAATAATAAAATAAAAAAAAATAAAAAAAAATAAAAAAATAAAAAAATCTATATAGAAGACGGATTAACCCCTGGAATATTCACACAGATAAGGCATATGAATAGGGTAGAGAAGTGAATTTCTAGAAGCTCGGATAGAAACAAGCAGGCACATAAAAGTGGTTA
Organism: Artemisia argyi; assembly: GCA_030686995.1. Lineage (NCBI taxonomy): Eukaryota > Viridiplantae > Streptophyta > Magnoliopsida > Asterales > Asteraceae > Artemisia > Artemisia argyi. Next base: position 30,093,665 of record CM060680.1, read on the forward strand.
TAAAGCGTCATCTACGTCAATTAGCATGTAAACGTTAATACAACCAACATATCATCTATAAGAAAATCACCCGATCAATTAACAGATCATCATTCATCAATAGCAATATCGGGTTAAACCTTAAATGCAAAGAGAAGTAACACTGAAAGATGAAAAAAAGTATTATCAGCATCAATTAACAACCACAGTTCAAAATTAAGATTAACGTGATTTGATTCATAATCGGCAGTGTTACATGTATATTTAGAAATATTGTAGGTCTTCGTTTGACGCTTAGATTAGGGATAGATTTTTTGTTTGCTTCCATAAGAATACAGAACCATCTGATTTCCCCAGCAGCATTAGTGCCCCATATGACTACTTGTGACTGGCATTACTTTTCAGTAGGGGTGAGCATCGGGCCGAAACCGACCAGTCCCAAGCCCGACCCATCCCGAAACCGACAACCTGGAAATCTCTAACCGAACCCCGACCCGAGTATATCCCAAGTCCCGACTTGTGTGGTTTTCCTTGTGTTTTGTCGGTTTATCCCGAATCCCGACTTCCTGGAAATCCCAACCCGAGTCCCGACCCGAGTATAACTCAGTTTGTGTCGGTCGGGGTCGGTTTCGGTCGGTTTGTGTTGGTTTTCGGTCGTCGGTCGGTTTTGCTCACCCCTACTTTTCCGCAGTCTAGTAGTCCAGTATCTCAATTAATACCCCTCATGTATCCATATTGCACCTTACAAGTAATTTGAATTGGGATACCAATGATAAATATTAACAGTAATTATATAATAAGAAACTATAGTCATGCCGTTCCAAATGATATCTTGCATTTTCTGGTACACGGGAAGTATACAAAAGCTTGCGGTGAATCTCATAAACTTGCTATGTATAGAAAAACTTGAATAAACTAATATGTGCGCGAGAGAGAGAGAAGGAGAGAGATGAGAGAAAACATGGAAATAAATAAGAGAGGTAGCTTCTTAATTAATTTACTAACAAACAAAAACATTGACCGACATCCCCGAGTTTGGTCATCTCTCCCAAAGATGACTAATTTAACCTAGATTCAATTAAAATCAGATTATAGATAAGATAATACTTCGTATAACTTAATCTACCCACCCTGATACAATCTTGATTCTTGAATGGGCCCACCCATGCATGCACGTACCTTTAATCCCATTCAAATAACCTTTATGTCATTGATTTTCTGTGTCAGACTGATCGACTCCCTTAACTCTATTAGTTCCCATAATCCCAATCATCTCGAATATTGGCATTTCATCCCTTCACAAAGTTTCTCGCCTTTACCCCACTGAATAACACAGAGACCTAAAATGCTAGTAACTCAAGTCTTTTAAGTACTCCCTCACCTTGTTTTAGTGATCAAGATTAATATTGTGTACTATGCTAAATTTTTAACGTAAATGGCAGATTCCTAGGGTTCTAACAACATCTAATGTGGATATAATACTATTACCTAATCAGCTAACAGTAAATGCAATCCCAAATGGTCTGAGACCTATATTAGGTATTGTGCAATAAAGAATAAAAATAAATGTGTCAAAACATTATACACTATCATGCATACAATAAGTTTTATTTTATTTTAAGGCTATTTACCTGTTAATTGTCGGTCTAGCCGGAGGCCTATTATCATACACTGAAAAATCAAGAGACATTGGTGCAGGCCCACTTCTTTCGTTGCCAATGCCATGGTCATTACCCTTTTCAGGCATCACTCTTCTTGTTTTTCTTGAATTAGGGGAAAGCACAGTTGGACCAAATTCTGAGGGCTTTGTGTCCATTGAGTCCTTCTTTGGTGGAGGTCTTGGAAGCAAAGCTGGTTCCGTAGGTGGCGGTCCAGATGAGAAGTACCTACCCCAAAAGCAAATTGCATCCCGCAAAGTTAGAGGTGACAGGACGGGTGGGTAGGACATGTTGGGTAGCATGTCAAAAACTCAAAAGGGGTTATTTCTTTATTGCAGATCGAAACAGACCAGATTCAGGTCATGCTAATATATATCGTCCACTTTTTTTATGGATATTGTGTAAATTCCTATGCTTATATTTTACCCGTTTCCCCTTTTAGTTAAACTTATTTGAGTTTTTATTTTGCATGAAATATCAACATACCTTTCATTTGTCCAGTCTTTAGTCATTACACTTCATTTTGTACATATGGGTCATCACAGAATGGCTTTGTGTCCCATTTGGGTCATTTTTTAACCCGTAATTCTAATACTTAGATATAAACTTTAACATAATATTAAATCTAACAGCTTTATACAAAACTTTCACATTTCTACATAAATATTATTATATTTTTAAAGCCGTTTTTTTGTTACAAAATGACCCAAACGGGACACAAAGCCATTTTTTAATGACTTGGGTGTCCAAAATATAGCACAAATACTAGAATGGGAAGATTTGAGAATATGTTTATTTATGCAAGACCCTTTTCTATTTGATCCGTTTGAGATAAAGCACAGCCCAAATCAACCCATTCATAAGTAAACAGGTCAAAGTTGCTACCTCTACGGAAAATTAATAGTACTTCAATTACCTATGTTCTAATGCCTGCTGTGCTGAAATCCTAGCTTTAGGATCATATGCGAACATCTTGGATAACAGATCCAATGCATCATCACTGGCCATTGGAAATAATGTCCGAAGTGTCTGCCCAGGAACAAACTGGTACTCCACATAATCCGGGAGATAAATCATGTCAGGCCATTGAGAGGGTTTTGGAGTCCCAAAGGCGGCAAATATTTTGCCCAATTGATCTATGTCACTGGCACCCTGTTTTATCAATAACAGAAGATAAACATTATATAAATTGATGTCACGATAAATGGAATGAAGATAACACAGACAACTTGAACTCACCTGAAGAAAAGGACGGCGTAGAAGGAGCTCAGCAAATATACAAGCCGCTGCCCAGACGTCAACCCCAGGACCATACTGCTTCGCACCAAATAATAGCTCAGGTGCTCTATACCATCGAGCAAAGACCTAATCACATATACTTGTTAATAGATGAGGTGCAAAATTACCACACAAAGTCATCTTATATATAAAGATGTAAAAGTAGATATGCTTCTAAAGATATTGTTCCCGTGTACATTACTTAGAGAGTAATCTCACAAATACCTTCCGCCTCTGGTAACATAAATGTGAAACTGATTTACTAGATGACATGCTTGCTATCAGAAATTGTGTAAAATTAACACTTATGCCATTCAGGCATCCGGTGATACAGAAAATCAATGAAAATAATACCTGGTGAGTGAACCTTCTGTCAGGACTACCAAATATACGAGCAAGACCAAAATCTGCAAGTTTTAACTGTCCACGAGGTCCAATCAAGAGATTATTTGGTTTCATATCCCTGCCGAGAAAAGTTTCAGAAAATTAAGAAAACAAATTGCCAAGTAGAATTGTTAAAGAAACTAATTCAAACCCGCCAAAAAAAGTGATGTCTTGATGAAACTTACCTATGCAAAACCCACTTCTTATGGCAAACAGCAAGTCCTTTCAATGTCATTTGAATATACGACTTTATATCGGTGGGTGAAAGAACGATATTCCTATCCCGAATTACAGCTTCAAGATCAGTTTCCATGAACTCAAAAACAAGATGCAAGTTCCCTTTATGAGGGAAACAATCAATCAATTCAATTATATTCGGATCCTTTAGCTCTTTCAGTAACTTAATCTCTCTAAGAGCAGTAAAATTGACTCCCTCTTTCTGCTTCCCGAGTCGAATTTTCTTTATTGCAACGACTTGTCCTGTCTGTCCCAGAAACCGATAGTTTATATTAGTATTATACAGCAAAAGATATGAGAAATTTCTTAACTACTAAATTTGTCATTTGTAGGACAAAGTTTAGGTCATATTCAACAAAACTTTATTATGTCGGATCAAACATGTCGTATCAAAGTTGGCGAGTTTTTTTCTCAATAACAAGTACAAATCAGAGATGAACTGAGAGTAAACTCAAGACTGGAATGTTATTGCTGTGGATTCAAAAGTACGGAAAGACTGAAAGAGCAACTAATTTTACAATTTTTTTGCAATCAACTTTACACATATCAGCTGTACTAACCACTAACGCTTAACAAAAAATGTAACAAAAATAATTTTCTGTTACAACTGGATTCAAGTCTCATATTCAGTCTGTCTACAAACCTATTCTAAATCATCATGTTTAAACTAAACATAACAGCCTTACTTACTGATACTTATACTAGTCACTACCTACCAACTTAAAAACCATCTGTCTGGCACAAAAGTGAGAATTACAAAAACACTTCCAACAGAAGAAGTTTCAGGCCCCATATTCAGCCGTCTTTAACCTTATCTGAATCATCATATTTACGAGCATATACAAACTGAAACAAGATGTCAGCAATCACAATTGCTTAATTTCAAATGACACAGACAATATCACAACCACAAACACAAGTCATATATAAATCACACAAGTATACTCCGCCGCATAACATGAACAGCTTCGAATCGATGCTATGTAGACTAATCACTAACAAAACAACCCTCTATCACGAGTGTATTCAAGTACCATATCCATCCGTCTTAAACCTGATTGTAATCCAAATCATCATGTTTACGAGAAAAAAGAAATTAAGACAAAATGTCGGTGATGTGGCACTGTCCTGCTGTTTCAAGTGGAACACAAACCCTAAATTTCAGATTGCACAGCCAAAGTCATATGTACAGATATAACTTTTCTTCACTACTTATGCTTCGGTCTACATCAAGGCTTTATACGTTAAACTAAAAAATCGCTCTTGAGTTTCTTTCTCGAAACACAAAACTGTGAGTAAACTTGACCAAAGTATCATCGGTGTGGATTTCAAGAGCCAGAGAGTGAAAGTAACTGGTTGTACACATTTTCTGCGCTCAAATCTATACATAAGTACATGACAGCCTTACTTACTTCTGGTTATACTAAATCACTACCTACTATCACAACAAGATTCAACACGTATACGCACAAACAGAACTCGAGACAGAATATCAGCAAACAAATACTCTAAATTTCACATTACGCATCCAATATCATAGCCATAAAAAGTTGACATAAATCACACAAGCGTACGCCACATAAACACTGATGGTATCGATCACTTTAAAGAAGTTACCCAAGGAGGGCGAGTCTTTAACTGCAATATACGAGGCCTAACCAGAGTATTCCCGGGACCGTTTCCACCCTTTCCCTGGCCGTCCCCAAGATGTTTACCAAGTCAGGTTTGAACCTAAAACCTCTAACGAGGACATGACGACACTAACCATTTGAACTGTCCGTGTTTTCTAAATGATAAAGAACAGTTTTTTTGTAACACGTAATATATTTCCCAAACACCCCCACATAGATTATTACACCCCGTAAACACAGACATACTATCACAGTATCACAACAATAATTAAACACGTATACGCACAAAACATAAAACTAAGACAAAACATCAGCTAACAAAAACACTATCATAGCCACAAACAGTTGATTCAAATTAACACAAATATACAGCGCGTAAACACGAATATAATATACCTTCTAATACAATTTGGTTCAAATCACCTATTCATCCGCCATAAACCTAATAAGTATAATGTTTGCGCGCAAATATGTGCCCTAAATCTCACATTACACACCCAAAAACCATATCCAAACACATAAAGTTCACATAGATTTTGGTTTCAACAAGCCCCAAATCATACCATACATAAACTAAAAACCACGGAGCATTGTTGTCCTACTATTTCAACTTTCAAGCGCAACACAAAATGCAGATAACCAACATGGCAAACCCTTTAAACAAAGCCGCATTTTCATAAAACACAATCCCAAACATTCTGCTATATTCATACTTCATAATTAACCTACCTAATAACCACAAACACAATCACATATATTAAAACAACTATCCGCCGCGTAAAGATTAATATAATATACCTTAGTATCAATCGCTTTAAACACAACAGCATACGTCTTAAACCGAATCCGTATCATAATATTTACACGCAAACAGAACTCAGAAACAAAATGTCGGCATTGACAAACCCTAAATCTCACATTACAGAGCCGAAAACACTATTCACGTAAATTACACAAGTATCCGGCACGTAAACACGGTTATATAAATCAACACAATTATCAGTCGCGCAAAAACGAATATAGTATACCTTGGTATCAATCGCTTTAAATACGACACCATACGTCTTAATCCTAATCCGTATCATCATGTTTACGCACAATTAGAACATACAAACAAAATGCCGGCATTTACAAGTCCTAAATCACACATTACACAACCTATACCATAACCGCAAACACAATTCACATAAATTACACAAGTATACGGCACGTAAAGACGAATACGTATCAACGTCTTAAACCTAATCCGTATCATCATGTTTACACGCAATTAGAACATACAACCAAAATGCCGACATTCACAAACCCTAAACCTCACATTACACAGCCACAAACACAATTCATTAGTATAAGGGCGCGCAAACACGAATATATAAATTAACACAAGTATACGGGGCGTAAACAGGAATATACTAGTATAAATTAAGACAAGTATACAGCACGTAAATACAATTCACATAATTACACAAGTATACGGCGCGTAAATTCAATTCACATAAATTACACTAGTAAACGGCACGCAAACAGAACTTAGCAGCAAAAGGCCCTGTACACAAACTCTAAACCTCACATTACACAGCCACAAAACACAATTCACATAATTACACAAGTATACGGCGCATAAATAAAATTCACATAAATTACACTAGTATATGGCGTGTAAACACAAATATATAAATCAAAACAAGAATACGGCGCGTAAACACAATTCACATAAATTACACTAGTATTATACGGGGCGTAAACACGATTATATAAATTAACACAAGTATACGGCACATAAACACAATTCACATAAATTGACACAAGTATACGGCGCGTAAATTCAATTCGCATAAATTAACACAAGTATATGGCGCGTAAAGACGATCATATAAATTAAAACAAGTATACAGCGCGTAAAGACGAATAAAAATATACCTTAGTATCAATGGCCTTAAAAACGACACCATAAGTCCCCTCACCAAGCACCTCACGCTTCAAATACCTATCCGCTACTTTTTTAGTCAATAACTGATCCAAATCAGCCATTTTATAACTCCTCCCCAAATTCAATCAATTCTGTTACATAAAAATAATTTGTTATAAATATATAAATAAGATTTTTTATAAACCCTAAAGTGTTTATAAGATGTAAATGTGAAAAAGATGTGTAGGGTACCTGTTTGGTGATGCGATTTATGTGATGGGAGGGCTGGTTGGTTGGTTGATGACGGGGGTTGGGGGGCTTTAGTGGAGGAGTGCGTGTTTACACACGCGCAGAGTTAATGGTTTATGGAGTGTGTACTGTGTTTTGATTTGTAGAGTTGGTGGATTCGATGAATAAAGTTTTAATACTCGTAATAAAAACGTTTTTTTTTTTAATCTTTATCTTTTTGTTTTTTTTAGCAATTATAAATTTTTGAGTTAATTACATAAATGGTCCTTGTAGTTTGTTAATTTTTACGGATCTTGTTCCTGTGCTTTTTTTAAGCGGGTTTGGTCCATGTGCTTTTAGAATGTTACGGATCATGTCCCTATTTTGACCCAACTTCAAACGATCGTTAAAAAAGACCTCAGTTGAATTAAATGGACTAACGTGAAGGCTAAACTTGTAGTTTGGGTTTTCCCTCTCAAAATACAAACCACAAGGACGATTTATGTAATTTACACTTAAAAAAAAAAACTTATTAAATTTTTTATACGAATTTTTTTTAATTTTATTATAAAGAAAAAAAATTAATTTTTATTATACGAAATTTTTTTAATTTTATTATAATAAAATTAAAAAAAAAAAAAGAAAAAAGCTTTTTAAATATTTTAAATTTTATTAACAAAATGATAATAAAATTAAAAAAAAAAATCGTATAATAAAAATTAAAAAGTTTTTTATTTTTTTTTATTATTATTTTTTTCTAATAAAATCAAAAAAAAATTCGTATAATAAAAATTAAAAAAAATATATAATAAAAGTAAAAAAAAAAATCGTATTATAAAAATTAAAAAGTTTTTTTTTAAATAATAAAGTTAAAAAAATTTCGAATAAAAAATTAAAAAGTTTTTTTTTTTAAGTGTAAATTACATAAATCGTCCTTGTGGTTTGTAAACTTTGTATTTTGAGAGGGAAAACCCAAACTACAAGTTTAGCCCTCACGTTAGTCCATTTAATTCAACTGAGATCCTCTTTAACGATCGTTTGAAGTTGGGTCGAAATAGGGACAGGATCCGTAACATTCTAAAAGCACATGGACCAAACCCGCTTAAAAAAAAGCAAGGGGACAAGATCCGTAAAAATCAAAAAACCACAAGGACCAGTTAAGTAATTAACTCTAAATTTTTTATATTTTGACCAAACTAATTAACGATATTTTTTTTTAAAAGACAACTAACTATTGAAAATCTTGAAAAAGACCACAATACAATATAAGACACCCCGTTCTATTAACAAAATAAATTGAAGAGAAAGGGCCTAAAAATAAACTTAAAATACAAATAAAATAAAACAAAACTAGAGTCTACCATCACAAATACTAACATAATAAAAACCACTTGTCACATGCATACATGGACCATAATGCTTATCGTTACATAAACTCATTGATAAAATTAACTTTTTTAAAAGCTTGGTGTGGTCACTTTAAGGTTATTTGCACATAGCAGAAACTGAACTTAACACATATCATATTTTAGTAGTGACAGTTACAAGTTTTGACGCCAGACAACTCCTGGATAGCCATTTTTGTCACATAATTGCTAAATCACAAAAGATCAATGTAGATGATTCATCGATATCACTTAATTGTTTATTAAGTTCTATTTAATAGCAGAACGGTTTGCAGGGAAGGTTTATGACGCTCAAACTCGCATGTGAACATTAACTTTCCCCTGCAAATCTTTCCAATTCAGGTTTCTATTAACGCATGATTTATTTGTCTTTGCTATGAGGGGGTGCATTTATTTTTCAACAAGAAAATGGTGGAAGAAGAAAATTAGATATAATGTGTTTTTGAACGTTTGAATGAAAGCATATAAAAAAAGAGGAAAAATACGTTACGCTTATGATTTAAACGGAAAATAGAAAAGGAATGATCACATCGTCATTGGATTATTGAGATGCTTGTTAATTGTCTACATCTATAAGTTTATAAGGCATTTGTATGCTTTAACGCTTCAAGAACACTACAAGAACTTGATTACTAGCAAAACGGTCGTATTTAATTTAGTGTTCCTTAGAAAATCTGTCTCTGGAGTCTGGAGATATTATATGAGTATGATAATTACTTTACAAAAATTAAAATACAATCAAAAATATAATATTTGACACATCATTTGATAAAGTGACCATGTGCGTTTTATTATAAAGAAAACACAATTTTAAGAAACCAAGTTGAAACAAAACTTCTGTATTTAAAACACATTAAGGGGGTGTTTGGTTCATATAAATTCAAATAATGGGGTTTCAATTGTTGATAGATTTAAATAATAAAGAATATAAATCTCATGTTTTAAAATTATTTTACATGCTTGGTTCACATGATTTGTGTGAAAGGATTGTAGATCCATATATTAGGAATTACATTATTGTCATCTTGCAAAGTGAAGAAGAACCACAAAATAAGAAAATACAAGGGTAAGTTTATCACATTTCAAGATTTAAATGTGCGTGTCCCCCACTGAGTTCAGAATTAAATGAGTGTGTCCCCACTGAGTATAGAATACATCATTCAAGTGGTGTATTTTTAAACCAACCATTTATGAGCTTTTAATATCAAATCCCATCTTTTATTTACTAACCAACACGCTATGTAATTGTATTTCAATATCAAAGCCACTAAAATCCATCCAAATACAATGAACCAAACAACCCCTAAAAAGACAAAACCTGTTTGCAAACACGACCCAAAACAAACCAGTCAAGATAGTCTTGTGGTAAATGACTTGTGACTATTACTTTAAGATGTGTGATGTATAAAGTTTGATTCATGCTATGTACAAACAACATGAAGTGACCACTTCAATCTCCTAAAAAGGGGTTTTACCATGTTTGAGTCTATGTAGCGATAGATTCGAACCATGTGAATTACCGCAAAAAAAATCAGATAACATGGTTACCAAAAATCGAATAGAAATACTCAACGTCACCTAGCTTAACATTGGGGTGGCTCAATGTCACCACTACGTAAAGCTCAACATTAGGTTGTGATAAGGTCCTCAGGGTCCTCATGCTGAGCAAAAAACAAAACAATTTTTTTTTCATTCCTAAAAGTTGTTACCGGTAGGCACTAACCATTCCTAGGTTAAACTAATAACAAAGTGAGCAACGAAATAACTGGCTAATTAAAATTTAAAATATATACAATTTACAGAAAAATGTATTGTTAACTAAACAGTAGCATTTGCTTTTTCTAAAAATTTACATAAGCAGTTAGTGTGACAACTGGCAAAATAGGGAGCCATTTATAAAACCCGCATTACATTAAAATTTTAAATTTGGAATATTTGAAAAGTTTATTGTGACGAGATATTTTACGAACGTTGGTACCTGATTTTAATCGTACGATAGTTATGAGATTTGGTTATTTATTTATGGTTTGTTGATTCGGTCGTGATGATTTATTTTATGATCGTTATCTTTGGCACTACATTGACTCTGGCACTAGATTAACCTAACAAATTTTAATCTTTTACTTAACGGTAGCGATTCACCGTTAAATAAACATTATGTCTTTCATACATATCTATATGTTTCGGGAAATGTTGTTGGGAAAATCATTTATGACGTGTACGAATATGTTTGGCGAAAATTTAATACTTTTATGAACGAATAATCGTTTCACGGAAAAACCGATTAAAAAGAGTTCACTAATTATTAAAGTATTTGTGGCTAGTTTTGGAAAAGTGAAACTTGAGGGACCTAAGTGCAAAATTCGTGTATAATACCCACACCCTAGCCCTAACCCCTTTCATAATTATCATCACACACCTCTCTTTCCTCTCCCTCTTGTCGCCGCCGACTGCACACCCTGACACCATCACCACCGCCGTTTTCCAAGCTACACCACCATCACCAAAATACTCACCATCATCCCCTTGTTCTTGTGGAGTGAAACACGCGCCTCTCCCCTCCGTTTTTAGTGATACCGCCGCACCACACACCACACGCCACCACATCATCATTTTTCTTGGTATTCATTCGATTTGAAGGTGAGAAAACGTGAGTTTTGTGTCGGGTTTGACTATTTTGAGTCGAACCCGAATTGAATCTTGATATTTTTGGATGTTAAAATTCGAAATGAAAATGGGTTTTGATATAAAAATAAGTTTGGTATCCATGGGGGTTGATTCTTGATTTATTGGTGCTCGGATTTGGATTTTGATGCGTTTGGTTTGGGTTGTGGCTCGTATTGAGCTCGACCGAGACCCAAGGTCTCGGTATGATTAGGGATGGCAATGGGCGAGAAAAAACCCACAACCCGCGGGTACCCACCATAAATGGGTGGGTAAACGCCTCAATTTTCACCCACGGGTGGGTTGTGGGTGAAAATCTTTACCCATCAGTGGGTGGCGGGTGGGTTACGGGTGAGGCATACCCATCGCGGGTAAACCCATTTAAAATACCCACGGGTATACTCGTCAAAATACCCGTAGGTGTACCCATAAACCCATGTTAAAATTAATTATACTAATTAAAATATTTATTATGTTGCAGGTATACATTTAACAGTTACTACCAAGTATAAAAAAAACACATTAACCTAAAAGTTTGTTTGAGTTTCAAAACTAAAAAGAGAGTATGAAAGATCAAATAATCAAAGTTGTATTTGGCAAATTGATTGGTGTCTTATTACGCAATTTCGTAGTTAGTTTTCATATCACCGTTTTGTAATTTTGTTGCATAACACTAACCCATGGGTTTACCCATGGGCAACAAATACCCACGGGCAAGGGCAGGGGTAGAAATTTGTACCCATTGGTGGGTGACGGGTGGGTGATGGGTGAGAAAAAAACTATATGGGCGGGTGACGGGTTAGAGGTACCCGTGCTCATTACCCACGGGTGCCATCCCTAGGTATGATTACTCCTCGACTCGGTTGAGAGTCTTGGAGGTGTCGTGGTTCGGTTATGATTGATTCTTGGTGATTAGTTGATCTCGACTTGTTCTTGTTGTTGTTTTGATTCTTGGCCGACACCCCCACCTCGCGGGCTGTTTTGGTCGAATGGCTCTTTTGAGCTAGCCGAGACCAAAAGGTCTCGGGTGAGGTTGATTCTTATGATTTGTGGTCTCATAGTTGACCCGGGTTTGACTTGGTAGGTCGACCCGTAATATTGGTATATTTGGTTTTGGTTAATATTGTGTTAATATTTCATGTTGTGGCATATGTTGGACCGAAGCTTTTGGACGTTGGTTTACTTGTATTTTGATTTGGAGATGTGTTGACGAGTATGGAATTGGGGACCGATTGTGAGACGGTCAATTAGATGACGGAGATAGGTTAGTTGGGTGTCGTAGTCGGACCCTCATGTTGTAGCACGTGGATATGGGATTGTTTGGACGGAGTTGATTTATTATTGTGACTTGATTCTTATTATTTTGGACTTGGACTATGAGCCGAGGGTCATGACTCGGACATGTGACCAAATTCTATGACTCGATAAATATTTAAAAGTCGATATTAAAAATAATACTCGTAATAATATTATTAAGAATATAATCGTTTATATACGTATATAGACGTGTTAAACGTATATATATATATATATATATATATATATATATATATATATATATATATATATATATATATATATATATATATATATATAAATGCGTATATTAATAATAAAACGATCACGAGTAAACGTTATAATAATAAAATGATAGTTATTATACTATGCAAATAGTGTAATAAATGTCGGACTATTGTTATAAATAATAACTATATAAATAATGGCGAAATATAAGTCGGGTAACTAATAATTAAAAATGTGATTTGGTTTATAAATTAGAAACTTATCGAGTTATACGAATTGTGGGTCTTTAAAGTCCAAGTGGGCTTTATATTGTGACTTTGTGTTGTCACGGATATATGACGGTTAATATAAACATTTTATATATCAAATGACTTATTCTAGATCGAGTTATTTGACGATATAAAATGAGTATATTAATGGGCATCGTATCCCACGACGCCCATAGGATGTGGTATATATTTTAGGTTAATAAATTACTATATGTCTCGTGGAATTTGGCTGACTCGACGATATATATAGGGAATTCATTGGACTACGACATATACCAAATAGAAACTTATGTGCAATGTGCTTTAGGTTGGGTATAATTTTGGAACAATATATTACGTAAATAAGTATGGGAGATTATCAAATCGACGGATTTAATAAGCTTTGATAATTATTTAAATAATATGTTGGGCTAACATTAGACCTATAGTTGTCTTATTATTGTTCTTTGTTGTGGCTTTTTGGTTTGAGCTGTGTCGACCCTCCACCCGTATGGATACCAAACGTCGAATTTCAAATGAATATGAAGTTAATTCGAGAAATGGGTATTTTTGGAAAGTAAAATGGAATACGTTTGGGAATGGGAATATTTGATTTTGAGGAAATGATTTCTAAATGGGTTTGATATTGTTAGGAAGTGCCGAGTTTGTAGTCGCCGTTACGTGAGTTGCTTGAGATTACTTACGTCTTTCTTCTATCGTTTCTTTTGAGGATTTCTGGACTTGAGGTGAGTCATAGCCTCACTTTTACTCTTGAACTTTGTTTTCAATACTTGGGGTGAGAAACGTGCAAATGTTTTATGTGGACTATTATCGCTTTATTTATTTATTTCAAAACTTGCTATGCTTATAGAACTAGGTAGGATTAAGCGAGGCCTAGTCCCGAACTAGGTAAGCTATTGATTTAGTTGTTGAGCGAGGCCTAGTCCCGAACTAGGTAAGCTATTGGATTGGTTATAGAACGAGGCCTAGACTTGAGCTAGGTAAGCTATTGATTGGATTGATTTGAGCTATAGCGTGCACCTATAGGGATGATTTATTTTGGTTGGAATATTTTGGTTGGATGATTGAGGCCTAGTCTAGCTAGCAAGCGTTTTGCGTATATGTCCACTATATTGAATTATGAATCTAAACCTATGATCTCACCAGCGAAAGCTGACTTTTAGCACGTTTTCTCAGGTAATTAAGTGATGCTCTGCGGATGCTTGGGATTGGAGGCTTGGCATTTGGCACCGGTTATGGATCTATATTTTCTAAAACTCTGATAACTATTGTGGACCTATATTTATTTCTTTTGGCCCTGACTTTGGATGATTTTGGGATAATGTAAACTCTAAAACCCCGCGTGGTTGCATTTTATTTTGTTTACTTTATCTCGTTCTTTTATGTCTTGTGTTTGGATACCAATCCCCGTAGCACCCCGAAAGCTTGTTGAGTCTTCCGCTGTACCAAATTTTGGGGGTGTTACAGATTGGTATCAGAGCCAAGGTTATAGAGAACTAGGTAAATAGACACCTAAACTATAACCGATTTTTATAGAAAACGATCCTCGACCATTGCCCGCCAGCCCGCCAAGCCGAAGCATCATTGTTTATTATTGAGGTATTATGAGATTATTGAGATGATTATAGATTTGGGATTTCTTGAGATGATTTGAGGATTTGAGGTTTATTGATTTAGTGATATGATACGTTTTGAGGAATTATATGCATTTTGAGGAATTATATACGTTTTGAGGAATTATATGGCTTAGTTGTTTTGAGAATGGTTTTAGTAATGCGGTATTTTAAAATCTTTCTTGATTATATACGATTTGGAATTATATGATGATTTTTGGATTTGGTATTTTGAGTTCGCGGTTTAGCTGTTTTGAAACACTTACACCTACCCTACGCCGTTGTCACAGACTATGGTCTCCCATACGCCTGATGTTGTTGAGGATATTCTTACTACACCGTTATTGCCAGCATAGTTCACCATGGCTCCTGATGACCCTTACCAGGTTGTCATGCATTCAACTACTATGATACCGACAGGTTCTACTTCAGCACCACCTGCTGCATCTACGCAGGGACCCTCATCTTCTTTAGGGATCCCTGGTACATCGAGGCAGCTTACTCTTCATCAGGCTTTGGCTCGTGTGGCTCCACGTTTTGCCCACCGAGCTACGGCACGCATGTCGGTACGCCCTACTCCATCACCTTTACAGATTGATGCTCACTCTCTTCTGTCTGAGGCACCACCCACATCATTGCGTCGACATCCTAGATCACCTACCCCTTCACCACATGGTTCACCTGTTAGGAGACGACGATTGATGATGTACTCTTCCGATGAGGAGGAGGAGTACGAGGGTGAGGATGAGGCTGATGACCCTCAAGAAGCTGAGCAGGGTGATGATGATGACCCTGAGGAGGAGGATGACCCTCAGGAGGATAAGATGCCTGATGATGATGATGTGTTAGTACCACCAGCTCAGGCTGATGAGCCTGATTCACCTGTACATCCGATTGAGCCTGATTCACCTGATCATCCGTTTTTGTTTGAGTTGCCACCTGGTAGTCCCGTTGAGTCAGATGCACCTTCTGAGGTTTCTGCTGAGCATGCAGAGTTAGGTGAGATTGGTAGGTTGTGGGCTCAGATTACGGATCTTGGTGAGAGAGTTGCACGTATATCTGATCAACTTGAGAGGGTTATTGGAGAGTTCATAGCGGATCTGAGAGTGGATATGAATGTGGTTGTGGGCAGGACTACTGAGATGAGGAGAGTTTTGATGGAGGTACATGAGCATATCGATAGTTTACAGCGAGGTTTTGTTACAGCTCGAGAGGTTGACCGCAAGCTATGGCAAAGGAATGCCGAGCTGGAGAAGGAGGTGGCTGACCTCAAGAGAGACCGAGACACCCATAGTGTGGAGCTAGGATCATTATGGAGGGATCTTGATGGCTTGAGGCAGGAGTTGAGGAACCTCCGCCAGCAGCGTGGCTAGACGTTTGAGCTATGTTATCTTGTTGCTTTCTTAACCGAGGAGTGTTCGGTTAGAAAAGCTAGTTATCATATTTTGATGTATTTCCGTTGATTACTCGTCTCGTTGGAACGATTGTTATCTTTGTGTTTTCGGTAGTTGGAACAATGTTGGATCTTTATTGTATGGTCGATGGTTATTATTTTATGGTATTATGTGGATGTTGGATATTATGGAAATTGAGTTCCTATGCGCCTTATTGATGTCTTATGGTGTATTGTTGATATTCTTTCCATGACATGGCTTCGTTGATTTAATTCTTGTTGAGCATATGATCAGTTCTATCGGAGACTCACGAACTTGTATGATGTTTCAGATCAATGGCCCCACGAAGAAACCCTGTTAGAGCTACCAGAACTGGACCTGCAACGACTACCCCTGGTCGTCGAGGACGCCGTCCAACTCGAAATGTTGAGACCCCTACTCCTGATAACCTGGACACTACTAACCGCAACAACAGGAATCAAAATGTTGATGTTCAGGGAGACAATGATCATGTTCCACTTAATGCACCTACTGTGGATCAAGCAATGATCAATCAACTTGTGGAGCAACGAGTTGCTGAGCTACTAGCTGAGTCAAATCATTCCAACAATTCTGCTGGAACATTTCCACCTGTTCGTGCTAATGGATGTAACTACAAGGAGTTTAAGATTTGTGGACCTATTGAGTTTGGTGGAACTGAAGGAGTGGTTTACTTGGTTAGGTGGATAGAGAAAACTGAGTCTGTGTTTAATGTCAGTGGTTGTGCGGAGAATACGAAGGTAAAGTTTGCTTCTTTTACCTTCAAGGATGAAGCCTTAACTTGGTGGAACAATTACCGTAACTCGGTTGGGAGTGATGTGGCTTATGCTATGACTTGGGAGCAATTTAAGTCTTTGTTGATTCAGACTTACTGCCCAAGGAATGAGATTAAGAAGTTGGAAATTGAGTTCTGGAACCACAAAGTGAAAGGTACCGATATGGCAACTTACAATCGCCGTTATCGAGAGTTGGCCTTACTCTGTCCCGATATGGTTAGGACTGAGACCCAAAAGATTGAGAGGTATACCGATGGATTGCCGGTAGCTACAAGGAACGATGTGATTTCTGCTAAGCCTGCAAACATTCATGAGGCTATCACTATCGCCCAACAATTGATGGACTCTTTGGCATTGGAAGAAGCTGAGAAGGATAAGAATGGAAAGAGAAAGAGGGACGATCACTCTAAGGGTAATGATCGTCGAAACAAGCGACAACTAACTACTAGAGCTTATGCCATGGGAGATGGAGACAAGAAGAACTACAATGGAGATGCACCCAAATGTAACCGATGTTACAAGCATCATTCTGGTCGATGTACGGTAATGTGCAAGAATTGCTCTAAGATGGGACACATAGCTAAGGATTGTAGAGCTCGACCACTTGCTATGGTTCAAGCTACTCCTGAAACTATGAACAAAGCAAATGTTACTTGCTATGGATGTGGAAAGAAAGGACATTATCGGAATGAGTGTAGGGAATCGTGGAACCGAGGAAATCAAGGATCGGGTGGTAATGGGTACAATAATGGAAACCGTGGAGCTGGAGGAAACCGTAGACGACAAGATAATGGGGACCAACGTGTGAAAGCTAGAGCTGCTCATGGAAGAGTGTATGCACTCGGGAACGAGAGAGGAGAAGATCCGAACGTTGTTACTGGTACGTTCCTTCTCAATAATCGTTATGCTTCAATACTATTTGATACTGGTGCCGATAAGAGTTTTGTGTCCACTAAGTTTGCACCCTTACTTGAGAAACCCCCGATGGCCTTAGGAATTGGTTATGATGTAGAGTTAGCTAATGGAAACATAGAGAGGATTAAAACTATCATTCGCGGTTGCACGTTAAACTTTCTGAACCGTCCTTTCAACATAGATCTTCTACCCGTCACGTTAGGAAGTTTTGATGTCATTATTGGTATGGATTGGTTGTCGAAGTATCGTGCTCATATAATTTGTGATGAGAAGATCGTGCGTGTGCCATACGGCAAGGAGATTCTGAACATACCAGGAGATAGAAAGGATTTGAGAGGCCCATCTAGATTAGCGGTCGTATCTTGTACTAAGTTGCCAAAGCTAATGGAAAAGGGAAGTTACCTTTTCTTAGCCCAAATTTCTGTGAAAGGAGAGAAGGAGAAAAAGGAAAGGTGCGTTGGAGATGTACCTATAGTTCGTGATTTTTCGGATGTGTTTCCCGATGACTTGCCGGGAATTCCGCCTAATACACAAGTGGAATTTCAAATTGAGTTGATACCTGGTGCTGCACCTGTAGCACGAGCGCCTTATCGTCTTGCACCTACTGAATTGGAAGAGTTGTCGAGACAATTAGCGGAGTTAGCCGAAAAGGGATTCATAAGACCAAGTTCTTCGCCTTGGGGAGCCCCGGTCTTATTTGTGAAGAAGAAGGATGGATCGTTTCGCATGTGTATTGATTACCGAGAGTTGAACAAGTTAACGGTGAAGAATAGATACCCGTTACCGAGGATCGACGATTTGTTCGATCAACTTCAAGGATCGAGTGTGTATTCGAAGATCGATTTGAGATCGGGATATCATCAGCTTCGAGTGCGCGAGGAAGATATTCCGAAAACGGCTTTCAGAACCCGTTACGGGCATTACGAGTTTCAAGTGATTCCGTTTGGGTTAACTAACGCACCGGCGGTATTCATGGATCTCATGAATCGGGTGTGTAAGCCTTACTTAGATAAATTCGTGATCGTGTTCATCGATGACATTCTGATATATTCGAAGAGTGAGAAGGAGCATGAGGAGCATCTAAGACTTATCTTAGAATTGCTCAGGAAGGAGAAACTGTATGCCAAGTTTTCGAAATGTGAATTTTGGATTCCGACGGTACAATTTCTAGGTCATGTGATTGATAGACAAGGAGTTCATGTGGATCCTGCTAAGGTTGAAGCAATTAAAGATTGGGTTGCACCTACGACCCCAACAGAAGTTCGTCAATTTTTGGGATTAGCCGGTTATTACCGAAGATTCATTGAGGGATTTTCGAAGATAGCAAAACCGTTGACCAAATTGACTCAAAAGAGTGTTAAGTATGAATGGGGAGATAAGGAAGAGGAAGCATTTCAGTTACTTAAGGAGATGTTGTGTAGTGCTCCTATCTTGGCGTTACCCGAAGGTAACGAGGATTTTGTCATCTATTGTGACGCTTCACATAAAGGTTTAGGAGCTGTGTTAATGCAACGAGAGAAAGTGATAACTTATGCTTCCCGAAAGCTCAAGAAGCATGAGAAGAACTACACCACCCATGATTTGGAGTTAGGTGCTGTGGGTTTTGCTTTGAGGATATAGAGACATTACTTGTATGGAACCAAGTGTGTAGTGTTTACTGACCACAAAAGTCTGCAACACATTTTGAACCAAAAAGAGCTTAACATGAGGCAGCGACGTTGGATTGAGCTGCTAAGCGATTACGATTGTGAGATTCGCTACCATCCGGGTAAAGCAAACATTGTTGCTGATGCTCTTAGTCGAAAGGTGAGGATTCCACCGTTACAAGTTAGGTCATTAGGAATGACTATCGTATCGCCATTACCGTCTCAAATATTAGAAGCTCAAACGGAAGCGTTGAAAGCAGAAAATCGGTCTGATGAGAATATATTTGGGATGGCAGAAAATGAGAAGGGATTTGTTAGACGTTCTGATGGAGTGTTATGTTTTGGAGAGCGAAGTTGGGTACCATTGTATGGAGGAATTCGAGAGTTGATTATGCATGAGTCGCATAAGTCAAGATACTCTATTCATCCTGGGTCTGACAAGATGTACCAGGATTTGAAAAAGTTATACTGGTGGCCAAATATGAAGGCTGATATAACGTTGTATGTTAGTAAGTGCTTGACTTGCTCTAAGGTTAAAGCCGAACATCAAAGACCATCAGGATTATTGAGGCAGCCAGAACTCCCGGTTTGGAAATGGGAGCGGATTACGATGGACTTTATTACCAAATTACCAAAGACAGCTAGCGGTTGCGACGCTATATGGGTAATTGTGGATCGTTTGACTAAGTCTACTCATTTCCTGGCGATTAGTGAAGATGATAGTGTGGATAAACTTGCGAGGTTGTACGTGAAGGAGATTGTTTCTCGTCATGGAGTTCCGATATCGATTATTTCAGATCGCGACAGCCGCTTCACGTCAGCATTGTGGCGATCACTTCAAACCGCTTTGGGGACGAGACTTGATATGAGTACTGCATATCACCCCAAAACCGATGGTCAAAGTTAGAGAACTATTCAGACTTTGGAGGATATGCTTCGTGCATGCATCATAGACTTTGGTAAAGGCTGGGAGAAATATCTACCCCTTGCGGAGTTCTCCTACAACAATAGCTACCACACAAGTCTTAAGGCTGCACCATTTGAAGCTTTGTATGGTCGTAAATGTCGTTCACCTATTGGTTGGGCAGAAGTTGGAGATAGCCAACTCACAGGCCCTGAGCTTATTTTGGAAACTACTGAGAAAGTAACGCAAATTCGAGATCGACTGCAAGCAGCTATAGATAGGCAGAAAAGCTACGCCGATCAGAGGCGTAAACCCCTAGAATTCCAGGTTGGAGACAAAGTGATGTTGAAAGTCTCGCCTTGGAAGGGTGTGATACGTTTTGGGAAACGTGAGAAACTTAATCCCCGCTACATTGGACCATTTCTTATTTTGGAAAGAATTGGGCCCGTAGCGTATCGTTTGGAATTACCCATGGAACTGAGTAAAGTTCATGATGTGTTTCATGTTAGCAATCTGAAGAAATGCCTTTCAGAGGAAACACCAGTTATACCAATCAAGGATATTCGTGTGGATGAAAGTTTGAATTTTGTGGAAGAGCCGATTGAGATAATGGATAGAGAGATCAAACGACTCAAGAGGAGTCGTATTCCGCTCATCAAAGTTCGTTGGAATTCGCGGCACGGACAGGAATTCACGTGGGAACGCGAGGATGAGTTTCGAAAGAGATATCCGAAGCTTTTTACTTCGTAGATGGTTTGTTCCGAGAGAAACCCGGGACGGGTTTCTTCTGAGCCTGGGAGGATGTGACAACTGGCAAAATAGGGAGCCATTTATAAAACCCGCATTACATTAAAATTTTAAATTTGGAATATTTGAAAAGTTTATTGTGACGAGATATTTTACGAACGTTGGTACCTGATTTTAATCGTACGATAGTTATGAGATTTGGTTATTTATTTATGGTTTGGTTGATTCGGTCGTGATGATTTATTTTATGATCGTTATCTTTGGCACTACATTGACTCTGGCACTAGATTAACCTAACAAATTTTAATCTTTTACTTAACGGTAGCGATTCACCGTTAAATAAACATTATGTCTTTCATACATATCTATATGTTTCGGGAAATGTTGTTGGGAAAATCATTTATGACGTGTACGAATATGTTTGGCGAAAATTTAATACTTTTATGAACGAATAATCGTGTCACGGAAAAACCGATTAAAAAGAGTTCACTAATTATTAAAGTATTTGTGGCTAGTTTTGGAAAAGTGAAACTTGAGGGACCTAAGTGCAAAATTCGGGTATAATACCCACACCCTAGCCCTAACCCCTTTCATAATTATCATCACACACCTCTCTTTCCTCTCCCTCTTGTCGCCGCCGACTGCACACCCCGACACCATCACCACCGCCGTTTTCCAAGCTACACCACCATCACCAAAATACTCACCATCATCCCCTTGTTCTTGTGGTGTGAAACACGCGCCTCTCCCCTCCGTTTTTAGTGATACCGCCGCACCACACACCACACGCCACCATACCATCATTTTTCTTGGTATTCATTCGATTTGAAGGTGAGAAAACGTGAGTTTTGTGTCGGGTTTGACTATTTTGAGTCGAACCCGAATTGAATCTTGATATTTTGGGATGTTAAAATTCGAAATGAAAATGGGTTTTGATATAAAAATGAGTTTGGTATCCATGGGGGTCGATTCTTGATTTATTGGTGCTCGGATTTGGATTTTGATGCGTTTGGTTTGGGTTGTGGCTCGTATTGAGCTCGACCGAGACCCAAGGTCTCGGTATGATTACTCCTCGACTTGGTTGAGAGTCTTGGAGGTGTCGTGGTTCGGTTATGATTGATTCTTGGTGATTAGTTGCTCTCGACTTGTTCTTGTTGTTGTTTTGATTCTCGGCCGACACCCCCACCTCGCGGGCTGTTTTGGTCGAATGGCTCTTTTGAGCTAGCCGAGACCAAAAGGTCTCGGGTGAGGTTGATTCTTATGATTTGTGGTCTCATAGTTGACCCGGGTTTGACTTGGTAGGTCGACCCGTAATATTGGTATATTTGGTTTTGGTTAATATTGTGTTAATATTTCATGTTGTGGCATATGTTGGACCGAAGCTTTTGGACGTTGGTTTACTTGTATTTTGATTTGGAGATGTGTTGACGAGTATGGAATTGGGGACCGATTGTGAGACGGTCAATTAGATGACGGAGATAGGTTAGTTGGGTGCCGTAGTCGGACCCTCATGTTGTAGCACGTGGATATGGGATTGTTTGGACGGAGTTGATTTATTATTGTGACTTGATTCTTATTATTTTGGACTTGGACTATGAGCCGAGGGTCATGACTCGGACATGTGACCAAATTCTATGACTCAATAAATATTTAAAAGTCGATATTAAAAATAATACTCGTAATAATATTATTAAGAATATAATCGTTTATATACGTATATAGACGTGTTAAACGTATATATATATATATATATATATATATATATATATATATATATATATATATATATATATATATATATATATGTATATGCGTATATTAATAATAAAACGATCACGAGTAAACGTTATAATAATAAAATGATAGTTATTATACTATGCAAATAGTGTAATAAATGTCGGACTATTGTTATAAATAATAACTATATAAATAATGGCGAAATATAAGTCGGGTAACTAATAATTAAAAATGTGATTTTGTTTATAAATTAGAAACTTATCGAGTTATACGAATTGTGGGTCTTTAAAGTCCAAGTGGGCTTTATATTGTGACTTTGTGTTGTCACGGATATATGACGGTTAATATAAACATTTTATATATCGAATGACTTATTCTAGATCGAGTTATTTGACGATATAAAATGAGTATATTAATGGGCATCGTATCCCACGACGCCCATAGGATGTGGTATATATTTTAGGTTAATAAATTACTATATGTCTCGTGGAATTTGGCCGATTCGATGATATATATAGGGAATTCATTGGACTACGACATATACCAAATAGAAACTTATGTGCAATGTGCTTTAGGTTGGGTATAATTTTGGAACAATATATTACGTAAATAAGTATGGGAGATTATCAAATTGACGGATTTAATAAGCTTCGATAATTATTTAAATAATATATTGGGCTAACATTAGACCTATAGTTGTCTTATTATTGTTCTTTGTTGTGGCTTTTTGGTTTGAGCTGTGTCGACCCTCCACCCGTATGGATACCAAACGTCGAATTTCAAATGAATATGAAGTTAATTCGAGAAATGGATATTTTTGGAAAGTAAAATGGAATATGTTTGGGAATGGGAATATTTGATTTTGAGGAAATGATTTCTGAACGGGTTTGATATTGTTAGGAAGTGCCGAGTTTGTAGTCGCCGTTACGTGAGTTGCTTGAGATTACTTACGTCTTTCCTCTATCGTTTCTTTTGAGGATTTCTGGACTTGAGGTGAGTCATAGCGCCACTTTTACTCTTGAACTTTGTTTTCAATACTTGGGGTGAGAAACGTGCAAATGTTTTATGTGGACTATTATCGCTTTATTTATTTATTTCAAAACTTGCTATGCTTATAGAACTAGGTAGGATTAAGCGAGGCCTAGTCCCGAACTAGGTAAGCTATTGATTTAGTTGTTGAGCGAGGCCTAGTCCCGAACTAGGTAAGCTATTGGATTGGTTATAGAGCGAGGCCTAGACTTGAGCTAGGTAAGCTATTGATTGGATTGATTTGAGCTATAGCGTGCACCTATAGGGATGATTTATTTTGGTTGGAATATTTTGGTTGGATGATTGAGGCCTAGTCTAGCTAGCAAGCGTTTTGCGTATATGTCCACTATATTGAATTATGAATCTAAACCTATGATCTCACCAGCGAAAGCTGACTTTTAGCACGTTTTCTCAGGTAATTAAGTGATGCTCTGCGGATGCTTGGGATTGGAGGCTTGGCATTTGGCACCGGTTATGGATCTATATTTTCTAAAACTCTGATAACTATTGTGGACCTATATTTATTTCTTTTGGCCCTGACTTTGGATGATTTTGGGATAATGTAAACTCTAAAACCCCGCGTGGTTGCATTTTATTTTGTTTACTTTATCTCGTTCTTTTATGTCTTGTGTTTGGATACCAATCCCCGTAGCACCCCGAAAGCTTGTTGAGTCTTCCGCTGTACCAAATTTTGGGGGTGTTACAGTTAGGGGTGTCAGTAGGGTCGGGTTGACCCTAACCCGATAAGGCTTATCGGGTCGAGTAAAAAACTTGCTGAGTTGTTTTGACCCGAACTCGATAACCCCAATAGTCTTATCAGCTCGGGTTAGGATTAAATAAATAATGCTATCGGGTTATCGGGTCAACCCGATAAGACCCGACAATCACTTTTTGACTTTTTGGTTATTACTTTTTAGAACATACAATAGTTGTTATCTTAGAAGGTATGCCCGGACCAAAACCCGATTTGGCCCAACAGGCCATGGTCCTTATATTTTTTGCTAAAGCCTGGTCTGGCCTGGGCTACCCCAAAGCCAGAAAAAGCCCGCCAAAAACCTGAAAAACCTGCTAGAAAGCTCAAAAAAGCTCGCCAAAAAAGCCCGAAAGCTGGAGCTTTTGTTGTTGAAGAGCTTTTATTGTGCAATTAAGTATTTTTTTTTATAATGTGTAACTTTGTTTTGTTATTTTTACTAATATTTTTACAAATATTAATCAAATATTGTCATATATAGTTACTATATTATCATTACAAGATATATAAAAAAGCCGGGCCTAGGTCGTGCTAAGCCCGATCCGTACCATTTGGGCTGAAATAGGCATAATATTTTGGTAAGGACCTGGGCTTTTTTGAACTATAAATGTCTGGTCTTTTTTCGGCCCTGTCTAAGCTCGGCCTAGCCCGGCTTTATGCACCCCTACCAAAGACAACCTTTAAATGAGATCTTATACGTAAATTTTTCGGCGTAAAACCACACGCCCCCAGGTAGAGAGCAGGTAGAAAATCCTACAACGAACAAGATTTTTTCCATTGTAAATTCGTACGGAGCAATCAACGAATCTCGGCAAAATAGAAGAAGATGTGACCCAATTTTCCTATTCAAATCTATCTTCTTCTTCATTCTCAACGTTATAAGTAAACTAATTCTATCACTAGTGTATAACTAAAGGGACCAAAATTTAAACATACCCACACTGATCCACTATCTGTGACTCAGCAAATTAGATCAATCCAAAATGAACAAACCCTAACTCCATTAACACACACCAGAAACACACACAAATCCCAAAATGGGCGAAATCAGAAGCTATGAAGACGAAAATCTTAATAACCACAATCCAAAAAAAGCCTAAATTATCCCAAAACATCATAAACCCCACCCAAATCCTCATAGAATTCGCCCACCACGCCCCCGAAACCGCCAGAATCAACAACGGCAGCTTTGGGAGCGTCCCGAACACCATCACAACCTCCCAACGCCAATTCCACCTCAAATTCCTCTCCCAACCTGACCAATTCTTCTTCAACACCTTGCCCAAACAAATTCTCACCTCTAGGAAGCTTCTTAAGTCCTTAATCAACGCGGACGACATCTTCGAGGTCACGTTAGTCGATAACGCGACCACTGCGTCCGCGATAGTTTTGCAAAATGTAGGGAGGGGGTTTAGTGAGGGTAGGTATGCTATGAATGATCTTGTTGTTATGTTTAGTTGCGCGTTTCAGGTGGTTAAGAAGAGTATTGACGCGTATGTGAGGCGCGCGTGTGGGGAGGTTGTTGTAGTTGATTTGTCGTTTCCTGTTAGGGGGAGTGATGAGATTGTGATGTGTTTAGGTTAGGGTTGGTTAAGGGGAAGGGGGATGGGAGGAAGGTTAGGTTAGCGATAATAGATCATATAACGTCAATGCCTAGTGAAAGAAACTCTTGAGTTGGATACTCGGGGCGTAGAGTAGGGCAAGGAAAAAGAGTCCTTGTAGCCGAACCACGATAAACATCCGTGTTGTGGTTTGATCGTTTCTTACTTTATTCTTGCATATTATTTATAGTTTATTAGTTTCGATTAGTGATTACAAGTAAAGCTTTCAAAGTAAATCAAGTGAAAAACCGGTAAACTATTCAACCCCCTTATAGTTTTCCACAGGAGTTATAAGGTTGGAAAGATTGAATATGCGTATTATTTTGGAGAAGGAGATATTGGTGACTGCAAGTTTTTTTTAGATGGAGAGAAGGTTGGATAGGGACCTTGAATGTGCGATGTGTGTTTAGGTTTTCATAATGAAGAACTTATATTCTTAAGGGTGTAGCGTTTTTTGTGGATTTGGGTTGGACATTAGATAATAATTATGGGCTTGCTGGATTTTTTAAAGTTGGGTTGCGAATTTTTAGTTAGTATGGGCTAAATCTGAAAATTTTGTTAAATTAATTGTGAGATTGGGTTTATCTAACTATCTTCACAATATTACCGTTTATCGTTTTTATATTTTTAAAAGTATCGCATGTGTAATACCTAAAAATCCTAAACGTGTAAAATGACCAAAATGCCCTTACATTTAAAAATCATTAATAATTACTTATACAATACCAAATAAGTCCTAACAAGTTTGTAATTCATCATATATGATCTAAAACATTTAGAAATCTAAAATTAAATATGAGAAAGATAATTTCGTGACATGAATATTTATTTGGGCCGTTTCTAATTTGTAAACAAACTATAAATAAAAAATAAAGATCCAATAACAACAAATAAACCCAACTGACTTAAGCCCATGTGATTCCTTTGTTTCTTTGGCCCATGCTCGATCCAAATCAAATAAAAATAAAGGTTCAACTGTCCTCTTTCTGGCATACGTACGATTCATTACAACAATTTCTAAAAACCCTAACTCTCTCAAAACACAATCAGTGGTATTCTTGAACCAAGGGTCGATCAAGTACAAGGTTTCCAAGGAGTGTGGTTTGTGTTTCTTGCATCCATTCGATTTTACACTAGCTTGGTATCATCTTTACACCTTTTCTTGTCCTTTTAATTTGTTATACGCGTGCATGGTTCCTTGAAACTATATATGTAAATTGATCTAGCTTAAACATGTATATGTACGCATGATACAATGTATAAACATATATAAATCGTACACTATTAATTATAGTCGAGACATAGGTTGTGTTTTGGTTTTTGCTTTTCGAACAACACATAAAATCATAAAAGGTTTGCGTTTTGTTTGTGTTGCAGGTGAAGGTAAATAAGGGTTTGTTGGGTTGTTGTGTCGCGACCAAAAACGGCCAAGGAGGGTATGTTTTGTTTGTGGTCGACGAGAACAAGAAAAGAATAACGAAAAGAGGAATTAGGGTTTTGCATGGTTCGAATAGGTTAGGGTTAGGGTTTTGGAAGAAAATTATGGGTTGAATGGTTTAATAAAGTTTAGGGGGTGTTTTGTTAATTTGTAAACTTAAAGGTTTATTTTGTAAACTAAAATAACTAAGGGGTAACTCGTATAAAATATAGTAGAGGGGGTAATATGTGATTTTGATATTATAAAGGTTTATTTGGTTATATACATATTATTAAGGGTCGAATGGTACTTTTTATAATTTAAGGGTTTATTTTGTAAATTTCTAAAATATAAATATTAATTTGTAAAATATGAATGTTAAGGGTCTAATTTGAATAATATGTGAAATTTATGATAATTACATTTAAAACCTTACACTTTGGTATAATTATATTTTGAACCCTAAAATATTAATAAATGTAATAATTAAACCCTAAAAACTTTATTAATAAATTTAATTGATATTTAACTTAATAATTATATGAAATCTTAATAAATATGTAAAACTGTTATTGATGGAAACTTACCAAAATAGGATACCCGCTATAAATGGAAATTACTTAAAATGGAAAGATAACCTAAAATTAGTAATCTAAGTGAAATGAACTGTTTGTAATATCGTTTTATCATTCCTTTAGGATTATGCAAGGCATGAGTGATTTTCTAGTTCTGTGTTTGCTTATTTATCAGTTTTGCTTTTGGTATAAGGTACGGATATTCTGACCTTACTCTTAAGGTTTCCTTTGTGATTACAACCTTTGATAAGAACCTTTGATATGAACCTTCTATTTTGAACCTTTACTAAGATAAACCTTGCTATTTGAACTTTTTGATATGACAACTATGTTTGAGCCTTTATTTATGAACCTTTTGTTACCTGAGCTTCACTAGGCATGGGGGTTCCATGTCCATGTCATAGATGCACCTTTGACATGACTCTAGGGCAGTAGAGTGATGTTCTGCCATGTCCCTTTCATTGGTTGTACATATATGAATGTTATATGTTTTGGGTAGGGGCGTATGGATGCATCCTATATCTGTTTCTGATATGTTATAATATGATAGTTTTTCTGGTGAATGTGGATGTATGTACAATACATGTCCTTCACAACTCTGGGAGCTAGCTACTCCATTTATGTTGCCTTATATGTGATTATGATATGTTTATGAGCTCATGATATTCTGACTCTGTTTATAGAGGTGACTATATAAATTCCTTACCTAACCTACACACTACATTTACCAAATATTCATTATGCCTAATTATGATTTTCCCATACTATATCATTTGTACCTCAGTATTTATATTTTAGTTTATTATTGTTATATCCTTTCACTGGGCTTTTTAAGCTCAGCCGCATTTCTTTTCTTCGCGGCAGGTATTCAAGATTGCTTTTGGGATAGCTTTCGGGGGTTTGAGAGTAGAGCTGAGTGAAGATTTGACCATAGTGATCTTAGATTAAAGTTATTTATGTAAGACTTCCGCTTTTGTTTAGTTATGTATGTTCTGATGTGAAACCATATTTTTGTGACAACTCTACCCTTGTCGGGTTGGGGT
Organism: Artemisia argyi; assembly: GCA_030686995.1. Taxonomy (NCBI): domain Eukaryota; kingdom Viridiplantae; phylum Streptophyta; class Magnoliopsida; order Asterales; family Asteraceae; genus Artemisia; species Artemisia argyi. The sequence continues at coordinate 30,123,019 of CM060680.1, forward strand.
GTTACAGCATGTGCTCCATTTTTGTATGAAATAGCATTTTTTTTAAACTTAAAATCTCGCTATTTGTAAAGCTATTGTCATAAAACGCATATAGCTAAAAAAATGTTGCTCGCCAAAATTTTAATTTCAGGGTACCCGCCGCCGCTTCGCCAAAAAACCCGCTAGAAAGCTCGAAAAAGCTCGCCAAAAAGCCCAAAAGCTTGAGCTTTTGTTGTTGGAGAGCTTTTATTGTGCAATTAATGTATTTTTTTATAATCTGTAACTTTGTTTTGTTATTTTTACTAATATTTTTACAAATATTAATCAAATATTGTCATATATAGTTACTATATTATCATTACAAAATATATAAAAAAAGCCCGGCCTAGCCCGGTCTATACCATTTGGGCTGAAATAGGCATAATATTTTGGTAAGGGCTTGGGCTTTTTTGAACTATAAAAGTCTGGTCTTTTTTCGGCCCGGTCTAAGCCCAGCCTGCCCCGAGCTTTGTGCACCCCTACTAAACACAACCTTTAAATAAGATCTTATACATAAATTTTTCGGCGTAAAATACACGCCTCCAGGCAGAGAGCGGGTAGAAAATCCTACAATGAACAAGATTTTTTCCATTGTAAATTCGTACGGAGCAATCAACGAATCTCAGCAAAATAGAAGAAGATGTGACCCAATTTTCCTCTTCAAATCTATCTTCTTCTCATTCTCAACATTATAAGTAAACTAATTCTATCACTAGTGATAGAAATGGGGGAGATGTTGGCGAAGAGTTAAGAGAATTCTAATGATCCCATGTTAGGAGCTTCTAACGGCTCGACATAAGAGTGAAGTAGGAGCTTACAGAGTTAGGGAATATTGTACACGGCCCTACGACTAGTATTAAAGAATATAACCCGTCATCCATCATAAATTCGTACAAAGCAATCACCGAATCTCAGCAAAATAGAAGAAGAAGCGACCCAATTTTCCAGTTCAAAAGAAGATCTATCTTCTTCTTCATTCTCAACATAAGTAAAAACTAATTCTATCACTAGTGTATAACTAGAGGGACCAAAATTTAAACATACCCACACACACTGATCCACTATCTGTGTGACTCGGCAAATTGGATCAATCATCCAAAATGAACAAACCCTAACTCCATTAACACACACTAAAAACACACACACACACACACTGAAACCAATCCCTTTTAATGGGTGAAATCAGACACCATGATGATGATAACATCAATAACCACCATATAAAAAAACCAAAACTAACCAAAACCCTCATTTCCCAGGCCCAAATCCTCACAGAATTCGCCCACCACGCGCCCGAAACTGCCCGAATCAACAACGGCAGCTTCGGGAGCGTCCCGAACACCATCACAGCCTCCCAGCGCCAATTCCATCTCAAATTCCTATCCCAACCTGACCAATTCTTCTTCACCACCTTGCCCAAACAAATTCTCACCTCTAGGAAGCTTCTTAAGTCCCTAATCAACGCGGACGACGTCTCCGAGGTCGCGTTAGTCGATAACGCGACCACTGCGTCCGCGATAGTTTTGCAAAATGTAGGCAGGGGGTTTAGTGAGGGTAGGTATTGTAGGAATGATGTTGTGGTTATGTTTAGTTGCGCGTTTCAGGCGGTTAAGAAGAGTATTGACGCGTATGTTAAGCGCGCGGGTGGGGAGGTTGTTGTAGTTGATTTGCCGTTTCCGGTTAGGGCGAGTGATGAGATTGTGAGTGCGTTTAGGTTAGGGTTGGTTAAGGGGAAGGGGGGTGGGCGGAAGGTTAGGTTAGCGATAATAGATCATATAACGTCAATGCCTAGTTTGGTAATGCCGGTTAAGGAGTTGGTTAAGGTGTGTAGGGAGGAAGGTGTGGATAGGGTGTTTGTTGACGCGGCGCACGCGATTGGGAGTGTGAGTGTGGACGTGAAGGAGATTGGGGCGGATTTTTACGTTAGTAATTTGCATAAGTGGTTTTTTTGTCCGCCGAGTGTGGCGGTGTTGTATAGTAGGAAGGATGTGGCGGAGGATTTGCATCACCCGGTTGTGTCGCATGAGTATGGGAATGGGTTAGCGATTGAGAGTGCGTGGATCGGGACTAGGGATTATAGCCCGCAGTTGGTTGTGCCGGATGTTTTCGAGTTTGTTAATAGGTTTGAAGGCGGGATTGAGGGGATTATGAGGAGGAATCATGACGCGGTTGTGGAAATGGGGGAGATGTTGGCGAAGAGCTGGGGGACGAGTTTGGGTGCGCCGCCGGAGATGTGTCCGAGTATGGCTATGGTTGGGTTGCCGTCGAGTTTGGGGGTTTTGAGCAATGATGATGCGTTGAGGTTGAGGAATTGCTTTAGAGATCGTTTTGGTGTGGAAGTTCCGATACATTATCAGCCGTTGAGAGACGAGGAAGCTGGACCGAGGGATGAGAGTGGTGGTTTTGTAACCGCGTATGCTAGGATTTCTCATCAGGTTTATAACACCGTTGATGATTATATTAAATTTAGGGATGCGGTTAACCAGCTTTTGCGTGACGGTTTTAGTTGCAAGATGTTGCTTCCTAGAGAAGAATAATGAAGTTAGTATGTTCGCGCCTTCTTTTTGTTGTTTCCGTTGAAAAAATTAACATAAGTTTTGTGATATGTTGTGTAGAATTTGTGCTTTGCACCGAGTTGTTTGTATGACAATGTAACGTTTTGTACAACGACGATATTCATTTCACAATATCAATCATAAAAGGCAGCTCTTTGTAGCTATTGCTTTTTGCGTTCATTGGCTTCTTGTTTTATACTGCATTGTTGCGTTGCTGCTACAAGTTTAGGGCTAATTCAACTAATGAACCTTAGTGTGCTTAGTGGCTTGGTATTTGAATTCATGCTTGGTACACGACACTTGTTTATCTCAAGCAGTGTATGCTAGTGATTATCCTAGAGTGCTGCATTTTATGTTTCTGTGTCTTGTTTTATGATCGCTTAGTTAGCCATCATAAGTTCATGAATGTAAGGAAAGACAAGCTTCGAGTCTTATGATTTGAGTCATGGGTTGATAATTATGGTGGAGGGGAAGTTCATTTTGCTTGTATTTAGGCTAGTCTTGTTTCCATTTATCCTTCACCCAGTGAAAAAGGGAGCTGGATGTTGATTCGTACAGTCATACTAGTAAGTGAGGTGGCTATGTGTCTGGGGTTTGAACTGGCAGACCATCACAAGTCTCATATTAAGAGTGGAAGATACTGCTTTACTGCCAGGAGGTTAGACTAAATTAAGTAAAGAACCTTAGAGTACATAATGACTTGGGGTTTTCTTTGATTCATGCTTGGTAAAGGACAGGTATTTGTCTCGAGCAGTGTATGCTAGTGATGCGCTTAAGTTTCTGTATCTTAATTTGTGACAGCTTAATTAGCCATGATAAGTCATTAGTATCTTGGTCTCTACTTAGTCTGCTGATACGAGCAAGTGAGGTGACTGTGTACTGGGGTTTGGCACTTTGACCTCAGGGTCACCAATTTGGTATTACATGTCGATAGATTAGATGACATTGTTACTTATGTGTGATGGCGATTCATATGGCAGGGGTGTTTTAGTAATGTCTTGACTCGTGAGATTATGCACATCTATTTTTTATGTTTGCATTTTGTAGATATCCGATCTAAGAGTAATGTTAAATAGACAGAACAAATCAACCTAAACATATGCCTAATCATTCATTTTTTGACACATGACATGGACATTTTTCTCTCCTCATCTCTGCCATTGAATTTGACATGTGTTTCAATCTCATTGTTAGGCCTATTCTAGCTTCATGGTTTAGGACTAAAAAATCATTTTCTCGAATGTAAATAATAATATTTTCAAGTTTTAACACAGTTATCATTCTCTCGGAAACTTTGCTCTAAGGCCTAGGCGCACATGACTAAAAAAACTGAATGACATATATAGTTCCTGCAAATACACATGTGTTTTTAGTTTCCAGAACAACTTATGATATGCAGACAGGACAATTCTTGTTGATACTGCAGTCAACAAACTAAATGATCTCTTGAAGCGAATATTTAATTTATGATACTTTGGTTAAAAATGAATGAAGACAAACCATCATTGACACATGTTTAGAAGCTTTAGTTGTTTTCTAACAATTAGAAAGGCTCTTGTGATTTTTCTCCCCAGAAAGTTCCAAAACTTGACTCGTGTTCTCCTCAGAAAGTTTATGATAAGGATGATCAAGGAATATTCGATTAATCATTTCATTTGATCAAAGCTGATTTCAAATACATGTATATGATTAGATTTTCCCTCTAAAGTTGCGAGTGTGAGAGATTAGTAGATTACCCAATTACCAAATAGGTGTGTGCCCTTTGTGTTGATGTGTTGTTCTGTTCTGTCGTATACACATCTGGTGTTACTACTAGACTTCCTTTGCAAGACACGAGAGGAGTTCATATGAACAATCCAAGGAGGTTAATGTTAGGCAACTTTATACAACAGAGTGAGTGACTTATTTCTGATAGAATGTCGTAGTATTGTGTATATTATTGATCACAGTGACAAAGTGTATTTGTTTTTCCTGAACTAAGCCCTGCAGACCAGGTGAATTTTACTAAGTTGCATTACCGATTCTGGTGTCGATCCGTGTTACTTTGTTTGTGCTTATATGTTGTAGATCAAATTGCAACATAGTATTATACAGATGTTGCAACTCCATACTAGAATGTAACTTTGGAGGTGTTATAAGTTCATGAACCTTGCAGGATTAGAGGTGTAACTGCTTGGAATCATGTGTGTAAATTCTTGCATTCAAACATATTACTACAGTTACCAAGACTGTTAGGGATTGTGTTATGGAGAAAGTTATCTGTTTATTGTGTTTGGAAAACACAATAACGCAATTCGAACTAAGCAGGGTGAGATCTGCTCTTTGAAAACACCGAGCTGCATTTCATTTCACTCATTTATGTCAGGTCTGTGTATAAAGATGCTCAGAATCCGTCTTTGATATTGATTGGGTTGTCATGCTTTCTAAACTCCACGATGACTGTATTCTTGACTACTGCAATGACACGTGTTCCCTGCATTCTTGCCAGTTGTATGAGCAACCCACTGTGTTTGTTTACCATCTCTATTCAATTAAATTTAAACCATCTATGCGCTGCTATCCTAATCTAGTAGTAATATATTAGGACTCTTCACACTTGCTTTAGCGATCACTACTCTGCTTCTGCTCATCTTTTGCACCCACTCTTTAGTCCCATCCATTGTATTGTAGTCAACTGTAAGTCACTGATGATGATAAACTTCTGGGCATTTGCAAACTCTCTTGCAGCTAGTATATCAGCTTAATTCCAGACACTGAGTCTTGGACCCATCAGCAGCTGGAACTGTGGAACCACTTGAATTGATGAGTGGTAAAATATGTTAATGTGACCATCAGTTGGATAAAATGATACAAATATTCATTTTGGTATATAGCTTTGCTATTGCCCAGATCGAATATAAAGTTTAACGATATTGGAAAACACGAAATATACAGATAATGGTTCATATTTTCGCTATTGCCCAGATCGAATATTATTTTAGCTGATTTCATATTTCTTCATTTCCTTGTATCAACTTTTGTACAAACTATGATTTTAATAATCACAATCATCACTTAATAAGTTTTTTTTTTTTTTTTAACTAATAAACATACGTTTATCACATTCATATATATATATATATATATATATATATATATATATATATATATATATATATATATATATATATATATATATATATATATATATATATTTGACATCTAGTTATTATTTGTATTTTTTTCTACAAGACATGATGATATAAAATTATAAATAGGGTGCCCCTTATGTTTTTTGTTTGAGTAAATTGCATTTTTGGTCCCTGTGGTTTGGCCAAATTGCATGCTTGGTTCCCATCCTTTCAAAAGTGCAACGACCATCCCTGTTTTGAAATTTGACCTGCATATTTAGTCTCTGACTACAGTTAAATGACTAAAATGACTTTAATCGTCTTCCCACTCGATTTTCACATGATTATTTTTTATTTCTTTATAATAAAATTCATCAATCTCATAAGAACACATGAGCAATATCACAAACACACAAATGTAATTTTGAAAATATATCATCTTAAAAAACCCTAACTAATAAACAACAATCGTCAAAAACACACTCACAAACCCTCATCCATAAAAAACACAAAAAACACATTCACACACTCACAAACCCATATACACATTATTAACTGAGAGCTTATCATCATCATCATCATCATCATCATCATCATCATCATCATTTTCATTTTTTTTTCAAAAAACATTCATTTTGAAACAAACACTTACAAAACCAAAATGGAAAAAAAACCTAACTATCAAAAACACCCATATCAACAAATAAAAAATAACCTTAAGTCTAAATTAGAATAATACAACACATATTTACAAACAAACACATTTAAACAAATTATTCCTCACAATTTTAATCAATATTTTTGTATTCTTGTTGTTGGTCGCTGCTAGCCGTCGTCGACTGCTGTTAACCGGCGTTGATGTATCACCATCTTCCTCTTTTTGTTTTCTTTGTCAACTAAACTAACTGTTAACTATAATAGATCTACATGTGATGATGGTGTCATTGCTTGGTGCTGTCTTGGTGTTCATTCACTTTGTAAAAAGAAAAATAGAAATCCATGTGAATATTCAAGGGGAAGAAGACAAACGGTATTTCAGTCATTCACTATGCAAGTTCAAAATAGGGACGTTCGTTGCACTTTCGAAAAGATAGGGACCAAACATGCAATTTGGCATAACCACATGGACCAAAAATGCAATTTACTCTTTTTTATCTTTTCAAAAAGGTGACTTATTAGAGCACAAGGTGCAGACGACGAAGTGAGGTTCGCCGTCCGATGTAGCACCTCCAACGGCGAGCCGTTGCTCGCCGCCACACCGGAGGGGCCTCGCCGTTGCTCGCCGTTGGCTAACTCGTCGTGGCCACGGCGAAGCAAGTTTTCTGACATTTTGCAGCAGCTTTCTTTTGTAACCCAGCAGCTTTCTTTTGTTGTGTTTTTTTTTTTGTTTGGTTTTGATTTTGAAGATGTGTTTTGATTTTGTAACCCAGCAGCAGATTTTGTTTGCAGGTTGTGTTTTGATTTTGAAGAAGAAGACAACATTTATAAACTTGTCCTTATGGTTTAATTTATTTGCAGTTTAAGTCCTTGTAGTTTTCTTTTCAATATTTACAGTTTTGGTCCTTGTTTATTTGCAATTTTTTTTTTTTTTTTTTTTTTTTTTTTTTTTTTTAGCAGCTTAAATTTTTTAAAAATATAAGCATAAAATTTTAATTTTAGTTATTTTTGTTTTGAATGGAATTAATTTAATTTATTTAAAGAAATGAATAATAAAATAAGTGTGTAAGAGGTGGGGCCCGAATGGGGAAGTTGAGGTTTGTTGTTGTTAGTTGAAGTTGAGGTGTTTTGGTGATGTGGCATGGTGGGGCCCGAATGGGGAGGCACAAGCTTGTTGCTGCACCTTGTGCTCTTAGAAGCAAGTATGCAATTTCAAATAAAGTAATTTTAGCTGAGTTCATATGTCTTCATTTCCTAGTATCAACTTTTTATACAAACTCTGATTTAATAATCACAATCATCACTTGCGTTTACGTTGGTCCCTTGCGTTTTGCACTGTTCTTTTTCATTTGTAATACCCGACCTAGTCGGTTCCTTGTCATTTTTGTTCAGGTCTCAGCTCCGTTAATATACTTGATTGAAGAGTTGAGATGCCATCCTGTTGTAATAACTTGCTCGTAACGTAATAAATATCTTGTTGCCTTAAAAAAAAAAAAAAAAAAAAAAAAAAAAAATCACGATCATCGCTTGATAAAGATATGATGATATAAAGGCTGCCCCTTCTGTTTTTGTTTTCTTTTCAAAAGGTGACTTAGCAAGTATGCAATTTCAAATAAAGCAAGTCTTTGCTCAAAAATAAAATAAAATAAAATAAAGTAAGTCTCATTTCACATGAGCTTTTTTTCTATAAAGTATAAACCAAATTTCTAAGCAAAGGGTTAAAGTTTTAACAGAGACACAAAGAAGACCAAGACCCAGACATGAATAAAGCCTGATCATGACATGACACCATATCTACGTACATGTGTGGTGTAGAATTATTGATGTTGTGAACTGTTCATGGTTGCATTTTCTTAAATGGCATGCATGTTACATGTTGCATGCAAAAGACATCATTAATTGAGAAGGGTAAAAAGCACAAGAGAATATCTTTATATGAACTCTTTATGATACTAGAATATTACCAAAACAAATGAAGCGAGAACCTGAGATCCGATGCGAACAATCAGTCAAAGGGGCGGAGATATTATGAAAATGGACTTTTGGTCGAGACTCCATTAGATATAGGAGTAGGACTAGTAACCTGTCACGTGTAAAACTAGCGCACATATTTTAGATAGGCGCGCTTAGTGCTTCCTTTATTTAAAGTCCATTTAGTTACAAAATAATGCGCGCATTGTCATAAACTATCCATGAGCGCATGACATCATGCGCGGTTAAGTTTTTCTCATTTGAAACTTAATATGTACGTGTAGTGTATGTGGTGCGTCCTTCACTTTTTTTCACATTCATGCACCTTTTATCCTTTGCTCAATACTACGTACGTATCATATTATCTTGACGAAGACTTTAAGGCAAGCTTGGTCATACACTAGCATTATTTTATATGAGGGATGCTACATCCACATAAAAACCTCACAAAAAACTCCCACTCGCTGACGTGTCAGCGGGTGATTGGTTTTTAGTGGGATGTGGAACCCACAAAAAACCAATCACCCGCTGACACGTCAGCGAGTGGGAGTTTTTTGTGGGATTTTTATGTGGATGTAGCAAATTTCATTTTATATTCAAAAACAAAAGATTGGGAGTTCACGTCAACAATTAATGGAAAAAGTAGAAGTTGACACATGTTAGGTGATGGGTAGATTATGTGGACACTACTGCTCAGCGCATTCTAGACCATGCGATCGACCATTTTCGTAAACCCAGTGACGTATTAATTCTGTTACGTAATCACTTTTTAAGGGTGCGTTTAGTATGCCGCCATCAATCACAATGAGAATGATTTTGATAGTAGTGGTGGGCCCCTCGATATGAAAGATCCATACCTTACCCTTTGAAGTATATGAAGTATGGAGCATTTCTATCATTCGTTACCATAGTTGTGGGCCCCCTCATCTTAAACTAACACATTTAATCACTTTCATAGTTATAGTGTCATTCTCATAGTCAGATATCAAATGCACCTTAAAAGAATATAGTAACAGTAAAGACCAATGTTTTTAAAAACCGGGTTTTTAATCGATCCGGTCGAGTCACTGGGCACTGGTTCAACCACTGGGTCAACCCAATTTTCCATTTAAATATTTTTTAATTTTTTGACCGGGTCAACCGGTTTGACCGCCGAGTCAACCCGATATTTATTTAAAAAAATTGAAAAAAACCAAACCTGGCCGGGTTTCAAGACCCGGGTTGACCCGGGTCACGCAAAACTCGGCGGGTCTAACCGGTTAACCCGATTTTAGAAACTCGGGTTTTTTTAACCCTTTTTGTGCCCGGGCATCGGTCCGACTGATTGAACAGGCCGGGTCGACCCGGGTTTGAAAACATTAATTGGTCATGACTACAATTGCAAAGACCATGCGAAGGGATCATATTTTCATGCATCAAAAGGAAATCTAAATCTTGGAAGTAGAAACTTAAAAGGAAATCGAAATAATGGGAATTGAAGAATAAGAAACTTAAAGGAAGTGCACAAAAGATGGATTTTATAAGGAAAAAAGATCATCACCTATATGTTATTTCATAAATTTGGGATTTGTGCTCTTAACCAATGCATGCATTAATAAGTCTTAAGAGCACAAGGTGTCGTGGTGTTATTCGTCTCGTGTTATAGCAAAAAATGTTGTTACATCAACACTTTTCTCTTATAATTTAAAACAAAAACACCCTCCCTCTATCAATAGTAAATTAATCAAAGCAAAGCAATTTTAGTTTTCTTTAACAAAACATTATCAATAAAATAATTTCAAAAACCAACCTCTGTTTTGGTGTTTGTCGCATGAATGACCACCTTTAGCAGTAGCAACAAAAAAAACTGTCTTAAGATTGTTATTTCTTAAGTGTAGTGCTACTAGAGACACACAAACAAATAATGTTTTGATAATAACAAGAAATATTGTTTGTTTGTTTGCACACTCACACTTGCCAGAGGTCTTTCTGGAAGCGGTCCCTTTACCCTCAGGTAAGGGTGTGACTGTTTACATCTCACCTCCTAATACCTTGCTCCGGTGGGATCGAGTATTGTTGTTGTTGTTGATGCTGCTTTTAACCAATATGCATTAAGAAGTCCTAAATGATATGAGCACAATCAAGACATTGAACCCAACACACAACCTCCCCTTTCACTCTCTTTAAACTCACGACATGCTATGCCGAGAAATAGTTATTTTTTGCATCAAAGCCTTGGAGGGACCCGTGTTCCCTAGCTGCAAAGCACATATATATAAAACCTTTGCCGATGCTTTTTCTATGCCCACACCTTGCACCTTGAGTATACTTAAACATGGACTAGTCAAGATATATAGCTCCTTGTTTTTGTAATAATGATGATAGAACTATGAAATGAAAGCTTCTATTTGGCATCCATGCATGTATCCACAAGGAGTTGGTACGCAACATCAGTGGCGGCGATTAGCATGTGCAAGTGGTGCAACTGCACCGGGCCTCCTTTGTAAGGGGCCCCCAATTTAGTATACATTCATTAATATTTATAGTTTTGTATATAAACGTTTTGAATTTTTAGTGTCTTTGTTAAATATTATCAATGTTAAACCGGGCCACATACAAAAAATAGAAGACAAACTTTGGATCACATACAAAAAGAGTGAAAGACTTGGATTATGGGGGCCTCATTTTTGATTTTGTACCGGGCCTCCCAAATCAATAGGAGGGCCCTGCGCAACATCATATCTAACCCATGGGAGCTGAGAAGCAGTCTTATTAAATGTCGATTAATTTCCGTCAATAGTATACCAAAACACAGTCTTATAAACTATGACACATGACATAAAACAACTAAAATCCATAATGGTCACATTTCGTGCCTAAACCAACTAACAAAATTGTATAAAGAACAATGTTTCGATTTAAGGCACATTAAGAGGCATGCAAACCTTCCCTAAATGGAAAGTTCTCTAGAGTACTGGTTTGTGCAGTTATATATCATGCAAGTTTAGGACTTAGGAGAAGTACATATATATTTTTTGAAAGTTGAAATTGCTCCTTTGTTCAACAATTCTATTTATTTGGGTTAACTTATTATCAAGTTTGTTAACTTTTTTGTTTTTCTCTTTTGACGTTTAGTTAGTGGTTTGTCTGTTGCTAGTGTTTGAATTTGTCTATATCAATCATGCCATGGGACAGTGTAGTAGTTTCCTTTCTTTTTCGCATGCATTTGCCTTTATAATGACATTGCTTTCATTCACTTAATCATGAACCTCTTTCTAGTTTTCATACATAAGTTTTATACATTTTTTGGTTTCTTGCCTATTCTTCACTATAATTGCCAACTTTTTGGCTCCAAGCTTAGAAAAATTTCATAATCCAATATGACAAAAGAAAAGAAAAAAGAGAGCAATGAGAGTGTCCCATTTTATAAGCTCTTTGCGTTTGCAGATTCAACTGATTACATGTTGATGATAGCGGGTACTATTGGTGCTATTGGTAATGGATTATGTATGCCTCTCTTGGCTATTGTTTTCGGCGAAGTTGTTGATGCTTTAGGTGAGAACCAGAATAACAAGGACGTGGTCGGTCTTGTTTCCAAAGTAAGTTACAAAAAGCACAAAATTTATTTTCATAGTAATTGTTTCACCACTAAAACAGCTAATTATCATATTATATACTGTGCTGTCATAGGAATCGCTGAAATTTGTTTACCTGGCTATTGGGTCTGGTGTGACATCATTCCTCCGTAAGTACTAATCCTTTCAAGGGGTGCTTGGCATTAGTTTTATGAAAGTGATCATCTCATTATCGCGTTTCAAGTTGCACGTTATCAGTGTCTTACACTACGCTAATGCAACGAAAATTTGCAACGGTAGATTTCAGTTGCAAATTTGCAACCGTAATGCAACGAATTAACAACCGAATAGCAACGACAAAGAAAATGGTTGCAAATCCGTTGCAAAATATAAACTAATTTCTTTCACATTTATTTTTATTTTTTCCGTTGCAAATTATAAAAAATTGCGACGGAAGACAAAAAGTAAATCTAAAAGAAATTAAAATTTATTTTCTGTTGCAATTCCATTGCAATTTTCATAATTTGCAACAGAATAGCAACTGAAGACAAAATTTAAATCTAAAAGAAATTATCATTTGTTTTCCGTTGCAATTCGGTTGCAAATTTTCAAATTTTGCAATGGAATAACAACGGAAGACAAGTATTAAATCTGAAACAAACTGTAGAAACGTAGAGGGGTGGTGAATACGTTCCTTTTTAAAACTTAAAATGTTTCGTTTAAAATTTCCAATTAAGTGTGACTAAATATGAATAGTAGTTATGTCACTTAATAGCAAGAATGCAAGCAATCACATAAACATAAACATAAAATGAGGTTTGAACGTTTTTAACCAATTCAGATTACACTTGGGACGGTACTTAAAATGTATGGACGGTCCCTTAAATGTTTGGGGACCGTCCCTGTATAAGGGACCGCCACCGGTGGCATTTTACTACGTGCGATTAAGTTTTCTTGTATTTTGCATTTCTAAGTTAACTAGTTAACATCATAAGCATACACATAACAAGCCACACAAACATAAATGTAATGCAAGCATAGAAAGTAAAGATATAGGAAGAGAAAACGCAAACCAGACATGATGATTTATAGTGGTTCGGCACGAAGCACCTCTTCGTCCTACTCCACTCTCCCCCTTTTGTCGAAGCAAAAAAGGTGTCGCCAATGTTGAGGTAGACTTGATAAGATGACCCAAGAAGACAACTTGAGCATACAAAATGAAAGATGATCTCCAAATGTACTAGACTATCTCGACCCCTATCGTTTAAAGTATTGAGCGTGCATCATCCTAGTGAAGCCTTGCTCCTACCGCCATGGTTTTAACCAACTCCGAATCATGTACCCAACTACTTTCGAGCTCCCCCTAGCTCATTGCATCCCTAGTTTGACACTTGCAAATGCTCCCCCTTGGTGTATGCTCAAAACTAGTTGTGATATGTTTAATTAGTTGTAATGGTCTAGTAGGTGTATTAAGTCCTAATTGTGTTAAAACTGAGGTTTAGCTTGAGGAGTCAAGCTTGCAAAGAGAAGAGCTCGAGCAACTCTCGGTTCTCTAGTCTAGGGCTGACCAAAAGACCCGAATGGACCGGACCGATCGAGACCGGACCGGACCGACCACATTCGGCACACCTTGGTGGATTATACAAATTTTGTTAAGAAGTGGTACATTTGGTAGGATTTGAGACGCTATGTAATATGATATTTGAATGTTTGACTAATTATCAATTTGGGTTTCAATTGAGCGTTTGGAAATATTTAGTTTTCGATATTTGTATATTACGGGAAATGGCTTAATGCTGTTTTTTTGTAACCAAAATTGTAACAGAATCATCACACATTCATACCGTTGCAATCTTTCTAGCAAAATTCTTTCGTTGCAATCTCGTACCAAATTTTGTCCGTTGCAATTTCCTTGTAATATATGTTGTAGCAAAACCGTTGGAAAATTATTAGAATATGATCCGTTGCAAAAATGGTTTTTAATGTACAACGAATTTTTCTTAGTTGGAAAACCGTTGCAACTTTTTTTCCCAGTTAGAAATCCGTTGCAATATAAATTTCCATGGAGCATTAACGCTACGGTAGGAATCCGTTGCAAATGGCTATTTGTAACGGATTTGCAACGGATTCCTACCGTAGCATTAGCCCAATTGTGTAGTAGTGTTAGTGTTTAAGTACAGTGAAACAAATTCTGATAGATTATACAAATAGTCGTAAAATAACAAAAGTGAGCTCGTTTTGTTATAGTTGATTATCTGAGAGTGCTTATACCATATCACATAATCACTTTTATGAAATGCAATGCCAAACAACCTCTAATTGATAAAATCGCCCTGAAATTGCTCTAATATTTATGTGTGTTAATTCATAGAGGTGGCAATGTGGATGGCAACGGGAGAAAGACAGGCTGCAAGAATACGAAATTTGTATCTAAAAACCATACTGAGACAAGATGTCTCTTTCTTCGACAAGGAAACAAATACAGGTGAAGTTGTTGGCAGGATTTCTGGCGATACCGTCCTCATACAAGATGCCATGGGGGAAAAGGTTTTTAGTTTTTTCGTTCTCAGATTAGTACAAAAGTTAAGCTGGAAACAAGTGTTTGATAAATGTTTATTCTGGTTTTGCAAGGTTGGAAAATTCACACAGCTCGTGGCAACATTTGTAGGTGGCTTCGTGATAGCATTCATCAAGGGATGGTTTCTTACGCTTGTTATGTTGTTGACGATTCCTCCATTGGTGATAACTGGTGCAGTTATGTCAATAGCGATATCCAAGATGGCGGCACGGGGCCAAAAAGCTTATACTAAAGCAGCCAATGTAGTCGAACAAACAATTGGATCAATCAGGACGGTAATGTTACAAATACGGGATAAATGTATACGGAGGCCACCCTACTATTCAACTTCTAATTGAAAAAGTTGAGTAGTTGATTGACTTTATTACTAATTGCTATTTTTTTTCGTTATAGGTTGCTTCTTTTGGCAGGGAGAAAAAAGCTGTGGCAGATTATAAATATTCGCTTACAGATGCTTATAATTCCAGTGTTAATGAAGGCCTGGCCGCTGGCGCTGGTCTTGGATCGATGCTTTGTATCATGTACTGTAGTTACGCGTTGGCCGTCTGGTATGGTGCAAAGATGATACTTGAAAGAGGGTACACTGGTGGGACTGTGGTTAACGTAATTATGGCCGTGCTTACTGGATCCTCGTGAGTAGCATTCTTTTTCTATATTAATACTATTCACTTATTACTGATATGTGCAACATCAATTTCTAACCATTTAACGCAACAAATTGCATGTTCTGAAAACATACTTCAAAAAGATTCAAGCAACTTTACTTTTTTCTAACTATTTAATGCAACAAATTGCATTTTTTGGTAGCAGGACTGCAAGTATGTTGCAAATGTCATTAAAAACTAGATGTTAGTTGTTACTGCACCTTGAATTTTGAGCTCAATTTTAGAATGTCGGGTTCTTCAGGTCTATTCGGCAAGGTACTCCGTGTTTGAGTGCCTTTGCTACAGGTCAGGCAGCAGCGTTCAAAATGTTCGAAACTATAAACCGAAAGCCTGAAATAGATGCGTATGATACAAAGGGAAAAGTATTAAGCGATATTCGTGGTGATATAGAATTAAAGAATGTATATTTCAGTTATCCAACAAGACCAGATGAGCCGATATTCAGTGGCTTCTCACTTTCTGTATCAAGTGGAACGACTGCAGCGTTGGTTGGACAAAGTGGAAGTGGAAAGTCGACAGTGATCAGCCTAATAGAGAGATTTTACGATCCACAAGCAGGGGAAATTCTTATTGACAATATTAATCTTAAAGAATTTCAACTAAAATGGATTAGAAAGAAAATCGGTCTTGTTAGCCAAGAACCTGTTTTGTTTACATCAAGTATTAAGGATAATATTATGTATGGGAAAGACGGTGCAACTGATGAGGAGATTAGAGTTGCAGTCGAGCTTGCGAATGCTGCTAAATTTATCGATCAACTACCTAAACGACTGGATACGATGGTTGGTGAACATGGAACACAACTATCTGGTGGACAGAAGCAAAGAATCGCTATAGCAAGAGCGATTCTTAAAGATCCTCGTATTCTTCTTCTGGATGAAGCAACAAGTGCACTTGATGCGGAATCCGAGAGAGTTGTGCAGGAGGCATTGGATAGGATAATGGTGAATAGAACGACTGTTATTGTTGCACATCGTCTAAGCACAGTGAGAAATGCCGATATGATTGCAGTCATTCATCACGGAAAGTTGGTTGAAAAAGGTAGTTTTTTTCTTCCTGTTTCCTTTCTTATGTCAAAGTTTGGTTACTCAATAATGAGATCAAATCCGTTAACTTTTTTATGAAATAGTTCCTTACTATAAAATCAGAACTTTAACAATTAGTAGTTAATGATTGAACAGGATCTCATTTAGAGTTACTCCAGGATCCTGAAGGAGCATATGCTCAACTTATAAGATTGCAAGAGGTTAATACCGATTCAGCACAGCATAGTTCACAAGTCAGAAGGTCATCCCACCAGCAGCCAATAAGCCCGGAGTCATCTAGCAGTCGCCATGTTATCATGCCGACACAAGATAGTGTCCCCAAGTCCATCGAGATAGAAGCCACTCGAGTCGAGGAACCGACAAAAAAGCCTCCCAAAGTCCCACTCACACGCCTTTTCTATCTTAACAAGCCCGAGATACCCATACTAGTTTTGGGATCAATTGCAGCTATAACTAATGGAATAGTCCTACCAGTTTTCGGCATACTAATATCTAGCATGATCAAGATCTTCTTTGAATCACACCATAAGATGAAAAGAGACTCAATCTTCTGGGCTCTAATGTTCACACTCGTGGGAGTAGTGTCGCTCTTTTCATTTACCGGGAGATCATATTTTTTCTCTGTTGCAGGTGCTAAACTAATAAGAAGGACAAGATTGTTATGCTTTGAGAAAGTGATAAATATGGAGGTTGGTTGGTTTGATAAGAGTGAGAACACAAGTGGTGCTATTGGTGCACGACTGTCATCAGATGCAGCCAGTGTTCGTGGTTTAGTTGGAGACGCGCTTGCTCAGCTTGTACAGGATCTATCTTCCGTTGTTGTTGGTGTGACCATAGCTCTTTTCACGTGCTGGCAATTAGCCCTTGTAATTCTTGTTCTTGCTCCATTAGTAGGTGTTAATGGATATGTTCAGGTAAAATTCAATAAAGGGTTTAGCAATGATGCTAAGGCTATGTACGAGGAAGCCAGTCAGGTGGCGAGCGATGCAGTTCGGAGTATAAGGACAGTGGCATCTTTTTGTGCAGAAGAGAAATTAGTGAGAGAGTACAGAAATAAATGTGACACTCCTAAGAAAAAAGGGATACAGCAAGGTTTGATCAGTGGGGTCGGGTTTGGTGTATCGAATTCTGTACTTTATATTATGTACGCAGCCAGTTTTTACGCTAGTGCTCGGTTTGTTGAGGCGGGAATGACTACATATTCAGACATTTTTCGGGTATTTTTTGCTCTGACAATGACAGCATATGCAGTTTCTCAATCAAGCTCATTTGCACCTGATACAGGCAAAGCCATGAGTTCTGCTGTATCAGTGTTTAACATTCTAGACCGGAAGTCAGAGATTGACCCGAGTGATGAATCAGGAATGACATTAGACACTGTCAAAGGGGAAATTGAGCTTCATCACATTAGTTTTAGATATCCCACTAGACCAGATGTCGAGATATTTCGTGATCTATGTTTAACAATCAATAGTGGGAAAACGGTCGCATTGGTTGGCGAGAGTGGGAGTGGGAAATCGACAGTTATTTCACTTCTCCAAAGATTTTACAAACCTGATTCAGGGTCTATTACACTCGATGGAGTAGAGTTGCAAAAATTTCAACTCAAGTGGCTTAGGCTGCAGATGGGTCTGGTGAGTCAAGAACCTGCATTGTTCAATGAAACCATCCGAGCAAACATTAGTTATGGAAAGGACGGTGAAGCAACCGAGGCTGAAATAGTAGCGGCTTCTGAGCTAGCCAATGCCCACAAGTTCATTAGTGGGCTACACGAAGGTTATGATACAGAGGTAGGGGAACGAGGTGTGCAACTGTCAGGAGGGCAGAAGCAAAGAGTGGCGATTGCTAGAGCGATTGTGAAGCGTCCCAAGATACTACTACTGGACGAGGCTACAAGTGCGTTGGATGCCGAGTCAGAAAAAGTGGTTCAAGACGCGTTGGATAAGGTGATGGTTAACAGGACCACAGTTGTGGTTGCTCATCGGTTGACAACTATTAAAGGAGCTGATTTGATTGCGGTTGTGAAAAATGGAGTCATTGTCGAGAAAGGAAAGCATGATGATCTAATCAATATTGAAGGCGGATTCTATGCATCTTTAGTTGCACTGCACATGACTACTTGAGCTCTAAAAACAGTTGTAACCTTAATTATAAAGAATTGTAATGGCATATAAGATCTGCTTTGTTATATCATGATACAACAGAGGTAACATATGTTATTGTGTGTGTTTGTGTGTTTATACAACAGAGTTAATATATGACATTGTTTTTATCAAATCAGTCAAGAACATTCCTACTGTTTTCATAGCTGTTCTTCTTCACAGTTAATTGCATATTACTACCATGCATTTCTTTCACTTTTAACAGAAATAACATCACTTGAAATTAGAATTTGGTTACCTGATTTTCGCGATATCAAAGTTGCCAACATTTTAGCTTTAAGCCTACGAATCCAACAATCATTGCGTAAGCTGGTGTGATGAAAGGAAACAAAAAAGACTGTCCCATTTTATAAGCTCTTTAGCGTGAAAATGATTTTCATCTAAAATGAATGAAACATTTCCATCTAGTTTGTGGCCGTTATCAGTTTTGATCAATTATGGTCCATATATATATGTGAATCCGAGTGATCAAGTAGAAGTAGCGATTCCTTGTAAAAGTCCATGAAGAATGAGCTCTCTACTCCAGAAATCCCAAGATTCTTGATTTGTTGTGAGCATGGGTCATAAACAGCAAGTGTGGTAAATGGGTCAAAAACAGCAAGTTGGGTAAACTGATGTGCATTTCGAATGTCAAATATAGGTTCACCATTCTTCCTAAACCCCAATATTTTACTTGTACGTGCGTCAATTGAGAATAGCTTTCTAAAAGACGAGTCATGCTCCATCACCCATACACCACAATGATCTGCTCCCTCAACCCAAATGTATCCATACACAACAAGAGACCCATTTAGCTTAGAGGGGTGTTTCTTTTTTCCCCATAGCTAAGAGATGCTATTTAATATTATTACTTTTTAGATGGGACCCACAAAAATCCTTTAAATGGTCTATATCCACAAGGCTTAATTTATCATCTCCTCCCTATTAAGATGCTTATATAGAAGTGGGGCCCATATGAATCCTTAGCTAAGGAAAAAAAGAAACAACCCCTGAGACATGTAAGATCAATTCATTTGTTAAGCTATCTGGCAGGTTTAGCACTTTAAACTCCTTGGTAATCAAATCAAATGACACAACCACATGATTTCTGATAGTAGAAGCCTTCTCACGAGCACCCCAATAGATAAACCTATCTATAACAACCTGAGTTGACCCGATAAGTTCAATTGATTGACGAGGCAAATTACTACTTGGAATCACATTCCAAACACCCGAGCTCAATGTAAATACTTCAACATGCCAAGGCACGTTAATGTTAAATGCATTTACAACCTTAACAACGGTAGGGTCACTAGTAACGGGACAGACCCCGAAACCATAAACAGTCTGAAGAGGGACACATCTAGGGATGGCAATAACAAATGATTTTTGGATTGATGGGTTCCAAATAACAACCACCCAATTCTTATAACGTTTATGAAAAGCATGCAAACACATTAATCCATGACACACACCAAAAATGAATGAAATATGTTGATACAAAAGTTGGGCGTACCTGATTGTTGGGCTTTGCTCTTATATCAATTCGTTCCTTAGCACTTTGTTACCTGCGTACTAAGAAAATAAACAACACCGTTAGGCTTATCGAGGGATTGTCTCCCCCGATTAGACTCCGGCGTGAGAGTAAGTAATCGAATTTAGGTTTTGGTTTAAGAGTTTAGGGATTCCGTGAATCGTACCTTCAATGAGAATCGTATGATTCTATATATAGGGGCTAAGAAACCGTGTTTCTTGCTCCTTACTCTACGCACGCATGGTGCTTATCCGAGGTAAGGATATCTATTCCTTGAATAGATGATCCTTATCGGATATCCGGTGAGTTAGATTGGGCCTTTGGGCTTCATAAGCCCAAGCGTTGATACTGCGGCCCATACCATTTGTCATGGTAGCCCATTCGTGATGGGCTTAAGTATAAGTAATGTCTATCATTTGGGCTTGCGGCCCAAATATAGGCTATACGTCATCATGTCCCCCCAGTCTAGTATGCGCGGCACGTAGCCGCGGGTACTAGACTTAATGTAAGCAGCGGTAAGCGTGGTGGGATAATGAACAAATTGTTACCGCCTTTTTGGAGGTGCAATGCACCTAACAGGTTCAAAATAGTTACCTCGGTAATTGGGGGTGGTGTCCACGTATCACTTGGGATTCGGGAAAAAGTGTTGTACCTTTTGATCTTCTAGCCATACGTTTACTGTGAGTGGGATCCACGTGGGCGTGAATTAGGGTTTTTACCACCCTATATAAGAGTGCCGTCCCCCTTTATTTTCACCACACAGTAAAATACACACACAACTACTATTCATCTTCTTCATTTTGAGAGCGTTTTTGCTAGAAAACCTTTGAACTTCTGTAGGTAATCTTTGTGTGCGTCCACTTAGTTTTAAGATGAACATGGTCGCTCAATTAGAGGAGTTTCGCTCTGCGTTGTCTGTTGAGGATGTGATGCGCTTTTCTTCCGACTTTTTTGTGCCTTTGGATGTGCATCCAGAGGCGCCAGATGTCGATGCGTGTATAGCCGACTTCCCCGAAGGGAAGATAGGTTTATACACGAAATTTTTCGAGTACGCTAACTACCGCGTACCTATATCTATATTTCTGAGCGATTTGCTCAATCACTATCGCCTCCACATCTCTCAGCTGCACTGTATAGGTGCGGCGAAGGTGTCGAATTTTGAGGTAAACTGCCGTTTACTAGCGATAGAACCAACTGTAGATTTATTCCGCTCCTTTTACCACTCAACATGGTCGAACGGTTGGGTGTCCTTTGCGAAGCGCCCGCGGGCGTTTCAATGTTATACGGAGAAGGTTGACGCCCTCAAGAATTGGAGGGAATTTTTCTTTTGGGTAGACGACGTGGTCTTTCCTTCCAATTTTGAGTTTTATACTCAGGCGTCTTTACCAAGGGATGGGCATCCCGCACCCGGTTCCTATAGTATTGCTGACGCGCAGACGTTAAATGCCAATCGATTGGCCATTAACCCCTATCCGGAGGAGTTTTTGGTGCATGTAGGATTGAGTCGCGCGTATTTTGGCGCAGCGGATGAGGTTCCCACTTTCCTGAGTGAGGATGGCCGGGGTGGGTGTTCATCCTTTGTAATTGTTTGTAAGTTTTTCATCCTTTTTCTTCGCGCATTTACCAACTAATCTTTCGTTGTTTTCTTGCTTCATTTTTATATGTGCAGAGATGGACTTATTCGCAGTGGTGAAGCTTGATAAGCCAAAGCAGGTGACCATAGGGGTGCGTCCTCTGAGGGAAGGGGAGCTGCCTTTGCTGGAAGCGACCGCGGGGCGTTTGACTGTTTTGCCCGCGACAGTCCCCGAGGACATGCCACCACTTGTGGTGACGCCCGTCCAGAGTATGGCGCCAGAGGTAGTGGTGGCGCCCACTGTGGTGCCTGAAGTGGAGGTGGCGCGCGAGGAGGCGCGCTCAGGGTCATCTGACAGTATTCGGATCCTGAAACCTGAGGAGGTGTTGAGGGAAGAGGTTGCGCAGAACTTTAAGCGCAAGGGAGAGGCTGGAACCAGTGGCACCAGCAAGAGGCGTCGACACGTCATCAAAGACGCAGAGTCGAACGCGGAAGAAACTTCGACCTCCGGCGCACGGTTGAAGGCTGATGCTTCTCCGTTTCTGTAAGTGTGCATTTCTTCTCTCTTTTTTTTTTTTTTTTTTGCAATTACTTGTTGTAATTTTTTGTTGACTGTCTTTGTTCCGTAGGAATGACGACGCGAAGGACGATGAAGTATCCTCTCCGCAGAATGAAAACAAGGGAGAGGATACCTTGGCAGCTGATGGTGGTGAGGCGCAGCAACTTCTTGATGAGTTGGCTGCGACTACTGCCCGTCAGGCTGAGCTGGTGGCGCAGCTGAAGGGAAAGCGCGTTGGGGAGAGTCGTGCTCTGGCCCAGAAGGAAGAAGAGTTGGAGAAGCTGCGCGTGCTATTGGCGGGCGTGCAGGCTGAGCTCGGGGAGTCAAGGGCGTATGGGGAGAAGATGGCTCAGGACAAGATGAGCATCTTGGCTGATCTGCTACATGCGAGGGCGTGCAACGAGCAGATAAAGGCCAAGGCATCATGGTCTGTGTCGTTCCTTGAGGAAAAAAGGTCTGAGCATTATGCTAGCCTGCAAGAGTTCAAGGAGCGCATGGAGAAGACGCTCGTGATGTATGAGGAGAAGCTGCGCGCACTTAGCATTGAGTACGACGAGGAGCTGTATCCTCATCTCATGTCTGTGATTGCTGAGCGCAGGTATTCTTACACCCTTATCTTTTAGAATTGTTTTCTTCACTCCATTTTATCTTATCTTGTTACCACTTTGTGAATGCAGGTGGTTGATCAGCCATGGGCTTCGTCTGGCAGCTCTAAGTACTTTAGAGTCTGCGGAGGTGGTGGAGGCCTTTGGGAAGGTTGTCCACTGCGCGATGGCGCGTGGCCGTTCGCAGGCGATGGAGGAGCTCCGTGAGGCCAAGTTGCTGGAGAAGGATTTGGCGGAGATTCCTGGTTATAGCTCAACGGCGTACGATGAGCTGGTGGAGGCGATGGCGGGGCTGAAGGTTCTTGAGCTGCCGCATATAGGGAAATTGGAGCGCGACCAAGATGACCCTATAGCTGTGCTGATGGCCGGTTTAACTTTGCAGCGCCATCTTGAGAAGAATGCGGAAGAGGAGTTAGACTATTATCTAAAACCTGATGTATCGCAGCTTCAAGTCCCAGTTTTTGCGCGGCCCCGTGATATCCTCAAGCCTTTTGCTCTGGAGAAGGAAGTCCCCTTGAAGGAGGTGCTGGAGCAACATGCGCAGAGGGCTGCTGTGAAGAAGGGTATCAAGGGCAAGGCCGTGATGTGCGGTATTGGCGCTGCACACCTTCCTAGATCAGATGGCGTGGCTGTAAGTGTTCCAACCGTATCGATGCAGGATGCCATAATCTTGAGTAAGTTGAAGGAAGGGAGTTCCGCCGCTCCAGAAGAGAGCCATGATCACCGCCATAGCATATAGGTTGTTTGTGAACTTATGTATTTTGTCCTTGTAATTTAATGATTATGGAATAAAATACATTTTGTTATAAGCTCATAACTTAAATATACTTGCATTGTTTGCTAAGTTTGATTATTTTACTAAGTCTTTTAAGTGCGTGACTTAAATATACTTGCATTGTTTGCTAAGTTTTATTTTTGACTAAGTCTTTTAAGTGCGTAACTTAAGTATACTTGCATTGTTTGCTAAGTTTTATTTTTGACCAAGTGTCTTGGCTCGTTATATTGCTAAGCTCGTACGGTGTACTTGGTATATGCGCATCCGTCGTGGGGTGCGCATATGAAACTTACTTTGACGTCTCAAGAGTAAGGCGCTTAGCAAGGATACGTGATCCAATGTTGATGGGTTTGCAACCCTCTTATTCAACGAGTAAATTAGTAGGTTAACTCATCCTTTATGCCTTCGTGGGTCTTTAAGTGGTGCATGCACGCCATGTAGGCAAAAAATATAAGATAGACAATATTGACATATATGCAATAAAGTAAAAGTGCGCTATGGAGTTAGCTAGAAACCATAACATTTTATTAATACTTGCAAGTTTATTGAAAAAATGGAAAACATAATTCCTAAAAAAGAAAAGAAAGACAAACACTTATTGGGCACCGCGTAGGGTGTGAGTGTGTTTGTGTAAGGGCCGTAGCCTAAAAGTAACATCTTTTGAGATTACAGATGTTCCAAGTGCGCGCTAGGTCGTGACCTTCCATATCGCGCAACCTGTATGCGCCGTTGCCGAGCGCGTCTGTGACCTCGTAAGGTCCTTCCCATTTGGGTCCGAGCTTGCCTGTGTCTTCTACGTTGCTCGCGTCATTGGCGCGGTAAACAAAGTCTCCTGGTCTGAATGAAGTGTTTTTGACTTTTGCATCATAATACTTCTTCATTTTTGCCTTAGCCTTTGCTTCACGTATAGCTGCGCGTTCGCGTCTTTCTTCCAGTATATCTAAGTCTATGCGCCGTTCCTCGTCATTTGTTGTGACGTTGACCTCTGCCGTGCGTATAGTTGGCATTCCTATCTCGGCTGGTATGACGGCTTCTGTTCCATAGACTAAGGAGAATGGCGTGTCGCCAGTACTGGTTTTGATTGTCGTGCGATGCGCCCACAAGACGTGCGAGAGCTCATCTACCCATCTTCCTTTATGTCTGTCAAGGCACGCTTTTATGCCTTCGCCTAGACTGCGATTAGCGCGCTCAACTAGGCCATTGGTTTGTGGGTGTTTGACTGAAGCAAAGTGTTGTGTGATGTTTAATTGTGCGCACCAATCTTTGAATGGGTTATCACAGAATTGTTTTCCGTTGTCTGATACGATCTCGCCTGGTAGGCCGAAGCGACAGACAATATTGTCCCAGACAAAGCGTTTTACTTGGTTTCCCGTAATGTTCACCACAGCTTTTGCTTCAATCCACTTTGTAAAATAATCTATGGCTACGATGAGGAATTTTACTCCTCCCGCTGCGACGGGAAAAGGTCCTGCGATGTCGATACCCCATTTGTAAAATGGCCATGGTGAGGTGATTGGTGTTAGCTCGTGCTGTGGTCGGCGCGGAATAGGTCTATGTACTTGGCAGTTGCTGCACTTTCTTATTAGGTCGCGTGCGTCGCGGTGCATTGTTGGCAAATAGTATCCTGCCCTTAAAGCGCTTGCCACCACGGATCGCGGTCCTGAGTGCATACTACATGATCCAGCGTGAAGTTCGCGGAGTACATAGTCTGCTTGAAGGGGTCCAACACATCTGAGCCATGGTTGTAAGAAAGATCGCCGATAGAGTACGTTGTCGCGGAATTCGAATCGTTGCGCTGTGCGCCGTATTCTTCGAGCGTCTTTATTATCTTGGGGTAGGGTTCCCTTGCTGATAAATTCGATGATAGGTGTCATCCACGTGGGATCTTGTTCTTCTATCACCGTTGATATTTCCATATCAAGGATGGACTTGTTCTTTAAGGTTTCCACCAATACCTGTTTTGAAAGGTGTGCGAAGCTTGTAGATGCGATCTTGCTGAGTGCGTCCGCCTTTCTGTTTTCCCCTCTAGGTACTTGTTTTATTGTGAACCTATCGAAGTTTTTGATCAGAGACTTTGTCTTTTCCAGGTATTGGATCATATGATCATCCTTGGCCTCGTATTCTCCTAACACGTGGTTAGCGACTAGCCGAGCATCTACGTTTGCCTCTAGGTTGCGTACACCCATTTGAATTGCGATGCGTAGTCCGGCCAGTAGGGCTTCATATTCTGCCTCATTGTTTGTGGCTGTGAACTCGAAGCGTAGCGCATAGGTGAATTCCATACCTTCTGGATTTGTAAGAATGAGTCCTGCGCCTGATCCATCTGCGCATGAGGATCCATCGGTGAACAGTGTCCATGGTTCCTGTAGATCCGTTTTTGCTGCAGATGTTGGGCTGTCGCCCTCTGGCTTCTCCACGATAAAATCAGCTAAAACTTGCCCTTTGATAGCAGTGCGCGGCCTGTATGAGATGTTGTACTCACTGAGCATTACACTCCATTTTTGTAAGCGTCCTGATGCATCTGGTTTAGAGATAACTTGTTTAATTGGCTGATCAGTGATTACCGCAATTGGATGCGCTTGGAAGTATCTGCGCAGTCTTTTGGCGGCGAACACTAAAGCCAAGACCAGTTTTTCCATGGCGCTGTAGTTAACCTCTGTTTTCTTTAAGGCTTTGCTTACGAAGTATATGGGTGTCTGGACGGAGTCTCTATCTGTCAATAGTACTGCGCTAACTGCTCCGTGGGTTGCTGATAAGTACATGATTAGTTCTTCCCCTTGTCGCGGTGCGACTAGTTTGGGAAGAGATGCCAGATGATGTTTGAGTTGTTGGAAAGCTTCCTCCGCTTCATTGGTCCAACGAAAGTCTCCCTTTTTTGTACACTTCGTGAGTGTTTTAAAGAGAGGAAGGGACTTGTCCGCTGACTTAGATAAGAAGCGATTCAGCCCTGCCAGCTTTCCATTCAGTGATTGGACTTCTTTGAGTGTGCGCGGGGAGGGGAGATCAATAACAGCCTTTGTCTTCTCTGGGCATGGTTTGATTCCATCGGGTTCTATTAAGTATCCGAGGAACATGCCTTCAGTTGCGCCAAAGGTGCACTTTTTTGGATTCAGTTTCATGTTTATCCGCCCCAACGTTCGGAATGTTTCCTCGATGTCGCGCACTAACTCATCCTCTGTATGGCTTTTTATAACAAGGTCGTCCACGTAGACTTCCAAGTTGCGGCCTACTTGTTTTTCGAAAGCTGTGTCCACCAGCCGTTGGTATGTCGCGCCTGCGTTCTTTAAGCCAAAAGGCATTTTTGTGTAGCAGTATACCCCTTGACTGGTGTGGAAAGCTGTTTTTTCTTCATCCTCCACTGCCATTTGGATTTGGTGGTACCCTTTATATGCGTCTAGGAAGCACTTGAAGGGGTATCCACATAAGGATTCAACCTTCCAATCAATTTCTGGCAATGGATAGCAGTCTTGCGGGCATGCTTTATTGAGATCCGTGAAGTCCACGCACATCCTCCAGCTACCATCGCTCTTCTTTACCATGACTGGGTTAGAGAGCCAGTCGTGGTAGTACACTTCGCGCATGATGCCCGCATCTACTAACTTGTGTACTTCTTCCAAAATAGCTTTTGCACGATCTGGAGCCTGGCCGCGCTTCTTTTGTCGTATTGGAGGGTATCCTTGTCGGATTTGTAGTTTGTGCTCTGTGATAGAACGAGGCACTCCTGTCATATGCTTTGGTTCCCATGCAAAGATGTCTAGGTTCTTTTGCAAGAGTGCGCATACGGCTGCTTTACCTTTGTCAGATAAAGATCCTCCAATCGAAACTTGTTGTTCCGGATAGTCTGGATGAATAGCGACCTTTAAATTTGGCAATTTTTCCGTGCGCTGTTCTGGAATAGTATCTGCTTCAGTTGTCACTGCGATACATTCTCTTGGTGGTACCGTTGTGTTATAGAGAGTAACCACTCCTCCTTCAACTGGGAATTTAAGCATTCCGTGTGCTGTGGATGGTACTGCGCGCATGGATGATATTCCTGGTCTTCCAATTATGCCATTGTATGGTGAGGGAGACTTGATTACCATAAAATTTATCCATGCCGCAGTTGAGTGTTGCTCATCTCCTACGACCACCAATAAGCGTAACTGCCCCATGGGCCAGATCTTTTCTCCTGTAAATCCTGTTAGTGACATTGTAGCTGGTATCAACTGACTTTGGATTTCAGGTCGCAGCCTTTTGAAGCAGTGATCATACATGATGTCTGCGGATGCTCCTCCATCAATATACATGCGGTGGATGTCGTGTCCTCCTGCATGTATTTCAATGGTCAGAGGTTCCACGACTGCGTTGTCCGCAGCGATTGTAGGGAAGGATATCTCTTTTTCTGGAGAGAATTTTTGGCTGACTTTTTGCTTTATTTTGCGCTGCCATGATTGTATCATGTATATAGTATCAGCCTTTTCTTTTGGGGGTTCTTTCTTGCCTCCATTTCTCTGTCTCTCTTTTCCTTCCTTGATGTTTTTACGAGGTGGTCCATCCTTCCTTCTCTCACTAATTTTTCGATTAGTTATTTCAGTTGGACGCACTCGTTAGTTGTATGGCCCTTTTGGCCGTGGTACTCGCAGTATCCACTACCTTGGCGTTTTTCTTCTGCCGTTTTAATTGGTGGTGGTCTTGGGAAGTTCGCACCTTCTGTTGCAAATATCTCCCTTGGAGTTTTAGTGAGAGGAGTATATTTGTCATTGTCTCTTCCACTGCGGTAGTTCCTGCCGCGGTTATTGTTTTGATCATTGGATTGTCTCCACGGCTGTTCTTGTTGCCTATAGTTTGAATATCCTTTTTTGCTATCCGCAGCAGCTGCTTCTCCTTGTATAAAGGATCTGGTGCGTTTTGTGAGTTCATCGAAAGACTGTGGAACTCTATCATTGAGCTTTCGGATGAGTTCTGGATTATTAATTCCATTCATGAACCCTGAAATTTTTAGTATTTCGGGACATGCTTTGACTTGTATGCACTCATCCTTGAAGCGCTCCATGAAGGCGCTGGTTGATTCTCCTTGGCGTTGCTTCACCCTTGCCAATTCTACAGGATTTTTAGCGCACTTCTTTCGCTGGGTGAAGTTGTGGCGGAATGCTTTTCGTAATTCCTCAAAGCCGCCTATACTCCTACGTGGGAGTTTGCTAAACCATGTGCGCGCATTCCCTACCAATGTGGAATTAAACATGTGACACCACACAGGCTGTGGCCAATTTTCGATAGTTGCGGCTGACTCGAAAATTTTTAGGTGGTCATCTGGGTCACCTGTTCCATCGTATGTCTTCACATTAGTGGGCATGCGCCTGCGCCTGTCGTCTGAGTAATCACTTATGCGACGTGTGAACGCATCAATTTTGTGGCGTCACCATGGGAGAGACATATCCTCGTTCTCTTCCTCGCGACGTTTTCCTTTTGATTTCCAGTGCCCTGTTTCTTTATCCTCGTTGTCCGAGGAATCGCTGGAGGAAGAATAATCTCTCCTTCGGCGTTTGCGCCTGCTCCTTTCAGAAGAGGAGCCTGAGGGATCTCTGCTTGGGGATCTTCTCCTCCCCAATCTATCTTGTATTCGCCTACTTTCAGGTTTGGAAGATCCTTGGCTTGGCGAATGCTGAGGCCCTAATCGATCGTGTATTCCCCGACTGCCAAGTCTGGAATGGACATTGGTGCGCCTACCGCTGTCTCCAGAGTTTTGTGAGTCAGGTACCGCACCTAACCTATCATGGACAGAGGTACGTTCTGTACGTCTTCCTCGCGGGTGGCGCGGTGGTGATGGTTCGCGTTCTGGACCAAGATTAAGTCGGGTTTGCGGATCCGCACCTGCTCTTCTTGCCGCTTCTTCTTGCATGAGGGCATTTAATGTTTCATAATTTTGGGATACAAAGTTTCCCAAAGTCAGATCCGGTGCGTCCTCAGTTGTTGCAAGAATTTCTTCCTCAGTGTTAGGCGCCCTGTTCCGTTCAGGAGCGCCTGGCGGCACAGTGTTGTTCACTGCGGGTGTAGCCTGATGAGGAGTGGTGAAGAGGGTGCGTTGGAGTTCTTCAACGCTGGGGACCTCTAAAGTAATTCTGGGTAGTTCTACCGCTGGGGGAGGTTGGGTTGTCCCTGCCTCATGGTGACCAGGTGTGCTGGTTGTCCCAGCGACTTGTCTAGAGGTTGGATCTTGTTGATTCTTCCTCAGATGGTCACGTTTTTCTGGCTGCGGAGTCCGCTGGCTCGAATTCTTATGTTTCGTCATTCTAGTTCGTTGTAGGGTCCCACGGATGGCGCCACTTGTTGATACAAAAGTTGGGCGTACCTGATTGTTGGGCTTTGCTCTTATATCAATTCGTTCCTTAGCACTTTGTTACCTGCGTACTAAGAAAATAAACAACACCGTTAGGCTTATCGAGGGATTATCTCCCCCGATTAGACTCCGGCGTGAGAGTAAGTAATCGAATTTAGGTTTTGGTTTAAGAGTTTAGGGATTCCGTGAATCGTACCTTCAATGAGAATCGTATGATTCTATATATAGGGGCTAAGAAACCGTGTTTCTTGCTCCTTACTCTACGCACGCATGGTGCTTATCCGAGGTAAGGATATCTATTCCTTGAATAGATGATCCTTATCGGATATCCGGTGAGTTAGATTGGGCCTTTGGGCTTCATAAGCCCAAGCGTTGATACTGCGGCCCATACCATTTGTCATGGTAGCCCATTCGTGATGGGCTTAAGTATAAGTAATGTCTATCATTTGGGCTTGCGGCCCAAATATAGGCTATACGTCATCAAAATATGATATTGTTCAAACAAAGGAGGCTCAACTAGCTCTTTTTGTGCCTTAAAAGTTTCGATATCATTGTCTACCAAACAAATGTGCTTAAACGTGCCCTCCATACGAGATTTGTAGCTTAGAATATGGCTATGTGGCTGCGTGTCGCGGGCACCATAACCTTTGATAAACTCGTGGCTGTCAATGAAAGATTTCCAGGGTTTTGAAACTGACCTGAACCGAATCAATGACGTGACATCATAAACTTTTTTGATGATTTCCATTTGGATTTCAAAGGGTATATTGTCTGACATTTTTGAGTTTTTTTGCTAGGATTTATGTTAACAGCAATAAGAACTGTTAGAGATGAACCATATGAAACTTGAGGCGTTACTTTGGCTTGCACGGGGTAAAAGATGGGTAGTGGAATCAATAACAGCTATTAATACCCCCTATCTTCACCTTCCTTTTTACTACATTTCCATTTCCAGATTATAAATAGCGCGAGGCGTTGCGTAGGGTGATAATCGAGTCGTATTCGTGTTAACTTATTTGAGTTCGCGTGTTAGCGGGTTAGTATAACCTCTACCCAAACACGACCAATTTATTAATCGTGTCAAGACACTCAACCCTAACACACACCTGCATAACACGTGTAACCCATTTTTGACCCGTTTAAATAAATATGTCAAGTAGTGAATAAGGTTAGTGGTTTGTTGATTTAACTAGTCTAAATGCAAAAATAATATAAGGATTAAAAATATGATAAAAATAATAGACAAATAACTATACCCCAATTTTCTCGGTTATAAGCGTCAATTTATATGATATATATGAGGTATAATCGTAATTCAATCGTATTAGGTACACAACACAATACATTTAATCTACATCCAACATAAAAAGGCATGTTATAGATTTTAGTTTTAGAGTCTTATATACTTAAACGGGTTCACGGGTTGACATGTTTAATACTTACTCAACCCAAATACGTCCCTTTATTAAATGGGTTAGGCGGTTTGACCTATTTTTTTTTACCCAAAACTGTTTATCCTCAACCAGACCTGTCGAGAATTGCCACCCATAGTGTTGCGTGGTGACATGACCAAGTCTCATGCCTTAGCGGTTAAGGCGAAGCTTTTGCGTTTATAAAGCGGCACAAAATATGTAAATATTTATATATTTTATATATAGCGAGTTTACAAAAATACGCGTCATAAGGCGGCGTGGCATGGCGGTGCCAAAAGACATCAGGGGTCAGGGTTTCCCCACCAATATACACCTTTTTGTGGAATTGGGATAATATAACTTTAATCTCTTTCGTCAATTAATGTTACTAAAAGGACATTTAACTTTTTAGATTATTGTTCATACAATTAAACTTGATTAAATGTCTAGAATGGTTAACCGTGGCCCGAACTACTTGTAACCACTCATTCGGGTACCTCATGTTCGGTTACCCACCTAGTATGGTTCGGTTTCGGATAATAAAATGGATTAGTCACCCCCGATGAAAAGTTCAAATCTTTCAATTAAACGAATAGAATCGCCCGTAAACATCCCTAGTGAGAATGTTGACGGCTTAGAGAAAAAATGATGATGCGTTGGTGGTGATGATCTTGATCACCGTACACCTATCTTTAAAACATACATAAGTCACACTTTGCCTTAAACACATACGTAGGTATCAGGCTAAAGGCCATAGTCGTGAGTTGTAACTAAGTGAGGTGCACCTCACCATTCTCACCATGTCTATCACTAAATGAGTAAGAAAAAAATGAAATTAAGGTGAGTGGGTCACTTTTGAATAAAGGGTAAGAGTAAAGTAACCATGTCTTGTGAAAGTAAGAGCGAGTGTGAAAAAATGAGAGAAGATAGAAAACTAAATGTTCTCGAGTTAAACTTAAAGAAGAAAATTAAAGAAAATTAAAAAGAAACATAAGAAGTTGTGTTATTAAGTAACAGTTAAGAAGGAAAAGAAAATGAAATGGAATGAAAGTTGGTGTGATTTTATTGATTACTAACACTCTGTTCTCTAAATTTTTTTAGGAAAGAAAAGTAAGTGGATGAAAAGGACGGGAAGAGAGAGGAGAGAAATGAGTAGGAATGGAGAGTGAAAATATGTTTTTGAGTTAAAAGAAAAGTGAGTGGAAGTGAAAGAATTTTGGGTTGACTTTGAAAAAAAAATTATAGAAAGAGAGTGTTATTTTTACAATTATATCCTTGTTTTTAAAAGATGCAAGTAAATAAATGAGGGTAATATTGTAATTACAAATAAGATGTATTTGTTCCTTTAACTTCCTTTCGTCACCCGCCCACTTTTGGGCTGTAACTTTTGGCTCCATGTCCCCACCCATTTACTCTCATTCCCTCTCACTTACTTTCTTATAAAAATCTTGAGAACACCCCATCACTTTTAGTTTCTTTACTTTCCATCTACTTTCTTTCCTATTTTTAACTAGAGAACAGAGTGTAAAGTAAAGTGTTTTTTCATTATTTTGGAGAAAAAATATTTATTTTATATTTGTTTACTTTTCTTTAATAACAACACTTAAGATCAAATTGTAATTGTAGGGTATTGAGTTATTGACCAAGTTAAAAAAAAAAAAAAAAAAAAAAAAAAAAAAATAATAATAATAATAATAATAATAATAATAATAATAATAATAATAAATAAAAAATTATTGACCACCCCATCTAGTTCCATTTGTTAAACACTTGAAGTCTTGAACTAGTCACCCTGTCCAAAACCAATTAAGTCATTTTTCATTACAACTCTCTCAAACAGTCACATAAACCCTACAAATCTTTGATCTCCGGCGTATCACGACGGCACACGACGCCGTTCAAAACCCAGATCCAAAATCACCTCCTCTTCAAAACCCACTTTTCGGTTTTCACTAATTCAACCTATTTCAAAAGTTATCATAAACCCTAGAAAAAGCCTTTTTTAAAATGTCAGACAACATTCCGTTTGAAATCCAAATGGAAATCATCAAATGGCTTCCTGTGAAGCCTTTGATTCAGTTCAGGTCAGTTTCCAAACCCTGGAAGTCTTTCATCGACAGCTCTGACTTTATCAAAGCTTACGGCGCCCGCCACACGCAACCACATAGTCATATTCTAAGGTACAGAGTTGATTCAATATTCGATGAGTTAAGGTACTTTCGTTTAGTTGAAGATGATAGCAATGAAACTTTTAAGGTACACCAAGAGCTAGCTCCATTTGTCGCGTCTCCTTTGCTTGAACAGTATATTGATATAAAGGTTGTTGGTGCGTGTCATGGATTACTGTGTTTGTATTGTTATGATGACTTTTTCGAAACCCCTCCATCCGAAATTAAAGAGATGGTTGTTATTTGGAACCCTTCTATCCGAAAATCATTTGGTATTGCTGTTGTCCGTGATGATGACTCTGTCTTTGGTTTCGGGGTTTGTCCTGTCACTTGTGATCCAACCATTGTGAAGATTATACAAACGCATAACAATACTTATGTGGAAGTTTTTACATTGAGCTCGGGTGTTTGGAATGTGATTCCAAGTGGTAATTTGCCTCGTAAAAAAATTAGACTTGATAAGTCAACTCAGGTTGTCATAGATAGGTTTATTTATTGGGCTGCTTGTGATACTACTTTTGTTGATGGTGTATATCATGATAAGTATATGATTGTGTCATTTGATTTGATTACCAATGAATTTAAACCGGTAGACCTACACCTACCAGATAGCTTAACATACAAGCCACAGGGACATGTGCCAATGTCTATTTCTAAGCTAAGGGAGTCTCTTGTTGTGTATGGATCCATTAATGTTGAGGGAGTAGAATCTTGTGGTGTATGGGTGATGCAACATGATTCGTCTTTTAAAAAGCTATTCTCAATTGGCGCACAGGTAGATAAAATATTGACGTTTAGGGACAGTGGTGAACCTATATTTGAAACTCTAAAGGGGGACGAAATGTCTAACACACTTGATGTTTACGACCCGTGCTCACAACAAATCAATAATCTTGGGATTGATGGAGAAAATGACACATTTTTCATGGGCTCTTACAAGGAATCGCTACTTCTACTCAATCACTCGGATTTACATATATATTGTGACGATAATTAGTTAAAAAAGATGACGATGACCACATTTTAAGGTGTGCCTAAGGAGGGAGGGGCCTATCTTGTAGTTAAGGTGTGTAAAAATCATTTTCAATCTATTTTAGTTGTTTATCACTGTTTTAATTTTGTTAAGTAATGTCATTTATGGAATATTATGGGATTGTAGATGAAGTATATGCTACATATTTTTCATATATGTGACTTGTAGCAATGTTATATTTAGAATGCACTTGAATCATCGTTTTATATATTTTTTATTGTTTTTGTTTGTGCTTAGGTTGGTTAAATGATTCTTGTATCGTTTAAGTTATGATAAAACATAATTCTCAGGTCTTTTAATGTTATGACATCTTCATACTAACAAATCATGTTCTAAACACACTTGCAAACACCCATAATCTGTATCCAAAAACGAGCGTATGTCAAAATATTATAACTACAATGTTATGATATCATCATACACACAAATCATGCTTTAAACGCACTTACAAACACACTTAATTTGTATCAAAACAACTGTATTTCAAAATTAATTCAAACATTTCAAAAAATAACTTCATTCGGCTCTTTACAACTACAAGGTTTTGACATGACATAATGCAATGAGAATGTCAAGATAAGAGAATTCTATATCACTGTGATTTTTAATGGACGAAAGATTCATCGGGCTTGATATGTTACAGTTTATTCATTTTCAAAAAGAAGAAAAACTATGTAATTACATGTGATTCAGGCTCGGAAAAGTCACGAGCTGTATCTCTTTTCAAGAATCTGTTCAAGCTCCCGGACCATATCTAACATTGATGGCCTTTTTTTCGGGTTTTATCATTGCAACCCCAAAGAGCTAAAGATACAACCAATGTATGATAAGCAATCTGAAGAAGCAATCACAAATGCCATCTAGACTGTTTATCTGCTGTATCAAAATGCATATCCAAACACCCCCTAAATAATTGTCAGACGGATCCATAGATGGTTAAATGAAATTGATTATCTATTTTGTTCATCTCATTTTAGTTGAACTAATCTGCCATTGATATTCTTCATAACCGTACAAATTTCTTGCAATCAAGAACCTATTTCGATTTCCATATATATTCCAATATTACAAAAACAAAATACAATACAACTCGTGCTACAAAAAAGAATGCGGCATAACTAATTTGAAGACTCTTCACAATAGCTCTAGCAATCGCGACTCTTTGCTTCTTCCCACTCGACATTTGTACACCACGTTCCCCTACAACTGTATCATAGCCTTGGTGTAACGCACTAATGAGTTTATGCATGTTTGCTAATTGCAGCTATGATTTCTTGTTTGGTTGCTTCACTATCTTTTCCATAACTAATGTTGGTGGGGATTGTGTCATTAAACAACACGGGTTCCTGGGACACTAGACTCATCTGCAGCCTTAGCCATTTTAGCTGAAACTTTTTCAGCTCGACTCCATCTAGTGTAATAGACCA
The DNA here is from genome assembly GCA_030686995.1 of Artemisia argyi. Taxonomy (NCBI): domain Eukaryota; kingdom Viridiplantae; phylum Streptophyta; class Magnoliopsida; order Asterales; family Asteraceae; genus Artemisia; species Artemisia argyi. The sequence goes on from CM060680.1 coordinate 30,158,716, forward strand.
TGAATCCGGATTGTAAAACCTTTGTAAAAGTGAAATAACCGTCGATTTCCGGAATCCACTCTCACACTAAAGCGACCATTATGCCACTGTTGATTATTAAGCATAGATCCTGGAATATCTCTACATCCAGTCTTGTGGGATATTTAAAGCTATGTGACGTAGCTCGATTTCCCCTTTCACAGTATCCAGTGTTGTACCTGATTCATCACTTGGGTCGATCTCTGACTTTCGGTCGAGAATTGCGAAAACTGATACCGCAGAACCTTTTGCTTTGCTTGTATCGGGTGCAAACGAGCTTGATTGAGAGATCGCTAACGCCGCCATTGTCAAAGCAAAAAATACCCGAAAAACATCTGTGAAATTAGTATATCCTGCCTCAACAAACCGAGCACCAGCGTAAAAACTGGCTCCATACATACAAAAAAGTAGAGCAAACGATACCCCAAACCCGATCCCACTGATTAAACCTTGTTTAATCCCCGATTTTTTGGGACCTTCACATTTATCTCAATAAAGTTTCATAACTTTTTCTTCAGCACAAAACGAGGCAACGGTCCTTATACTCGCAACTGCATCATTTGCTACTTGACTCGCTTGTACAGGATTGTCAGCAGATGCAGCCAGTTTTCATGGTTTAGTTGGAGATGCGTTTACTCAGCTTGTACAGGATCTATCTTCTGTTGTTCTTTTGACCATTGCTCTTTCCACGTGCTGGCAATTAGCCGTTGTAATTCTTGTTCTTGCTCCGTTAGTAGGTGTTAATAGATATATTCAGGTAAAATTCAATAAAGGGTTTAGCAATGATGCTAAGGCTATGTACGAGGAAGCCAGTCAGGTGGCGAGTGATGCAGTTCGGAGTATAAGGAGAGGCATCTTTTTGTGCAGAAGAGAAATTAGTCAAAGAGTACAGAAATAAATGTGACACTCCTAAGAAAAAAGAGATACAGCAAGGTTTGATTAGTGGGGCCGGGTTTGGTGTATTGAATTCGCTACTTTTTATTATGTACGCAGCCAGTTTTTATGCTGGTGCTAGGTTTGTTGAGGCGGGAATGGCTTCGGGTATATTTTTGCTCTAACAATGACAACATATGCAGTTTCTCAATCAAGCTCATTTGCAACCAATACAGGCAAAGTCATGAGCTCTGCTGTATCGGTATTTAACATCTAGACTGGAATTCAGAGATTGACCCGAGTGATGAATCAGGAATGACATTAGACACGGTCAGAGGGGAAATCAAGCTTTATCACATTAGTTTTAAATATCCCACTAGACTAAATGTCGAGATATTTCATGATCTATGTTTAACAATCAATAGTGGGAAATTGACAGTTATTTCACTTCTCCAAAGATTTTACAAACCGGATTCAGGGTGTATTACACTCGATGGAGCCGAGTTACAAAATTTCAACTCAAGTAGCTTAGGCAGCAGATGGGTCTGGTGAGTCCAGAACCCGGGTTGTTCAATGAAACCATCCGAGCAAACATTAGTTATGGAAAGGACGGTGAAGCAACCAAGGCTGAAATAGTAGCTGCTTCTGAGCTAGCCAATGCCCACAAGTTCATTAGTGGGTTACACAGAGATTATGATACAGAGGTAGGGGAACGAGGTGTGTAATTGTAAGGAGGGCAGAAGCAAAGAGTGGCGATTGCTAGAGCAATTGTGAAGAGTCCCAAGATACTATTGCTAGACGAGGCTACAAGTGAGTTGGATGCTGAGTCGGAAAAAGTGGTTCAAGATGCGTTGGATAAGGTGATGGTTAACAGGACAACAGTTGTGGTTGCTCATCGGTTGACAACTATTAAAGGAGCTGATTTGATTGCAGTTGTGAAAAATGGAGTCATCATTGAGAAAGGAAAGCATGATGATCTACCAATATTGAAGGCGGATTCTATGCATCTTTAGTTGCAACCTTATGAAGTATTGTAATGGCATATACTTACTGCTTTGTGATATTATGATACAACATACTTATATAATCCTTCCAATATCGATGAATTCAATCTTGATACTTCTGAAACTATATGGTAGTATGGAGTTACAACCCATCAACTATGTTGCAACTTATAAGACATGTTTTTTTTTTTTTTTTTTTTTTTTTTTAATCACAGTGAGTCTTTTATATAAAGTTACATATCTAAAGTTGGGAATGCGACGATATGGTATGTGCTTCTGTTCTAGCTAACTGTGAGCTCTTAGGTAATATCACCTCACTTGTCACTATATAAGACATATAATTCGATCTATAAATTTATGGAGTTTTTGGGTTGCGTTTTAGTACTAAAGATAAACGGCGTTGAGTTTTCCAAGCTTTGCTTCTTTAAACTGCCTATCTAAATATTTGAGAGTACGATAAGCTGAACTAAGCAGTAAAAACTTGGAAAACAAGATGTATCTCCTTATATAGTAGGGATTAAGCTGAAAAATAGCAATGTACTGAGTTGGTACATGAACTTTTTTCTGTTCCACTTAATGTTACGTACTTTCATGTTTTGTTCCCATTTGGTACGTGATGATGGCGTGTCACGTTATAAATGGTGACATGTGTCAGACTTTCAATTATGACACGTCATCATCATGTACCAAATTGGAACAAAACATAAAAGTACGTAACATTAAGTGAACAAAAAAAAGTTCATCTACCAAATCGGTACATTTGAAAAAGTTCGTTGCTATTTTCAGCTTAATCACTATATAGTAAAGCATCGTTAGGTAATGCACATGTAACTAGAGTAATAGACAACTAATTGATTGTTTTATCTTTTAATTTACGTTCAACTTGTTTATCAGTCTAAATGAAATTGATATTTTTATGTTTTTATTGTTTTTATATTGAAAAACCATAGGATTCCAGTATAGAATAAGGGAGCATCTAGACTTCAACACCATTTAATCTAATGACTACTTGTAAGTATCATAATTCAGATTTGAGCATGCTTATGTTTTTTAAATGACAAGTAAACACTAAAAAATCATTGACTTATTAAAATTATCAAATCATTGGCTTATTAAATCATATATTAAGCCATGAGAAAGATTCAGCAAAATACTAATACACCTTTCATCAAATTTAACTAATGATCATTAGAACTGAGTTAATTTGTGGATTAGTCTTTGCATTAGTTTAGTCATATGCAATCAATCATGCATGGTATATGGTGGACTCATGATTTACTATATTAGTTTTTTCGATTGGTTAGCCTGTATCATGACATTGTTTTCATCGAATCAATCAAAAACATTCCTGCTTTTTTCATAGCTGTTCTTCTTCACAGTTAATTGCATATAACTACCATGCCTTTGTTTCTCTTTTAACAGTATTAGAATTTGGTTACCTGATTTATGCGATATCAAAGTTGCAGCTTCAAGCCTATGAATCCAACAATCATTGCATAAGCTGCTGTGATGAAAGGAAACGAAAAAGAGAGTGTCCCATTTTATAAGCTCTTTGCTTTTGCAGATTCCACTGATTACATTTTGATGATCACGGGTACCATTGGTGCCATCGGTAATGGAATATGCATGCCCATCATGGCTATTCTTTTCGGCAATCTTATTGATTCTTTTGGTGAGAACCAGAATAACAAGGATGTGCTCCATGCTGTTTCAAAGGTATCACTGAAGTTTGTTTACCTGGCTATTGGAGCTGGTGTTGCATCATTCCTACGTAAGTAAAAATGTTACCGACTTAATCTTCTGAAGCGGTGTGAGATTAATTCTTAGTTATTTGGTTATGCTGTAAGGCAAGTTAGTTTTTGCGTTTTGTAGAGGTGGCAATGTGGATGGTAACGGGAGAAAGACAGGCTGCAAGAATCCGGAATTTGTATCTAAAAACCATACTGAGACAAGATGTCTCTTTCTTTGACAAGGAAATGAATACAGGGGAAGTTGTTGGCAGGATGTCTGGAGATACCGTCCTTATACAAGATGCCATGGGGGAGAAGGTTTGTAAATTTTGATTACAAACGTTGCACAAAACTTGAATTGCAGAACAAGTAATCAAATGTTATTTCTGTTTTTTTAGGTTGCAAAATTCATACAGCTACTAGCAACATTTGTTGGAGGTTTCTTGATAGCATTCGTCAAGGGATGGCTTCTTACGCTTGTCATGTTAATCTCGGTCCCTCCCTTGGTGATCTCTGGCGTAGTTATGTCAAAAGTGATATCCAAGATGGCGTCACGTAGCCAAAAGGCTTGTGCTAAAGCAGCCACTATAGTCGAGCAAACAATTGGATCAATCAGGACGGTAAGAATAATTAAAAAACGATAATATATGGAAGCCACCCTAGTACTTATCTTGTTTTTTGATACCAAGTATAACAAGAATTTGACTGTTCAGTAATTCTTGTTTACTTTATATACTAGAAAAGTAACCAAAGGTATATTGGGTTTTTTTCTATACAACTATTTTAAGGTTACCATGGCATAAAAAAAAATCGTATGCATATTCAGATATGATGGCCTATACACATCATTTTAGTAGTTCATTATCTAACTGGGAATCTTGACCTATGTTGTTGGGGCGTTAGGTTGCTTCTTTCGCCGGGGAAAAAAAAGCTGTGGCAGATTATGATAATTCTCTCAAAGATGCTTACACTTCTAGTGTTAATGAAGGCTTGGCTTCTGGCCTTGGTCTTGGATCGATGCTTTCAATCATATACTTTAGTTACGCATTGGCCGTTTGGTATGGTGCAAAGATGATACTCGAAAGGGGATACACTGGAGGGACCGTGGTTAACGTAATTATGGCTGTGCTGACTGGATCTGCGTGAGTAATATTTTTTTAATCCTTGTTATTACCATTGTACAATAAGTACGGTGCAACATATTTTATAAACCATATAATGCACAAAGATGTTTTTGTAGAAAAATAAAGTTGTCAAGTACATTGCATTTTTTGTGCAGGACTATTCGAAACGCGTCTCCTTGTTTAAGTGCATTTGCTGCAGGTAGAGCTGCAGCTTCCAAAATGTTTGAAACTATAAACAGAACACCTGAAATAGACGCGTATGACACGAAGGGGAAAGTATTAGGCGATATTCATGGTGATATAGAATTAAAGAATGTATATTTTAGTTATCCAACAAGACCAGATGAGCCGATATTTAGTGGATTCTCACTTTGTGTATCAAGTGGCACGACTACAGCGTTGGTAGGACAAAGTGGAAGCGGAAAGTCGACAGTGATTAGCCTAATAGAGAGATTTTATGATCCTCAAGAGGGGGAAGTTCTTATTGATACAATTAATCTAAAAAAATTTCAACTAAAATGGATTAGAATGAAAATTGGTCTTGTTAGCCAAGAACCCGTTTTGTTTACATCAAGTATTAAGGATAATATTATGTATGGAAAAGATTCCGCATCTATAGATGAGATTAGAGTTGCAGTTGAGATTGCAAATGCTGCTACATTTATCAATAAACTACCTCAAGGACTAGACACGATGGTCGGTGAGCATGGGACACAACTATCCGGTGGACAGAAGCAAAGAATTGCTATTGCAAGAGCGATCCTTAAAGACCCTCGGATCCTACTTTTGGATGAAGCAACAAGTGCACTTGATGCAGAATCTGAGAGAGTTGTGCAGGAGGCGCTGGATAGGATAATGGTGAATAGAACGACTATTATTGTTGCACATCGTCTAAGCACTATAAGAAATGCCGATATGATTGCAGTCATCCATCAGGGAAAGCTTGTTGAGAAAGGTAGTTTTATGGTTACGGTGTTTAAGATTGCTTATTTAAACCAGTAATCTGCTGATAATAAGCTAGTGCCAACTTGCTTATTTTCAAGTGCTTATTTTGTAATAAAAAAAGCATTAAGCAGCTCTGTCAAAGCACTTAGACTCAGCTACTAAACCTTAAAACTTCATAAAAGAAACTTGGTTAGCCATAACAATAGATTAACAATTTGTAGTTCTTCATTGATCAGGAACTCATTCACAGCTACTCCATGATCCGGAAGGAGCATATGCGCAACTTATAAGATCGCAAAACATTTATAATGATTCAAGACACGAAAATATCTCCGGAAATAAAATTCAAAGGACGTCCTACGAGCTGTCAACAGATCTGGTCCCATATAATAGTCACCAAGTTATTACACCGCTACAAAACAGTGTTCCCGAAGAGGAAGCTTCAGGAAAAACTAAAAACGTGCCACTAAGTCGCCTTATCTATCTGAACAAGCCTGAAATACCAGTACTAATACTGGGAGCGATAGCAGCTCTTACTAACGGAGTGATCCTTCCAGTTTTCGGTATGCATGTTTCCAACATGATTAAAACCTTCTACGAACCACATGATAAAATGAAAACAGACTCATTATTCTGGGCCAAAATGTTTGCACTCCTGGGAGTTGTATCGTTTTTATCTTTTCCAGGTAGATCATATTGTTTCTCAGTTGCTGGTGCTAAACTAATACGAAGAATAAGAGTATTATGCTTTGAAAAGGTGATAAATATGGAGGTTAGTTGGTTTGATAAGAAGGAGAACACGAGTGGAGCAATTGGCGCACGGTTGTCAGTAGATGCAGCCAATGTTCGTGGTTTAGTTGGAGACACGCTTGCTCAGATTGTGCAGAGTTCGTCATCTGTTGTTGTTGCTTTGGGTATAGCGTTTACATCATGCTGGCAGCTGTCTCTTATAGTTCTTGTTCTCATTCCCATTGTAGGAGCTAACGCATATGCTCAGATGAAATATGGAAAAGGGTTTAGTGCAGATGCAAAAAAGATGTACGAGGAAGCGAGTCAGATAGCGAGTGATGCGGTTGGGAGTATAAGGACAGTAGCGTCGTTTTGTGCAGAAGAGAAATTGGTGAAAGAGTACAGAAATAAATGTGAATGTCCCAAGAAAAGAGGGATACAGCAAGGTTTGATAAGTGGTGTCGGGTTTGGAGTTTCAACTTCGTTACTTTTTCTAATGTATTCAGCCACCTTTTATGCTGGTGCTCGGCTTGTTGAGGCTGGAAAGACTACTTTTGCGGATGTTTTCCGAGTCTTCTATGTTATGACACTCGCGGCATTTGCTGTCACTCAGTCAAGCTCATTTGCACCAGATACGGGTAAAGCTATGAGCTCTGCTGTGTCGGTTTTCGCAATTCTAGATAGGAAGTCAGAAATTGACCCAAATGATGAAACAGGTATGACGCTGGATACGGTCAAAGGAGAAATTGACTTTCGTCACGTTAGTTTTAGATATCCCAAAAGACCTGATGTTGAAATATTTCGTGATTTATGTTTAACAATCCATAGTGGCAAAACAGTTGCGTTAGTAGGTGAGAGTGGTAGCGGGAAATCAACGGTTATTTCACTTCTTCAAAGATTTTACAATCCTGATTCTGGTAGTATTACACTTGATGGGATCGAATTACAAAAATTTCAGCTAAAATGGTTCAGGCTGCAAATGGGCTTAGTATCCCAAGAACCCGTCTTGTTTAATGACACAATCCGATCCAATATTAGTTATGGAAAAGATGGTGAAGCAACCGAAACAGAAATAATAGCTGCTTCAGAATTAGCAAACGCGCATGAATTCATTAGCGCGCTACACCAAGGCTATGACACAGTTGTAGGGGAACGAGGTATACAATTGTCGGGTGGACAGAAGCAAAGAGTGGCGATTGCTAGAGCGATTGTGAAGAGTCCCAAGATACTATTGTTAGACGAGGCTACAAGTGCACTAGATGCTGAATCAGAAAGAGTGGTTCAAGACGCGTTGGATAAGGTGATGGTTAATAGGACTACCGTTGTTGTTGCTCATAGGTTGTCAACTATTAAAGGAGCAAATGTGATCGTTGTCATCAAGAATGGTCTCATCGTTGAGAAAGGAAAGCATGAAGATTTAATCAATATCAAGAACGGATTCTACACATCTTTGGTTGCACTTCACCTGAGCTCTAACATGTAAAAAGAACGAGCATCGAAATGCAAGTGCAACAAGGGTTCAATAGAAAAAGATGACATGACACTTGTATGTACATTATATGGTGATTGTTGATACAAAAGTTGGGCGTACCTGATTGTTGGGCTTTGCTCTTATATCAATTCGTTCCTTAGCACTTTGTTACCTGCGTACTAAGAAAATAAACAACACCGTTAGGCTTATCGAGGGATTGTCTCCCCCGATTAGACTCCGGCGTGAGAGTAAGTAATCGAATTTAGGTTTTGGTTTAAGAGTTTAGGGATTCCGTGAATCGTACCTTCAATGAGAATCGTATGATTCTATATATAGGGGCTAAGAAACCGTGTTTCTTGCTCCTTACTCTACGCACGCATGGTGCTTATCCGAGGTAAGGATATCTATTCCTTGAATAGATGATCCTTATCGGATATCCGGTGAGTTAGATTGGGCCTTTGGGCTTCATAAGCCCAAGCGTTGATACTGCGGCCCATACCATTTGTCATGGTAGCCCATTCGTGATGGGCTTAAGTATAAGTAATGTCTATCATTTGGGCTTGCGGCCCAAATATAGGCTATACGTCATCATGTCCCCCCAGTCTAGTATGCGCGGCACGTAGCCGCGGGTACTAGACTTAATGTAAGCAGCGGTAAGCGTGGTGGGATAATGAACAAATTGTTACCGCCTTTTTGGAGGTGCAATGCACCTAACAGGTTCAAAATAGTTACCTCGGTAATTGGGGGTGGTGTCCACGTATCACTTGGGATTCGGGAAAAAGTGTTGTACCTTTTGATCTTCTAGCCATACGTTTACTGTGAGTGGGATCCACGTGGGCGTGAATTAGGGTTTTTACCACCCTATATAAGAGTGCCGTCCCTCTTTATTTTCACCACACAGTAAAATACACACACAACTACTATTCATCTTCTTCATTTTGAGAGCGTTTTTGCTAGAAAACCTTTGAACTTCTGTAGGTAATCTTTGTGTGCGTCCACTTAGTTTTAAGATGAACATGGTCGCTCAATTAGAGGAGTTTCGCTCTGCGTTGTCTGTTGAGGATGTGATGCGCTTTTCTTCCGACTTTTTTGTGCCTTTGGATGTGCATCCAGAGGCGCCAGATGTCGATGCGTGTATAGCCGACTTCCCCGAAGGGAAGATAGGTTTATACACGAAATTTTTCGAGTACGCTAACTACCGCGTACCTATATCTATATTTCTGAGCGATTTGCTCAATCACTATCGCCTCCACATCTCTCAGCTGCACTGTATAGGTGCGGCGAAGGTGTCGAATTTTGAGGTAAACTGCCGTTTACTAGCGATAGAACCAACTGTAGATTTATTCCGCTCCTTTTACCACTCAACATGGTCGAACGGTTGGGTGTCCTTTGCGAAGCGCCCGCGGGCGTTTCAATGTTATACGGAGAAGGTTGACGCCCTCAAGAATTGGAGGGAATTTTTCTTTTGGGTAGACGACGTGGTCTTTCCTTCCAATTTTGAGTTTTATACTCAGGCGTCTTTACCAAGGGATGGGCATCCTGCACCCGGTTCCTATAGTATTGCTGACGCGCAGACGTTAAATGCCAATCGATTGGCCATTAACCCCTATCCGGAGGAGTTTTTGGTGCATGTAGGATTGAGTCGCGCGTATTTTGGCGCAGCGGATGAGGTTCCCACTTTCCTGAGTGAGGATGGCCGGGGTGGGTGTTCATCCTTTGTAATTGTTTGTAAGTTTTTCATCCTTTTTCTTCGCGCATTTACCAACTAATCTTTCGTTGTTTTCTTGCTTCATTTTTATATGTGCAGAGATGGACTTATTCGCAGTGGTGAAGCTTGATAAGCCAAAGCAGGTGACCATAGGGGTGCGTCCTCTGAGGGAAGGGGAGCTGCCTTTGCTGGAAGCGACCGCGGGGCGTTTGACTGTTTTGCCCGCGACAGTCCCCGAGGACACGCCACCACTTGTGGTGACGCCCGTCCAGAGTATGGCGCCAGAGGTAGTGGTGGCGCCCACTGTGGTGCCTGAAGTGGAGGTGGCGCGCGAGGAGGCGCGCTCAGGGTCATCTGACAGTATTCGGATCCTGAAACCTGAGGAGGTGTTGAGGGAAGAGGTTGCGCAGAACTTGAAGCGCAAGGGAGAGGCTGGAACCAGTGGCACCAGCAAGAGGCGTCGACACGTCATCAAAGACGCAGAGTCGAACGCGGAAGAAACTTCGACCTCCGGCGCACGGTTGAAGGCTGATGCTTCTCCGTTTCTGTAAGTGTGCATTTCTTCTCTCTCTTTTTTTTTTTTTTTTTTTGCAATTACTTGTTGTAATTTTTTGTTGACTGTCTTTGTTCCGTAGGGATGACGACGTGAAGGACGATGAAGTATCCTCTCCGCAGAATGAAAACAAGGGAGAGGATACCTTGGCAGCTGATGGTGGTGAGGCGCAGCAACTTCTTGATGAGTTGGCTGCGACTACTGCCCGTCAGGCTGAGCTGGTGGCGCAGCTGAAGGGAAAGCGCGTTGGGGAGAGTCGTGCTCTGGCCCAGAAGGAAGAAGAGTTGGAGAAGCTGCGCGTGCTATTGGCGGGCGTGCAGGCTGAGCTCGGGGAGTCAAGGGCGTATGGGGAGAAGATGGCTCAGGACAAGATGAGCATCTTGGCTGATCTGCTACATGCGAGGGCGTGCAACGAGCAGATAAAGGCCAAGGCATCATGGTCTGTGTCGTTCCTTGAGGAAAAAAGGTCTGAGCATTATGCTAGCCTGCAAGAGTTCAAGGAGCGCATGGAGAAGACGCTCGTGATGTATGAGGAGAAGCTGCGCGCACTTAGCATTGAGTACGACGAGGAGCTGTATCCTCATCTCATGTCTGTGATTGCTGAGCGCAGGTATTCTTACACCCTTATCTTTTAGAATTGTTTTCTTCACTCCATTTTATCTTATCTTGTTACCACTTTGTGAATGCAGGTGGTTGATCAGCCATGGACTTCGTCTGGCAGCTCTAAGTACTTTAGAGTCTGCGGAGGTGGTGGAGGCCTTTGGGAAGGTTGTCCACTGCGCGATGGCGCGTGGCCATTCGCAGGCGATGGAGGAGCTCCGTGAGGCCAAGTTGCTGGAGAAGGATTTGGCGGAGATTCCTGGTTATAGCTCAACGGCGTACGATGAGCTGGTGGAGGCGATGGCGGGGCTGAAGGTTCTTGAGCTGCCGCATATAGGAAAATTGGAGCGCGACCAAGATGACCCTATAGCTGTGCTGATGGCCGGTTTAACTTTGCAGCGCCATCTTGAGAAGAATGCGGAAGAGGAGTTAGACTATTATCTAAAACCTGATGTATCGCAGCTTCAAGTCCCAGTTTTTGCGCGGCCCCGTGATATCCTCAAGCCTTTTGCTCTGGAGAAGGAAGTCCCCTTGAAGGAGGTGCTGGAGCAACATGCGCAGAGGGCTGCTGTGAAGAAGGGTATCAAGGGCAAGGCCGTGATGTGCGGTATTGGCGCTGCACACCTTCCTAGATCAGATGGCGTGGCTGTAAGTGTTCCAACCGTATCGATGCAGGATGCCATAATCTTGAGTAAGTTGAAGGAAGGGAGTTCCGCCGCTCCAGAAGAGAGCCATGATCACCGCCATAGCATATAGGTTGTTTGTGAACTTATGTATTTTGTCCTTGTAATTTAATGATTATGGAATAAAATACATTTTGTTATAAGCTCGTAACTTAAATATACTTGCATTGTTTGCTAAGTTTGATTATTTTACTAAGTCTTTTAAGTGCGTGACTTAAATATACTTGCATTGTTTGCTAAGTTTTATTTTTGACTAAGTCTTTTAAGTGCGTAACTTAAGTATACTTGCATTGTTTGCTAAGTTTTATTTTTGACCAAGTGTCTTGGCTCGTTATATTGCTAAGCTCGTACGGTGTACTTGGTATATGCGCATCCGTCGTGGGGTGCGCATATGAAACTTACTTTGACGTCTCAAGAGTAAGGCGCTTAGCAAGGATACGTGATCCAATGTTGATGGGTTTGCAACCCTCTTATTCAACGAGTAAATTAGTAGGTTAACTCATCCTTTATGCCTTCGTGGGTCTTTAAGTGGTGCATGCACGCCATGTAGGCAAAAAATATAAGATAGACAATATTGACATATATGCAATAAAGTAAAAGTGCGCTATGGAGTTAGCTAGAAACCATAACATTTTATTAATACTTGCAAGTTTATTGAAAAAATGGAAAACATAATTCCTAAGAAAGAAAAGAAAGACAAACACTTATTGGGCACCGCGTAGGGTGTGAGTGTGTTTGTGTAAGGGCCGTAGCCTAAAAGTAACATCTTTTGAGATTACAGATGTTCCAAGTGCGCGCTAGGTCGTGACCTTCCATATCGCGCAACCTGTATGCGCCGTTGCCGAGCGCGTCTGTGACCTCGTAAGGTCCTTCCCATTTGGGTCCGAGCTTGCCTGTGTCTTCTACGTGGCTCGCGTCATTGGCGCGGTAAACAAAGTCTCCTGGTCTGAATGAAGTGTTTTTGACTTTTGCATCATAATACTTCTTCATTTTTGCCTTAGCCTTTGCTTCACGTATAGCTGCGCGTTCGCGTCTTTCTTCCAGTATATCTAAGTCTATGCGCCGTTCCTCGTCATTTGTTGTGACGTTGACCTCTGCCGTGCGTATAGTTGGCATTCCTATCTCGGCTGGTATGACGGCTTCTGTTCCATAGACTAAGGAGAATGGCGTGTCGCCAGTACTGGTTTTGATTGTCGTGCGATGCGCCCACAAGACGTGCGAGAGCTCATCTACCCATCTTCCTTTATGTCTGTCAAGGCGCGCTTTTATGCCTTCGCCTAGACTGCGATTAGCGCGCTCAACTAGGCCATTGGTTTGTGGGTGTTTGACTGAAGCAAAGTGTTGTGTGATGTTTAATTGTGCGCACCAATCTTTGAATGGGTTATCACAGAATTGTTTTCCGTTGTCTGATACGATCTCGCCTGGTAGGCCGAAGCGACAGACAATATTGTCCCAGACAAAGCGTTTTACTTGGTTTCCCGTAATGTTCACCACAGCTTTTGCTTCAATCCACTTTGTAAAATAATCTATGGCTACGATGAGGAATTTTACTCCTCCCGCTGCGACGGGAAAAGGTCCTGCGATGTCGATACCCCATTTGTAAAATGGCCATGGTGAGGTGATTGGTGTTAGCTCGTGCTGTGGTCGGCGCGGAATAGGTCTATGTACTTGGCAGTTGCTGCACTTTCTTATTAGGTCGCGTGCGTCGCGGTGCATTGTTGGCCAATAGTATCCTGCCCTTAAAGCGCTTGCCACCACGGATCGCGGTCCTGAGTGCATACTACATGATCCAGCGTGAAGTTCGCGGAGTACATAGTCTGCTTGAAGGGGTCCAACACATCTGAGCCATGGTTGTAAGAAAGATCGCCGATAGAGTACGTTGTCGCGGAATTCGAATCGTTGCGCTGTGCGCCGTATTCTTCGAGCGTCTTTATTATCTTGGGGTAGGGTTCCCTTGCTGATAAATTCGATGATAGGTGTCATCCACGTGGGATCTTGTTCTTCTATCACCGTTGATATTTCCATATCAAGGATGGACTTGTTCTTTAAGGTTTCCACCAATACCTGTTTTGAAAGGTGTGCGAAGCTTGTAGATGCGATCTTGCTGAGTGCGTCCGCCTTTCTGTTTTCCCCTCTAGGTACTTGTTTTATTGTGAACCTATCGAAGTTTTTGATCAGAGACTTTGTCTTTTCCAGGTATTGGATCATATGATCATCCTTGGCCTCGTATTCTCCTAACACGTGGTTAGCGACTAGCCGAGCATCTACGTTTGCCTCTAGGTTACGTACACCCATTTGAATTGCGATGCGTAGTCCGGCCAGTAGGGCTTCATATTCTGCCTCATTGTTTGTGGCTGTGAACTCGAAGCGTAGCGCATAGGTGAATTCCATACCTTCTGGATTTGTAAGAATGAGTCCTGCGCCTGATCCATCTGCGCATGAGGATCCATCGGTGAACAGTGTCCATGGTTCCTGTAGATCCGTTTTTGCTGCAGATGTTGGGCTGTCGCCCTCTGGCTTCTCCACGATAAAATCAGCTAAAACTTGCCCTTTGATAGCAGTGCGCGGCCTGTATGAGATGTTGTACTCACTGAGCATTACACTCCATTTTTGTAAGCGTCCCGATGCATCTGGTTTAGAGATAACTTGTTTAATTGGCTGATCAGTGATTACCGCAATTGGATGCGCTTGGAAGTATCTGCGCAGTCTTTTGGCGGCGAACACTAAAGCCAAGACCAGTTTTTCCATGGCGCTGTAGTTAACCTCTGTTTTCTTTAAGGCTTTGCTTACGAAGTATATGGGTGTCTGGACGGAGTCTCTATCTGTCAATAGTACTGCGCTAACTGCTCCGTGGGTTGCTGATAAGTACATGATTAGTTCTTCCCCTTGTCGCGGTGCGACTAGTTTGGGAAGAGATGCCAGATGATGTTTGAGTTGTTGGAAAGCTTCCTCCGCTTCATTGGTCCAACGAAAGTCTCCCTTTTTTGTACACTTCGTGAGTGTTTTAAAGAGAGGAAGGGACTTGTCCGCTGACTTAGATAAGAAGCGATTCAGCCCTGCCAGCTTTCCATTCAGTGATTGGACTTCTTTGAGTGTGCGCGGGGAGGGGAGATCAATAACAGCCTTTGTCTTCTCTGGGCATGGTTTGATTCCATCGGGTTCTATTAAGTATCCGAGGAACATGCCTTCAGTTGCGCCAAAGGTGCACTTTTTTGGATTCAGTTTCATGTTTATCCGCCCCAACGTTCGGAATGTTTCCTCGATGTCGCGCACTAACTCATCCTCTGTATGGCTTTTTATAACAAGGTCGTCCACGTAGACTTCCAAGTTGCGGCCTACTTGTTTTTCGAAAGCTGTGTCCACCAGCCGTTGGTATGTCGCGCCTGCGTTCTTTAAGCCAAAAGGCATTTTTGTGTAGCAGTATACCCCTTGACTGGTGTGGAAAGCTGTTTTTTCTTCATCCTCCACTGCCATTTGGATTTGGTGGTACCCTTTATATGCGTCTAGGAAGCACTTGAAGGGGTATCCACATAAGGATTCAACCTTCTAATCAATTTCTGGCAATGGATAGCAGTCTTGCGGGCATGCTTTATTGAGATCCGTGAAGTCCACGCACATCCTCCAGCTACCATCGCTCTTCTTTACCATGACTGGGTTAGAGAGCCAGTCGTGGTAGTACACTTCGCGCATGATGCCCGCATCTACTAACTTGTGTACTTCTTCCAAAATAGCTTTTGCACGATCTGGAGCCTGGCCGCGCTTCTTTTGTCGTATTGGAGGGTATCCTTGTCGGATTTGTAGTTTGTGCTCTGTGATAGAACGAGGCACTCCTGTCATATGCTTTGGTTCCCATGCAAAGATGTCTAGGTTCTTTTGCAAGAGTGCGCATACGGCTGCTTTACCTTTGTCAGATAAAGATCCTCCAATCGAAACTTGTTGTTCCGGATAGTCTGGATGAATAGCGACCTTTAAATTTGGCGATTTTTCCGTGCGCTGTTCTGGAATAGTATCTGCTTCAGTTGTCACTGCGATACATTCTCTTGGTGGTACCGTTGTGTTATAGAGAGTAACCACTCCTACTTCAACTGGGAATTTAAGCATTCCGTGTGCTGTGGATGGTACTGCGCGCATGGATGATATTCCTGGTCTTCCAATTATGCCATTGTATGGTGAGGGAGACTTGATTACCATAAAATTTATCCATGCCGCAGTTGAGTGTTGCTCATCTCCTACGACCACCAATAAGCGTAACTGCCCCATGGGCCAGATCTTTTCTCCTGTAAATCCTGTTAGTGACATTGTAGCTGGTATCAACTGACTTTGGATTTCAGGTCGCAGCCTTTTGAAGCAGTGATCATACATGATGTCTGCGGATGCTCCTCCATCAATATACATGCGGTGGATGTCGTGTCCTCCTGCATGTATTTCAATGGTCAGAGGTTCCACGACTGCGTTGTCCGCAGCGATTGTAGGGAAGGATATCTCTTTTTCTGGAGAGAATTTTTGGCTGACTTTTTGCTTTATTTTGCGCTGCCATGATTGTATCATGTATATAGTATCAGCCTTTTCTTTTGGGGGTTCTTTCTTGCCTCCATTTCTCTGTCTCTCTTTTCCTTCCTTGATGTTTTTTACGAGGTGGTCCATCCTTCCTTCTCTCACTAATTTTTCGATTAGTTGTTTCAGTTGGACGCACTCGTTAGTTGTATGGCCCTTTTGGCCGTGGTACTCGCAGTATCCACTACCTTGGCGTTTTTCTTCTGCCGTTTTAATTGGTGGTGGTCTTGGGAAGTTCGCAACTTCTGTTGCAAATATCTCCCTTGGAGTTTTAGTGAGAGGAGTATATTTGTCGTTGTCTCTTCCACTGCGGTAGTTCCTGCCGCGGTTATTGTTTTGATCATTGGATTGTCTCCGCGGCTGTTCTTGTTGCCTATAGTTTGAATATCCTTTTTTGCTATCCGCAGCATCTGCTTCTCCTTGTATAAAGGATCTGGTGCGTTTTGTGAGTTCATCGAAAGACTGTGGAACTCTATCATTGAGCTTTCGGATGAGTTCTGGATTATTAATTCCATTCATGAACCCTGAAATTTTTAGTATTTCGGGACATGCTTTGACTTGTATGCACTCATCCTTGAAGCGCTCCATGAAGGCGCTGGTTGATTCTCCTTGGCGTTGCTTCACCCTTGCCAATTCTACAGGATTTTTAGCGCACTTCTTTCGCTGGGTGAAGTTGTGGCGGAATGCTTTTCGTAATTCCTCAAAGCCGCCTATACTCCTACGTGGGAGTTTGCTAAACCATGTGCGCGCATTCCCTACCAATGTGGAATTAAACATGTGACACCACACAGGCTGTGGCCAATTTTCGATAGTTGCGGCTGACTCGAAAATTTTTAGGTGGTCATCTGGGTCACCTGTTCCATCGTATGTCTTCACATTAGTGGGCATGCGCCTGCGCCTGTCGTCTGAGTAATCACTTATGCGACGTGTGAACGCATCAATTTTGTGGCGTCGCCATGGGAGAGACATATCCTCGTTCTCTTCCTCGCGACGTTTTCCTTTTGATTTCCAGTGCCCTGTTTCTTTATCCTCGTTGTCCAAGGAATCGCTGGAGGAAGAATAATCTCTCCTTCGGCGTTTGCGCCTGCTCCTTTCAGAAGAGGAGCCTGAGGGATCTCTGCTTGGGGATCTTCTCCTCCCCAATCTATCTTGTATTCGCCTACTTTCAGGTTTGGAAGATCCTTGGCTTGGCGAATGCTGAGGCCCTAATCGATCGTGTATTCCCCGACTGCCAAGTCTGGAATGGACATTGGTGCGCCTACCGCTGTCTCCAGAGTTTTGTGAGTCAGGTACCGCACCTAACCTATCATGGACAGAGGTACGTTCTGTACGTCTTCCTCGCGGGTGGCGCGGTGGTGATGGTTCGCGTTCTGGACCAAGATTAAGTCGGGTTTGCGGATCCGCACCTGCTCTTCTTGCCGCTTCTTCTTGCATGAGGGCATTTAATGTTTCATAATTTTGGGATACAAAGTTTCCCAAAGTCAGATCCGGTGCGTCCTCAGTTGTTGCAAGAATTTCTTCCTCAGTGTTAGGCGCCCTGTTCCGTTCAGGAGCGCCTGGCGGCACAGTGTTGTTCACTGCGGGTGTAGCCTGATGAGGAGTGGTGAAGAGGGTGCGTTGGAGTTCTTCAACGCTGGGGACCTCTAAAGTAATCCTGGGTAGTTCTACCGCTGGGGGAGGTTGGGTTGTCCCTGCCTCATGGTGACCAGGTGTGCTGGTTGTCCCAGCGACTTGTCTAGAGGTTGGATCTTGTTGATTCTTCCTCAGATGGTCACGTTTTTCTGGCTGCGGAGTCTGCTGGCTCGAATTCTTATGTTTCGTCATTCTAGTTCGTTGTAGGGTCCCACGGATGGCGCCACTTGTTGATACAAAAGTTGGGCGTACCTGATTGTTGGGCTTTGCTCTTATATCAATTCGTTCCTTAGCACTTTGTTACCTGCGTACTAAGAAAATAAACAACACCGTTAGGCTTATCGAGGGATTGTCTCCCCCGATTAGACTCCGGCGTGAGAGTAAGTAATCGAATTTAGGTTTTGGTTTAAGAGTTTAGGGATTCCGTGAATCGTACCTTCAATGAGAATCGTATGATTCTATATATAGGGGCTAAGAAACCGTGTTTCTTGCTCCTTACTCTACGCACGCATGGTGCTTATCCGAGGTAAGGATATCTATTCCTTGAATAGATGATCCTTATCGGATATCCGGTGAGTTAGATTGGGCCTTTGGGCTTCATAAGCCCAAGCGTTGATACTGCGGCCCATACCATTTGTCATGGTAGCCCATTCGTGATGGGCTTAAGTATAAGTAATGTCTATCATTTGGGCTTGCGGCCCAAATATAGGCTATACGTCATCAGTGATTCAATGCATTACGAAATGTTTACATATGTTTCATAGTTTTATTATACTTGTTTGGTTAGGAATTCAGGGTGTTCAAAAATCCGAGAAACTAATAAACCGAGCCGAACCGCTCAATCTGAAACCGAAAAAATCGAAACCAAGAAAACCTGTTTATAACGGTTCGGTTTGTTTTTTATTTTCAGGTATCTGCGGTCAACCAACCCAACCGTGTACACGTGAAATGTCGGTATTCCTAAAATGTGCCCTCATGCACATGTTAAGTAAAATATTTTAAAATCAAACTTTCTTTACTAATCAAAAACACCATTTAGATCATATTAATTAATCTTATAAATTTCCTTAATTAAAAACGGTTATGCATTTAATTTAATGAAACTTTACTTTTATATTGGTTCAAACATGTGCCTTGAGGGCATATTTTATAAAATCCTTTTTTAGAGTAAACTGCAAAATACATCCCTGTGGTTTACAGGTTTTGCCATCTTACATCCCTGTCAGAAACTTTTGGCAAGATACATCCCCTGTTAGGTGAACGTTTGCCACTATATATCCCTCGTTTACAATGAGGACTAACGGTGCAATTTTTTTCTCCGTTATCTCTTAACGAGACAGAAAATATTACACCGTTAGCCTTCGTTAGCCAAACGTTTGCACCGTTAATCCTCATTTTGAGTTTTTTTTCTTTTTTTTTTTTTTTTTTTTTTTTTTTTTTTTTTTCTTTCTGTTTTTTACGTTTTATCCGTTTTTTTGTCAATTTTTTAAAGTTTTTTTTATACGTTTTATGGACTTTTTTACATTTTCATCTTTTTTTTTTGTACGTTTTATCCGTTTTTTGTCAGTTTTTCCCCTTTTTTGTACGTTTTATCAGTTTTTTTAAGTTTTATCTGTTTTTGTACATTTAATCCGTTTTTTATCAGTTTTTTTACGTTTTTATCCATTTTTGTACATTTAATCCGTTTTTTGTCAGTTTTTTCTTTTTTTTATATGTTTTATCAGTTTTTGTACATTTTTATCCGTTTTTTGTACGTTTTATCTGGTTTTTGTCAGTTTTTCTCCATTTTTGTACGTTTTATCAGTTTTTTTTACGTTTTTATCTGTCTTTTGTACGTTTTATCCGTTTTTGTCGGTTTTTATCATTTTTTGTACGTTTTATCGGTTCTTTTTACGTTTTTATCCATTTTTTGTACATTTAATCCATTTTTTGTCAGTTCCTTTTTCTGTTTTTTATACGTTTTATCAGTTTTTTTACGTTTTTATCTATTTTTTGTACGTTATATCCGTTTTTTGTCAGTTTTTTCTCCTTTTTTGTACGTTTTATCAGGTTTTTTTATACGTTTTTATCCGTTTTTTGTACATTTAATCCGTTTTTTATATGTTTTATCCATTTTTTTACGTTTTTATTTGTTTTTTGTACGTTTTATCGTTTTTTTATGTTTTTATCCATTTTTTGTACGTTTTATCTTTTTTTGTCAGTTTTTCTACGTTTTTATCCGTTTTTTGAACGTTATATCGGCTTTTTTACATTTTGATCCATTTTTGTCAGTTTTTTTTTACATTTTGTCCGTTTTTTGTACGTTTTTTTACATTTTATCCGTTTTTGCCATTTTTTTTATGTTTTATCTATTTTTTGTACGTTTTATCCGTTTTTTGTACGTTTTATCCATTTTTTGTAAGTTTTATCGGTTTTTTTTGTATGTTTTACCCATTTTTGTCAGTTTTTTCCCATTT
This sequence comes from Artemisia argyi, assembly GCA_030686995.1. Lineage (NCBI taxonomy): Eukaryota > Viridiplantae > Streptophyta > Magnoliopsida > Asterales > Asteraceae > Artemisia > Artemisia argyi. Next base: position 30,178,796 of record CM060680.1, read on the forward strand.
TTTTTTTTATGTTTTATCGGTTTTTTACGTTTAATTCATTTTTTTAAAACGTACAAAAAATGAACTAAACGTAAAAAACCGATAAAACATTAAAAAAATGGGAAAAACTGATAAAAAATGGCTAAAACATACAAAAAACAGTTAAAACTTACAAAAAATAGATAAAACGTACAAAAAAAACTGACAAAATTGGATGAAACGTACAAAAAATGAATAAAAGCCTAAAAAATAAAAGATAAAACATAGAAAAAACGAATTAAAACGTAAAAAAAAACTGATAAAACGTACAAAAAACGGATAAAAATGTTAAAAACCGATAAAACGTACAATAAAGGGAAAAAACTGAAAAAATCCAGATAAAACGTACAAAAACGGATAAAAACGTAAAAAAATTGATAAAACGAACAAAAAAAGGAAAAAACCTGACAAAAAACGGATAAAACGTACAAAAAAATAAAAACGTAAAAAAACCGATAAAACGTACAAAAAACGAATTAAATGTACAAAAAACGGATAAAAACGGTAAAAAACTGATAAAACGTACAAAAAAGGGAAAAACTGACAAAAAACGGATAAAAACGTAAAAAAAACTGATAAAACGTATAAAAAAGGGAAAAAGACTGACAAAAAAACGGATAAAAACGTAAAAAAACTGATAAAACGTTTAAAAAACAGAAAAAAAAACTGACAAGAAACGGATTAAATGTACAAAAAACGGATAAAAACATAAAAAAACTGATAAGACGTACAACAAAGGGAAAAAAACGAATAAAACGTAAAAAAAACGGATAAAAACGTTAAAAAAACTGATAAAACGTACAAAAAGGAAAAAAAAAAGCTGACAAAAACGGATAAAACGTACAAAAAACGGAGAAAAACGTAAAAATACGGAAAAAAAAAACTGACAAAAACGGATTAAATGTACAAAAAACAGATAAAAACGTAAAAAAAAAAAGAAAAAAACACTGATAAAACATATAAAAAACGGAAAAAGTTGACAAAAAATGGATAAAACGTAAAAAACGGAAAAAAAAATCTTAAAATGAGGACTAACGGGCAAACGTTTGGCTAACGAAGGCTATCGGTGTAATATTTTCTGTCTCGTTAAGAGATAACGGAGAAAAAAATTGCACCGTTAGTCCTCATTGTAAACGAGGGATGTATAGTGGCAAACGTTTACCTAACGGGGGATGTATCTTGCCAAAAGTTTCTGACAGGGATGTAAGATGGCAAAACCTGTAAACCACAGGGATGTATTTTGCAGTTCTCTCCCCTTTTTATTATTGCACTATTTTAATGTAGGGTAAAGTGCAAAAATGGTCCTTAACGTTCCACAAATTTGCAAAAACGGGACCGAGACAAAAAGTAGCGCAAAAAAGCCACCCACGTTCCAGATTTTCGCAAAATCGCCACTAAGAGCCCTTTTCCGTTAACTCCCGTTAGTTTTCCCGTCAGTCAAGGGTATAATCGCCATTTCACTCGCTTCCCGCCTTTGACTACCCCAACTTTATTTCAATGACCAAATTTGCAAAGTTACAAAACTTAATTTTGGAGGCACACTTGGCGATTAACCTTTCCCTCTTTTTTTGTGCAACTCGGCAACCCAATCGATTGCATAGGACTATAAAGTCCACGTTTATCCCGCTTATTCAACCATAACACACACAATCCCAACGATCAAAACAACCGACGATGGCAAACAATGGAAAAGGGAAGAGTATCTACATTATTGGTACCGAGGAAGAGGAATTTGATAAGGTTTTAAGAACCTATTATCTAAACGATTTACTTCTTGATGCATTTGGCGGAGAACCAATTGATGAGTATGGTTCTTATAGGAAGATTCCTAAGGAGTTAAGAACTAAGATTCTGACCCATCTGAGGAAACAAGATGGCTACTATGAAGCGCTTTTGAGTGATGATGATGAGGAGGAGGAGGAGAAGCAAGAGCCTGTGGATACCGTTTTACCCAAGTTTGATGAGTTGGAACAGAAGATTTCCAATCTTGAAAAGGTGTTCAAGTACATAAAGGAGAAGAAGGACAAGGAAGAAAAAGAATTGAAGAAAAAGAAGAAAAAGGGTAATGCGGAGGGCAGCGGTTCAAACTACTAAACAAGTGTTTGTTTAGATATCTGTTGGAAATTTGTAATGGTTGTGAACTCCTATGACCAATGAAAGTTTTTATGTTTATGTTACTGATATGTTTGTGTTTCGATTTTCATTTCTTTATGTTTGTGTTTCATTTTTGAAATATATGGGTACTTCCTATGCAGCTTATGCAGAAAGCAATAGATAGTCAAACAGGTGAAAGTCAAACGGTGAAATTCACTTGGTTTATTGAATAGCACTAGTAAGAAGTTAATACTCCTTGACCTACCACACAAAAATGCAGTAAATTATCCAACCAACTAGTATAGTAAAGTCTACTTTCCAACTTTATCAAAAACATACATATGGCAGAATCTGCAACTCAAAAATCAAAGAGACAGAAAATGAGTCGTAATAATACACAGGTAGAGAAAGTAAGTGGTTGTGTAATTGGTCTCGGTATCAGAAGTGGCAACAAAACAGGAGGGGGTGGTGCAAAGATAGAGGTGTTGGACGAAAGATGCTTCATCTGTTGTGGGGATGTTAAGTGTTGGAGGCATAGAGTTGTGATACTTGAACAGGCAGGTTGTGCAATGGCAGAGGTAGTAAGTGGTGGTGTCATTGGTTTGGGTATTACAAGTAGAAACATAAGTGCAGGGGGTGCTGCAGATGCAACTCAATGTCAGCTTCTTGTTTATGTTTGTGATACCACAAACTGAATCATTATGTTTAGTTTGTGTTTCTAGGATGTAGTTTTGGGCATCTCCAAACCAGAAACTGAATCACTATGTTTAGTCTATGTTTTAATGTTTCATTAATGTCAGCTTCTTGTTTATGTTTGTGATACCTATCAAATACAATAACGAAGTATAAACATATGTGAAGACATTATTCATACAAAATATGGATCATGAGATCCATTACATTCATTAACCATCACTAATCTCAAAACAACCAACCCCCTCATGGATATTTCATCTTTACAACAAACTCAATCTTCTTAAACATCTTGTCCTTGACTTGCCTAGACATCATCAACAGTGCATTCGCCCAATGCTTATCAATTGTTTGTAGCCTCCTAAGCTTCTTTGTATTGCTCCTTGCAGTTCTTGCACGTGAGCAGTTTCGAAGTCTACCAATCACATCCCCTTACGTTCGACCCTTTCAGTAATTTTTTTGGACTTGTACTCCAAATCCTGTGCCTGCTGCAAGTCTTGAAGAATCTCGGTGTGGTAAGGGCCAAGCATTACTTCAGTTAGCACATACGAGTTACAGACAACCCTTAGATTAATATCACATTCAGAGTTGTTCATGGTTAAGGAAATAGGGAGTTGTGTTTTGCAAGTGTGTGTTTTAAGAGATGCGTATTTAGTAGCCTTCATGTGTTTGCCTATAAAAGGGCTTATAAAAGATTGCCAAGTACTGTGTAGTCTTCATGTGTGGACCAAAGTTGACTTTATGCAATTCAACATTTGCAGTTTGACTTTTGAAAGTCTAAATGCAATGGGTGGAAATATAATGCAAACAAACATAGAATATAGAATCCATTACATTCAGAAACATAAACATTTTTTGCAAGTTTGACTTTTGAAAGTCCAACTGCAATGGGTTCAAACATATTGTTCTAAAGATAATCAAGTTAAACAAAGATTACAAATATAGAATCTAACAGACAATAACGTTTAACATATTGTTCAAAGATCAGTGGGTAACACATGAAGAAGTTGGAAGTGCATGCTCATCATTTGACTTCATCTTTTTAGTTGGCTTGTCAACCTGAGGTCTGTGATTGGGTGGTACTATGACTGTTGTAGACTCAATTCTTGGCCAGTATCTGCGGCTTGAACACCCATTGATCTTGAATGAGTACGTACGCGCCCATGTTTCTAGGCTGTAAGCAGAATGAACCCACTCTTCAGGCACAACAACTCCTTTTCCATCCTCATTCATATAGTTTATTGCAGCCACAGCATGTTTACATGGTATTCCAGTCAGCTCCCACATCCTACAACCACACTCCTTCCTATCCAAGTTAGCAACACAATGATCCTCGTTAGGCACAGATACTTTATATAACGAAGCTGCAATCCATTCAACAACACAATCAGTAGCTTCTTTTTTGTTTCTATCAACCATGGCTTGCACAGTAGGAGTAAGTTGTCCAACACTCCTTTCTATTATTTGCTGAACTACCACAATCCTCTTCACCAAGTACTCCCTTATATATTCAAGACAAACGATGATGGATTTATCTCTCACATCATTTAGCTGGCTACAAAACACCTCACATATGTTGTTTAAGAGTAGTCCACATAGGGCTTTGCCTGTTGAACAAATCACACATTATGTATTAATATATGATCAATTATCAGTATGTTTTTTTCCACTGCCACTTAATGAATTACCTGAAAAATGTGATCGGCTCCATTGTTCAGCTGGAATCTTCAACAACCAATCATAAGCTGCAGCATTGTTATTCTTCAGATGATCCATCTCTTTGTTGAATTCAACAACAGTTGTGGCTCTTGCAGCCTTCCAAAGCATGTCCTTGTAAACACCTCTTTTCAAATGTGACTTCATTTCCTCATGAATATGCTTAACACAAAACCTGTGTGAAGCATTTGGAAACACACTAGCAACAGCTTGTATCAATCTCTGTGAACAGGTAAGGTTATGGATGGTGTTAAAACTTTACATGTTCTCATTGTGCATAAAACACATGATTAATTATACAATAGAAATGTGCACCTTTTGCCTATCAGATATGAAAGTGAACTTGCAGTTGGTTTCTATCCCAAGATCCTCTCCTAGTAGTTTCAAAAACCAACACCAAGTTGCCTTATTTAGTGCATCAACTACAGCATATGCTACTGGATAAATCCCATTGTTTGCATCAATCCCAACTGCTGTTAGTAATTGACCTGGAAAAGGACCTGACATGGAGAATCCATCTAATCCTAAGAATTCTCTGCCACAAGCTTTGAAACCATGTTTCATAGCTCCCAAACACACATACACCCTTTTAAAAGTTCTTGTTGAACTAGCTGGATTTGTATCTAGCTGTACATCAATCCTAACAGTAGTGCCTGGATTTTGATTAACCAACTCTTTGGCATACTCTCTAATCAGTGCATAATGTTTGGTAAAAACAGGTATACCTGATTGAATTTCACAATCTTTATGGCATAGCAAATCAGACTTACTTACGGGAACATCTTCATTTACCTGATCATCGTCATCAAACACTTCATCATCATTTCGATTATAGTCTAAATCCTCTCAATCACTCCCGCCACTCTGTTCTTCTGTTTCATTATCTACCTCTACTACTTTCACATTTTCCATCTAACCACCTACAATTGTAAGTCCATAACATTAACAACAAATACACCTTTAACAAATAAAAAGAAAAAAAAAAACAAAAAAAAAAAACAAAACTCACAAAACAGGAGGGAAATTAAAGCGGAAATTGCACTTGTTGACATAAATAATGCCTAAAAACATTATTAACATATTATTAATATCTCTATGTTTTGATTATCAGAAAATATAAACTCATAGAACTAAAACTTGTGACATAAACATGTATTTAGTGATTAACATTCTCTTTACATCCAAATCACTTAAGGTATGAATAAACAAAGTGTTTAGTGCAATTTATGATCAAAGGGGTATTTAATTAACTAACACAAAGTTTATTTAATTATATAAACATATTATATATTTTTGAAAAACACTTTTAGTAATTAAGAAAAATGTTTTATTCATACTAAATATATGAATTCAAATTTTTAACCAAAATCAGTTAGTTTTTCACCAAATAAACTTTCCCTACTAAAAGACAAGAATTCTGGCCGTTTCAGCTGGGCGGCCCCCTTAATTATAAGGGGCGGTCCCCTTAATTTTAAGGGGGTCGGCCTTGATTTAAGGGGACCGGCCACGCTCCTCTGTCAGAATCTTTTGCCTATAAATACCACCTTAAACCTGGATTTTTTCCTTACCTTTTGCACTCCTAAACTTTCTGTTCTAGATCCACATCTCTATTCTCTTAATCCTTTGATCATAAGTGTATAATTCTTTGTTTCAAAGTGATTCAAACTTCATCCTCTCAAGTGCAAGAGAAGAATACTTCCATCCCCCAAGACAAGAAGTATTACAACTTGTTGTGACTTCCACATACAAGTTGTTGGTGCATCATCAAGATTATTTACATTACTCTTTGTGAAGATTGTTGTGTATATGTGATTGTAGATAGTTGTGCTAGGTATATTGATTGTGTGATTAGTTAGTTGGTTGGTGTGAAGAAGAAACGTTAGGAATTAGATTATAGTGAAGAAGCTAGGTGTGAAGTTATTAGTTGTGAAGTTAATTGGTGTGAAGAAGATAGGCTTGAAGTAGATAGTTGTGAGGATAGATAGGTGTGAAGAAGTAGTGTTGTGATTAAGTAGTGACTATGTGTGAAGAAGTTGTGTAGAAGGTGTGAATAAGTTGTGACGAAGTTGTGGTGTGTAAGGTTTCTCCGCCATAAGGAGCTTGTTGACATAGTGAAGAAAACTCTCGAGTAGGTGACTCGAGGAGTGGAGTAGGGCAAGGAAGGTGTCCTTGTAGCCGAACCACTATAAATCCTTTGTCTCGCGGTTAGATCTTTCCATATCTTACTTATTATCTTGCTTATCTTGTTATTACTTTTGTAGACGTAGACGTATATATATAGTTGCTCATATAGTGGTAGTATTGATTTTACTTAAAGATCAAACGAAAGTTTCATTCACAAAACAAAGTTTTTACAATCAAACTAAAAAGGTTACATACATATAATTGATCATTTCGATCAAGTATAGTTTTCATACAAAATATAACTAAGGATTATAAAATAAATGATTACGTACTTATCTCTTATATATAGCTATAATTGTTTATATTATGCATGTGTTGATTTTACATACTTAGTTTACATTATTATTATTGTTCATACTTAGATATACTTGTTCATATTGTTCAAGACTTGAGTTCACATAAGATTGAATCAAAGTTTTAAAAACAAACAAGGTTTTAAAACTAAACTAAGTTTTCATAATAAAATTAAAAAGACGTAAAACTATTCAACCCCCCTTCTAGTTTTCCACAATTGGTACCAGAGCCACGTCTAGCAAGATTTTTAAAATATATTGTATTTTAAAACTTGTAACGATCTATGGAATCTGAAAAATATTTAGAAGGGCAATCTATGCAAAGACCACCACTATTTGAAAGTGATGGATTTTTATATTGGAAAAATAGATTCGAAACTATCAAAAGATCTTGATCTTTGGCATGTCATTACCTTTGGTGATTTTCCCCCTATTCAATATAATTTTGAAACTAAAATGGACGAAATTGTATCTTTTGAAAAACAAAATGATGATTTGAAAAAAAAACTAGCAAAAAATAATGAGGCTAAAATGGTTATTTATAATGCCTTACCACGCAAAGAATATGAAAGAATTTTTATGTGTAAAACCGCAAAAGAAATTTGGGATTCTTTACTAATCACTCACCAAGGTAATAGTCAAGTTAAAGAGAACAAAATAGATCTTCTTGTTCAACATTATGAACAATTTACAATTCCGGATGAGGAATCAATAGATAATGCGTTTGCTAGGTTTAACACCATCATCACAAGTTTAAAAGCACTTGATGAGAATTTTTCTAGTAAGAATTTTGTTAGGAAATTTCTTAGGGCTCTTCATCCAAAATGGCGAGCTAAAGTTACGGCGATTGAAGAATCGAAGAACTTGTCAACTCTTTAACTTGATGAGTTGATCGGCAACCTGAAAGTCTACGAAGCAATAATAAAGAAAGACTCCGAGATGGTCAATGTAAAAAGAGAGCAAAGCAAGTCAATTGCGTTGAAAGCTAGGAAGGAATCTAGTAACGAGGATAGCTCAACCTCCGAAAGTGATGACGAAGAATATGCGATGGCCGTAAGAGACTTCAAGAAATTCTTCAAAAGGCGAGGAAGATTCGTTAGACAACCGCATGATGAAAGGAAAGCAAACCAAAGAAACAAAGATGACAAAAATGGCAAAAGTGATAGGAAGTGCTTCAAATGTGGTGATCCAAATCATCTCATCGGAAAATGTCCAATGATGTATAGAAATCAAAAGGCGTTTGTTGGAGGAGCTTGGAGTGATAGCGATGACGATGAGAAAGAAATCACAAATGAGGAGAAATGTCTTATGGCTAAGACATCAAGCGAGGTACGTTCCGAAACCAAATACTTTAGTGACAAAAATTTATCATTAGACGAAAAAGACCTAGATAGTGAATATAATAGGTTATGCAAATTAGGTCAAAAGGTTATAGCTAAAAATAAGTCACTAAAACATATTAATAATCTATTAGAAAATAAAGTACTTGAATTAAAAATTAGACTACAACATTTGGAAAAAGGAAAAGAAGTTTTTATAGAATGTAAAACATGCATAGAGATTAATAATGAAAATGAAAAACTTAAAGATGAAATTTTCAAACTTGACAAGTTTAAAAATAGTAGTAACCCACTTAAGAAAATAATAAGTGTTCAAGAAACTTCGGGAGATAAAACCGGTCTAGGATTACCTCAACTAATGTTTCAACTAGTGAAAATAAAAGTATAAAGTTTGAATGTGAATCTAGTAAACAAAAATCATTAGAATCAAATCCTAAGTATATACTTACAAAAGATAGAAAAATACCCATTGCGAAAGATGAAAAAGTAAAAACTTCTTATAAACCATCCTTAAAGACCGAAGTAGGATTTTCTAAACCAAAATTAAGATCTAAAACTCCACCACCAAGAAAACCAAATAATTTTCATACTCGATCTAAAACACCTCAACCTAGAAGAAACCAAAATAGACAATACTACAATAATACTAGTCATCAAATGTGGAATTATCAACCAAGTTACAATCCTTGGGGAATATTACTACTATACATGCATCCTAGCCAAATGTTGAATATGTTTGGACCAAATAACTTTGGACCAATGAGACAATGGGGAGCAAGTGGCTAAGTTATCATTCTTCGAAGAAGTTGGAATCTCATCTACTAATGACTTCTATAAGTCAACATAGTCACTTGAAGTGCTTGAAGAAAATCCATTGAAGACTGAAAGGTACGCGTTTCTGTTAAGTTCATCGCTATAATTTGCATGCTTAGCTATACATATATATTGTTTGTAACTCTTAAACATATATACGTACATAATAGCTTATATACTTATAACCTAGAAACATCATTAGTTGACTTTCCTAGGAATAAGATGAAATTGTTCATTGCCGAACATAATAGAAAATGGAAATCTTCTATATCCACTATTAGCAAACTCATGGTGATGAAGTGAAATGAGTTAAGTGGATTAATCGTTAATATAGAAGTAGGATTAGATCCCTCGCGTAAGAAAACTATGGATGAAACAAGCTCTCGTAGACTATGACATTAGGTTAGATAAGCATGCGAAAACAAAGGAACTATAGATGTTAGGTTATACCCCATTCAACACTCTCGCATCTATCATATAATTTATCGTCATCACTTCCTTTAGGATCATAGGATATGTAGATACGATAGCATGAGATAATAGTAGGCTTAACCAATCCTCTTGAGCATGAGATCTTTAATAAACATCTTTTAAAATATATGATTAATGATATTTGTTGTCAAAAATCTAATATCTTTAAAAATATGCAAAAACCTCACATTTTGGAAAATGGTTTTTCAAATAACTATCCCACTTTTAAATAACATGTTTTCACTATCAATATCCACAATTTTGTTTTGATCAAAACTAAAGATTGGGAAAATATTCTTTACCGTTCATTCACACATTTTGAAGTAAAATCCAACCTATTTTATTCAAATAACTCTCACATCTAAGTGAAAACCTACATTCAAGCATTGTTGAATAATGCTAAAAATGTCTCTGTTAAATCATGCATGGTGATCTCATATTTGTCATCTATATTTATATAAATGACACTTATAAGTGAACTAAATCAAATCAAGAGGACCATGGTTTGTCTATTAAAACTTTGTTTGTAACAAGTCTAGAAATCCATGCTATCATAACTACCCACTTATTGCACATTGATACACATTAGGATTAAATCTCCTAGTTATGTAGTTATGAAATACTTGATGTTGCTTTATTGTTTCCTAGCACTTATATTTTACTTGCTTGATGAGTATGTTTGCATGCTAGATGAAATTGCTTGTTTACTTAATCTCTTTGGTTAACATGCTTTGACTACATTATTGCCTACATAATTAGTATATGATTAATTGCCTCAAAGAGTTGGACTTGTTTGAAACCAAAAACACAATCTTTCTGCAATTCACTACCAAAAACCCTTTTCTGGCAATCTGGGAATCACCAGATGGGCGGCCCCCTTAAATCATAAGGCGGCCCCCTTAATTATTAAGGGGACCGGCCTCCAATTAAGGGGACCGGCCATCTGATGGTCGAAAGTGTTGTTTCTTTTTTCTACTTTTTAGCCCATTTCATCCTACACCTCTCATAATACACAAACCTATTCTATCCTAAACCTTCCATCAAAGTTTATCCATCCTTGATCCCACCAATCCTACATTATAAACATTCTCATTCCTCTCAATCTCCACTCATCTCATCATGTCCTCTCCCATTAAACCAAAACCTTTACACACTTAAACCTCATAACCTTTACTCATCTCAACCTCAAATTTCATCTCCTAGTGCACCTAATGCACCATCTATAAGACTCTACTACCAAGAAATCCCTTCCATGAACATCGCTCTTTCACTCTCACCAATCACATCACTTGATACTCATTTTCCATCTTCACCATTAACTCCACCTAGTCATCCTCTCAAAAAGATTCAACCATATAACCGTTTCCTAAACTCTACAAAGTGTGTCATCACCACTACAACTTAACCCATGATGGTCAAACCATATTTCATGATACACAAACCTCATGTTCACTCAAATGAACCCTTTCACAACTCAAGTGATGTTGTTCATAATCAACCAACACCTAAACCTCACTCTCACACAAATGATCCATTTAACAACAAATCATCCATTCGTGCTTTCACTAATGCTCCTTCTTATGATGAGCATGCACAATCCCAAAACAATAATCCCAACCTCATTACCAACACTTTGCATGTTGCTCACTCAACAAAAACACCATCCACTCATGAAGCATCTCTTCCACCCATATCATGTTTTCATGATTACCCAAGCTAAAACATGTCTCCACCACCAAGAGTATCACCACCACATCTTACAACTTCACATGCCATTCCTATGTTGCATGTTCAAACCCTCACCCAAGACAACTATCATGCTCCACCACCATCACCTTCCTTTGAACACTTGAAGTTCGTTGAGAAGCTACAAGAAGCCTGTGAGCTTAATGCTCTTTTAACCTTACATCTTGCTCAACACAATTTGGATCCACCTTCATCTAAGCTCACCCTCATCACCACACAACATAAATCAAGTTGAAAAACATGTCAACAATTGACCTTGTTGCATCTTTCTCCTAAAAACCATTGCATTCAATGAACATCTCACTTGGATTGAATGTCTTCTTACTAGATCACATCCAATACCCTCACTTGAACAACATTCAAAACCTTAATTAACCTCTTCCGCTACAAACTCTCCACCACCAAAATCTCCAACATTCATGACCCAAACATACCTCCATTAATCCAACAACCTTACCCTAACTCAATCATCTTCATTCCAAACACTCCATCATCAACCATCTAAGCATACTATATGCTTAAGATTTTCACTCTCAAATACGAATCAACCAACCTTTTGTTACAAGCAAGTCCGATGGCTCTCTTTGGCAAATTAGGATTTTTTTTAACATAATCACTTTAAATTAATTGTTATGTATCCTTATTATTTGTTTGATGTGCTTGTTATTTGTATATTGTGTAGCCTCTCGTAATTTTCCCAACGGTTAGTAAATACTTACAAGTTATTACGTTATTTAAATACCCACTTTTACGTATGAATTTTTTTTTAGACTTGATATATAAATCACAACGGTAAAATTTTGAATTATCTTTTGCTTAGAAACGTTGCTTGCACACAAACCTAGATAGTCTAAATTATCGCGAATATATATATTAAAAACATTTATATTTTATAATATACGTTTCGTATATTTAAGGTACAATATTTATATATTCCCGGAGCCTACGAAAATTCCCGAGATCACTTATTAAGAATATTTGATCGTAACCCGACTCTCAAAACACACCAGGTGGACCCCATTGACTCATTGGGCCTTAAACCCAACTAACAAACCAAACGGACCTTTTTATATATCTTGTTTTCTTTTCTGCTGGGCCAGACAAAAACGCAAGCCCAAAGGGCTCAAAGCCCAAACACACCCTTATAAATTTTTTTCTTTTCTTTCTTTGTTTGTGCCAGTCGCGACCAAGCCAAGGAGACCCTCGTTATTTTGTGATTTCCACACACGACACCATACTATTTTTACATGTCTTGATTTATGACCCAGCAAGCATTTAGGAATAGCAAATCTCGTTCCATAACTCTCACGTTTAGTCATCCAAATTTAGCCAAAGTAAACTACCAAAATCGTGTGTATATAAAACCAAAAACGTGTCACAAACTACTATTAGCCACCCATGCCTCCCCAATAACAACAAACCTGAACTATGCAACGTCAGGAATGAACATGAGACAGTCTTACACATTCCTTTTGTGTTTACATTCGATTGGATGGAAAGGAGGTGCCACACTTCACCAACGAGCCAACACATAACTTACTTGGCATGTTTCACTTATCACAACACTCAAAACCTCCTATAAAACCTCACCATGCAAGCTCAGTTGAAACCACACCCTCAAACATACCATAGTTACATATTCGTGAAGTACTAGTGGCAAGTTTGGGACAAGAAGTTGGCGAGGAGTACGAAGTACACAAGTGATCCAAGGAGGAACCAAGTTTGCTCGTTGTGAACCTTACTAGGAGCGGACCATCGTACCATTGATCCTACGTACCTACTCGAACCATACGAACCATTTTACCCCACCTTTTGAGGTGAAGTAAGCAAACTCGAAACACTATAAACATTTTCTATTTCTAGTAATATTAGTTTTACACGTTTACTTTTATCTTTTATTTCATAAATATTAAAACGTAACATATACATTTTATCTATCGTACTCTATTTTAACCATGCTAGAAATTAAGAGACATAATGATTTTGAACTAATATTATCATACACGTAATAAATATAACACGTTCCTAATGTCACTTGACCCTTTCGTATAAATGGAAAACACTTAGAATATTTCTAAGTGTTGGAAAACAGTTTCAATATTGATTTTCGTACAAACACTTTGCCTCGTTATTTCTTAATATACGAACGTAACATATTATTATTTTTGGAGACACTAATTATTTGGTACACTAGTAAACAAAATATAAGAAGTTTCGAATCTAAAAACATTGTGTTCTTATTGAAATCGACATGTTTTGTGACCTCTTGGACAACTCGAATAAAATCTCAACACTTAGAATTTTTCTAAGTGTTGAGCAGTTTCAACATATGAAGTTTGCTCGATCACTTTGGTCTCGTAAATGAATAATTTGACACATGATATGTTCTTTTTAAAACTCGACCTCATTAACAGCTTATTAGACAATCACAAGACACATTTTATTCGACCTAATAAGTTTGCTTAGACCTTGTACTCGACCTATTTTGTAGCGACAAAAACTCAGTTTTTATAAAACAATATAAGTCAAAACGTGGGCTTATCTCAAGCCCACTAAGCCAACGTGATACACTGGGCCTGGGAGCCCAACTCCAGTGTTTTTGGCATCCAAAAATAAGCCCAAGTCAGGGCCCAAACCTTTCATAAGCCCATTGGATCACAAAACGTTAACGGGCCTTTAAATAGACTCGTTAAGGCCCATAAAAATAAGCTAATAAGCTGTTGTAATAAACTTATTTGAATGTCCTGAGCTTATTTAAGAAGTCAAAATGTTGAACTTTTAATTTGGTGAAATTTGGACTAACTTTGCAAAATTTCTTAAACCGAGGGACTAAAATTGTCAAAATGGTAAACTATGGGTAGAAACTGTCAAAACAGAAAACTTTGAGTTCTAAACTGTTAAAAATGATATTTGGAGTTGAAAAATGTAAATATTGATGCTTTTGGATCTAAAATGTAAATTATATATATTTTGGACTAACGGTGTAAAATATATATCGTTAGGGTTAAAAATGTAAATTTTGAAAACTTAAAGGAATTTTCAGTAAATATTATTTTATAAAAATAATATTAACCTTTTACATATATAGACATATAATTAAACTAAGACTTATATAAACATAAACTTATATATATATATACGATATATATTCGTAATTATAATTAAACGATATAACGATACATTATTTATTTCTTGTAAAACGATACGTTTATTTTATTTCCGTTATAAAAACTAACTTTATATCAATCATCAATCATTTTTACTTACAAGTTATATGTATATATAACTTTGTTTTTGAACTTTAAACATTTAAACGAACACGAGTTTTAATAACAAACTGAATGACTAATATTCGCGATAAAACCAGATTTAGACTATCAACTGAAACTTGCATTATCTTTTAGGTTGTGTTGTGTGAAGCCGTTTCCTTGCTTTGTTGAGACTACGATACCACTGTACTACTAAGGTGATTTCATAGCCCACTCTTTAACTATTTTCCCGTGGGGAGATACATGCTTAAAACTCGATCACAAGTCTTTTATACCGGGTATTGAAATACCGTCAGGCCAATGTTATTTGCTTAAGTTACTATTGTCAGAAGTCCCTCGATCATGAACCTTAATCACTTGAAGGGTGAACGTAAATAATTGTGGATAGTACTATTAGTGATTGACAATCCTCGTTTGGTTGTTGAAGAAAACACCAGGCGCACTTTATTGTTCTTATAAATAGGTTATTGACAAATACCTATCTTTGGGGGCCTATTACTTACCATCATAATTCATATTTATGATTGGCTGTTAATCGTTGAGTATCATGAGCTTAAGGCAATAACAAGAACATTTATTTTTTTTATCATATTGATTGTATGTGATTACAATACATTCTTAACTTGTGATTCAAACTCTTAAACTCAAACCTATGAATATCACTCAACTTTATGTTGACTTTAGCATGTTTATCTCAGGTAACTAAACAAGACGGATCTAGATGGCACGGAGTGGGCAAAAGCATGACAAGAACCATAATAAACTACTTATTTTCCTTCAGAATAAAACACGTTCTTAACTTAATAATGTCTTGTATCTCATATATTTGGTATTTTGAAATAAATTAAACTTTAATACTTCACTTTGTGTTGTCTACTATAATTGTGACAAAGATCCTTGAAGTAATACCCCGAAAGTCTTCCGCTGACATGTTAAGTCTTCCGCTGTTATTAACGACTTTTGGGTGTGTTACAGATTGGTATCAGAGCCACGGTTATAGAGAACCAGATGTTTTTAAACATTGGACTATAACTACACTTTAACTGGACCATTTTTACAAAATACCACTTCATGCCCTCCGTGCCTACATTCCAACATCTGGTAGAAAAGTTACTTCTCATTATTTCTTACTTATATAACTTGATATATGCTTACATGTTATGATTATGCTAATAACTATGTTTACTAATCGGGATTATTACAGTACCATGTCTTCCAAACCCAACTTCATTGTTTTGTTATCGGATTCGGAAACTGAGAGCTCTACACCTATTGTACCAACTCTTGCTCCAATGACTGTGTCACCTACAACAGACAAGAATAAGGAAAGTCAGCAATCCTTTACTTCACCTCAAGCATCATCTGGTCCAATCAGACGCAGTAAGCAAACTTCTCCATTCCAGCCTTATGAACCAGCCACTGCTGGAAAAGCTCTTTCATATGCTGAAGAAAAAGACATCTGGGATGATACTAAATGGAAAAAGGAAATTGCTCCAACTGCAGAACCAGTGATACTACCTAGTATATTTTATCAGCAGACTACTACTGTACCAGTAACAATCAACAGTCCACCACCTGTGAAAACTCCCAGTGCTCCTCTGCCTTATCAACCAAGGAATTACCAGATTCGTCCTACCTCCTCAGATCCTTACTATTATGCAAGAACCAACCATAAGACTCGTAAGCGGGTCAATGCTCGCAAATGGTCATTTCTACTACCAATCCTTAAGTATTGGAGATCTCAAGAAGGTACTCCCACCAACAGAGAACTTGGTGAAAGATCATCATTTGCTGCATCCAGGATCCTTCCAGTCACTGGAGAACCCATTCACCATACCATACCACTCTTGGTAGCTAGGTTAGTAAGACATGAAGACAGGTTAGACGCCATAGCCACCTTGGTGAACAACATCCCTAATGAACTGATAGAAGTCATGTCAGCTGAGATAGAACAACTTGTGATGGGACACCTAGAGATGGGAACCATGATGGAACAACTAAGTACCCAATTCGGTGAAACTATGGAATTCATCGGATTACTTTGCTCTGCTAACACCGTAAACAAGGACATCATGTGTGACATCGATCAAGCTCTCGACACCACAAGAGCCCAAGTCATGTCTCTGCGACGTGCACAACAAGAAACACAAGCTAGGGAGAGAGACCGAGACCAAATCATAGAAACCATGGCCGCCAAAATTCAGGAACTAGAACGTCGTCTTGATGATAACCAAGGAAAACCCTAGAATGCCATAGATTGTCGACGTAGCCTCACCCACATCACAGTAATAACTTGTATTTGAATGTCCTAGAAATATGTCAACAAGAATAAATAAGTGATGTAAACTCAAAACGACAATCTAATCAATGATGTTATGTTTGCTTTATTTTCATAAGTGTTATAATATCGTATATTGCATCGTGATATATGTGACACTATTATAACTTTGAACCTATTGATGTTACTAAATAGTCTAACACAAGATGGTTATTATGAAAATTCTGAAAAATATACTCTCAATTTTTAGGAATATGGCACCTAAGAGAACCGCGACCACTACCTCAGCAGCAACCATGACCCCGGAAGAAATCCAACAAGCAATCACCAATGGAATCAATGCAGCCTTAGCCGAACAAGCAAATGCTAACGCACAACCGGCAAGAAATGTTGCTCCCGCACCTCGCCAATGTACCTATAAAGACTTTATGGCTTGTCAGCCGACTTACTTCATGGGTACTGAAGGGATAACTAAACTCGCCCATTGGTTCGAGAGATGCGAAACGGTATTCCAAAGGAGTGGATGCTCAGAAAACAACAGGGTCACATTTGCCACAAGAACCTTAATGGATGACGCTTTGTCATGGTGGACCGCTACAACTCAAACTTTAGGTACAGAAGCAGCGTACCGACTCTCCTGGACGGAATTCAAAGCCAAGATCCTAAAGAAGTACTGTCCTCGATCCGAAATAAGAAAACTGGAAGACGAATTCCATGTCCTTGCAGTCAAAGGAATCGATCTTAGGGCTTACAACAGGAGATTCCACGAGCTAATGGCATTATGTCCTTCTATCGTACCAGATTTAGAGAAAACTCTGGAGAAGTATATTGAAGGTCTTCCCCGGAATATTGAAGGAAACGTCACAGCATCCAACCCACCATCACTAGAAGTCGCAATGGAGCTAGCACAAAAACTCCTAGACCGCGAAATCAAGTGCAACGAACTCAAAAGAAAGCTCGATGACAGGAGAACCACCCACCATCAAAACCACAATCACTACCACAACGGCCATCGCAACAACAACCATCACCACAACAACAACAACTACAACAGGATCAACCAACAACAACACCAGAACAAGAACCCACATCGTCAACAGCAGAACCAACGACAAGAACCTCCTAAGATATTTACGGCAACCAATGGCAATGGGTACCAAGGTATTAAGCCACAGTGCAACCGATGCAAGCTCCATCACAATGGTGCTTGTACAGTAAAATGCCATAAATGCCAAAGGATAGGTCATGCCACAAAAGATTGTAGGACCCCTGCTACCGGCAGCAACCTACAACCAATAGCACCAACATGTTACTCATGCGGAGAAACTGGACACTTCAAGAACCGCTGTCCAAAAGGAAATGGTCAGAACACTGCACGAGCGAGAGCATACATGATGGGAAATGAAAATGAACCACAAAACCTCGACGTTGTCACGGGTACGTTCTTATTAAATCATCATAATGCTAGAGTATTATTTGATTCTGGAGCAGATAAGAGCTTCGTGTCAGATACGTTTGCCCCTTTCATTAACTCTAACCCTTCTAAGCTAAACACCACATACGAGATAGAAATGGCCAATGGGAACTTAATTAGCACCAACTCTGTTTTAAGAAATTGTACCTTAACCCTCGTAGGAGAATCTTTTCCTATTGACCTGATGCCTGTCCAACTCGGTAGTTTTGATGCTATCATCGGAATGGATTGGTTATCCAAACATCATGCTAAGATTCATTGTGACGAGAAAGTCATACACATTCCTTTTAAGAATGAAACCCTCGTTATCCATGGCCACAAGAATAAAAACCAATACGGAATCATCTCATGCCTCAGAATGATAAAATACATGAACGAAGGATGTCATGTATTCATGGTTCAGGTGACGGAAAGTAAGTTAACCGAGAAACAACTTAAAGATGTACCTATCGTTAGGGAATTCCCCGAAGTATTTCCTGAAGATCTACCCGGTCTTCCACCGACTCGTCAAGTAGAGTTCCAAATTGAACTAGTGCCTGGAGCGGCACCAGTAGCAAAAGCACCTTACAGGTTGGCACCTTCCGAAATGGAGGAACTATCGGAACAACTAAAGGAATTATCCGATAAAGGTTTCATTAGACCAAGTTCATCACCTTGGGGAGCCCCAGTTCTATTTGTTAAAAAGAAAGACGGATCATTCCGAATGTTAATAGATTACCGAGAGTTAAACAAACTCACTATAAAGAACCGATATCCTTTACCTAGAATAGACGATTTGTTTGATCAATTACAAGGATCGAGTGTATACTCGAAGATTGATCTAAGGTCGGGATACCATCAATTGAGAGTTCGGGAAGAAGGTATTCCCAAGACAGCCTTCAGAACCCGTTATGGACACTATGAATTTCAGGTAATGCCATTTGGTCTAACGAACGCACCCGCCGTGTTTATGGACCTAATGAACCGAGTATGCAAGCCATATTTGGACAAATTCGTGATAGTATTCATAGACGACATACTGATCTACTCTCGTAACACTGAAGAAACATGAGGAAAATTACACAACCCATGATCTAGAACTAGGAGCAATAGTATTCGCTCTCAAGTTATGGAGACACTATCTATACGGCACTAAGTGTATCGTGTTTGCAGATCACAAAAGTCTCCAACACATCCTAGATCAAAAGGATTTAAACATGAGACAACGCCGTTGGTTAGAATTGCTTAGTGATTATGATTGTGAAATCCGTTATCACCCAGGAAAGGCTAATGTAGTAGCAGATGCATTAAGCCGGAAAGAAAGACTAAAACCTCTCAGGGTTAGATCGTTAGGCATGACTATTTGTTCACCCCTTCCAACACAAATCATTATCGCCCAGAGCGAAGCTCTCAAGAAAGAAAATCGACCAATTGAAAAGATTTTTGGTATGCCGGAAAACGAAAACGGATTTGTGAAAAGATCAAATGGAATGCTTTGTTTCAAGGAAAGAAGCTGGATTCCTCTCTTCGGAGGTATTCGTGACCTTATCATGCATGAGTCACAAATCAAAATACTCCATTCACCCAGGTTCCGACAAGATGTACCAAGATCTTAAGAAACTATATTGGTGGCCGAATATGAAAGCCGACATCGCTGAGTACGTCAGTAAATGTCTAACATGTTCAAGAGTAAAAGCAGAATACCAGAAACCCTCCGGATTACTCACTCAACCTGAACTCCCCATGTGGAAATGGGAACGTATTACAATGGACTTCATCACCAAACTTCCCAAAACCTCTACTGGCTACGATACGATATGGGTTGTCGTTGATCGTCTCACCAAGTCAGCTCATTTCCTACCAATCAAAGAAACCGATGAAATGAACACACTTGCTCAGATATATCTGAAAGAAATTGTGTTACGACATGGAGTGCCGATTTCTATTATATCAGATCGTGACAGTCGTTTCACGTCTCATTTTTGAAAATCATTGCAAAAAGCTTTAGGAACAAAGCTGGATATGAGCACAGCTTATCACCCACAAACCGATGGTCAAAGTGAGAGAACTATACAAACCTTAGAAGATATGCTACGCGCTTGTGTCATAGACTTCGGAAAAGGTTGGGACAAACACTTACCGTTGGCAGAATTCTCATACAACAACAGTTATCATACCAGTATCAAGGCAGCACCATTCGAAGCACTTTACGGCAGAAAGTGTAGATCACCCGTTTGCTGGGCAGAAGTCGGAGAAGTACAACTCACGGGACCGGATCTAGTTCATGAGACAACCGAGAAAATCATCAAAATCAAACAACGTTTACAAACCGCTAGAGACCGACAGAAAAGTTACGCCGACCTAAAAAGAAAACCCATGGATTTTCAGATCGGAGATAAAGTTATGTTAAAAGTATCACCATGGAAAGGAATGATACGATTCGGAAAGAGGGGAAAGTTAAACCCAAGATACATCGGTCCATTCAAAATCCTAGAAAGAATTGGACCCATGGCATATAAACTTGAACTACCCGAGGAACTTAGTAGAATTCACAACACTTTTCATGTGTCAAACCTCAAGAAGTGTTTATCCGATGAATCTTTGGTCATTCCATTGAAAGAATTACAACTTGATGACAAACTCGTTTTTACCGAGGAACCAGTAGAAATCATGGATAGAGAAGTCAAACAACTGAAACAAAACCGTATCCCTATCATAAAAGTTCGTTGGAACTCTAAACGAGGACCAGTGTATACTTGGGAACGCGAGGACCAGTTTCACACCAAGTACCCACACCTCTTCTCTTAGACACCCTTGGCAACCCTCCTAAACTCGAATTCCGGGACGGAATTCACTGTAAGATGTATGTACTGTAGCCTCTCGTAATTTACCCAACGGTTAGTAAATACTTACAAGTTATTACATTATTTAAATACCCACTTTTACGTATGAAAACAAATTTTTTTAGACTTGATATATAAATCACAACGGTAAAATTTTGAATTATCTTTTGCTTAGAAACGTTGCTTGCACACAAACCTAGATAGTCTAAATTATCGCGAATATATATATTAAAAACATTTATATTTTATAATATACGTTTCGTATATTTAAGGTACAATATTTATATATTCCCGGAGCCTACGAAAATTCCCGAGATCACTTATTAATAATATTTGATCGTAACCCGACTCTCAAAACACACCAGGTGGGCCCCATTGACTCATTGGGCCTTAAACCCAACTAACAAACCAAACGGACCTTTTTATATATCTTGTTTTCTTTTCTGCTGGGCCAGACAAAAACGCAAGCCCAAAGGGCTCAAAGCCCAAACACACCCTTATAAATTTTTTTCTTTTCTTTCTTTGTTTGTGCCTGATGAGGCGAAAAATGATCCGTTTTTAGGGGGTCATTTAAGCCCGAATCCGAACTTATTTGATCAAATATTGCCCTAAATCGTTCCTTTTATGATTTTAGGTACTTGGAGAGTGAATTCTGGAAAAGAAGCTATTTTGGACGTTTTTGGAGCATAAAAGTGAAGAAAACGGCTAAGTACCAATTTTCCATGCTGTGAACAGTTCCTGACGGCGTCATGGGTCACAACCTGACGGCGTCAGATGCATCTACAACAATTTTTACCGAAAGTTTGTGACGGCGTCAAGAGGAAGAGGGTGACGGCGTCAGCGATCATGGAATTATTTACCGAGAGTTTGTGACGGCGTCATACACAGGGCGTCAAGAGTTAATTGCATGACGGCCTAAGGGTGACGGCGTCAGATGTAGATCAAGAGCGTCCGATGAACTTTTTGGCGGCGGTCTGACGGCGTCACAAGTTTGTTCGTGACGCCGTCATATCGAATTTCCTATATATACTTTTCTAGTTTTTCAGTTTTAAGAGAGGAGTTTTGGTGAAACCCTAAAGACGATTTTGGTGCCTCTTTTACAGGTTTTTCAAGGGTTCCAAACCCTTGAGACCTTGCATTGTAATTGAGATAAGTATACTCTTAATTCAATCAATATGTCTATGTGTTGGTTGTTTATCTTTTGTTCTTATCTTAATTCTACTATGCTAGGCTAGATCTCTCTTGTGTTTGCTTAGATCTAATGAAACCTAGATGTTGATTATGTGTTGATTACTTGTCTATTCTTGTTTTGAATGAATGATTTTATATGTTAGGCTTAAGAAAACTGGCAGATCTCCAAATGGTAACATGCTTGAACGTCTTAAGAAACATGAACCGAGGCGTACTAGGTCTTTATTGGTTGTATTTAATGCATGAGCCACTGTTTACAATCCCTATAGTTGTGCTGGGTCATGGTGTAGGAGGAGATAAGAGCTCACAGAGTTGGGGAGTTATGTATGCCACTCCACGAATGGTATTAAGGAATACAACCCGTCATTCATACAAGTATAACAAGTAATTAACATGTAAAAGATATCTAGGGAGTAATGAAGTCTAAGTAAACACAATTTCTCCACATACTGCTCACAACCTTAGTTTAATATTAGTTTAATTTCATTTTCATTAGTTTAATTTAGTGATATAATAGTTTTGGGTTAGTTGAATAGCAACTAATTCCGCCCACTCCTTCAAAACCCGAGATTTTACTTGCTTTCATTAAAACATAAAAACACAAAAATAATCATCTTTCATCTCTAGAACTATTAATTAGGTTTTCTAATCCTAGCGACACTATTCCTAAGCTGAACGATCAATCCCCCAGTACCTGCCACTATACTATACTACAACGATCAGGTACACTGCCTGGTGGGGGTTGTAAGCCTCGCGAGATCCCTCGAGAGGTAAAGCAAGGTGCGATTCCCACGCATCAAGTTTTTGGCGCCGCAACCCGGGGAATAGTTATTGTCTAGGTTAGTTTATCTTTTTATTAGGTCTACTTGCTAGATTCCTTTCTAGTAAGATTTTTATTTTTATTTTTAGGTCTTCTTTAGTCTATCTTATTTCTTTGTGCCTTTGTTAGTAAATTAAACTCATTGACTATTCCGTTGACCATTATGGAAAACGCGAATCCACCCCTTTCCCCTAGTGAAGTAGCTGTGTTACGTGAACAAATTGAGAGTGAGATTAGGGAGCTTAGAGAGCTTAATAGGTTGATCAAGATTGAACTCGAACATACGTTTAGCGACCTAGCAACCGTCTTGTATTCAAATAAGGACCTAGGGCCTGATGACTTTGTGAGTGTCATTAAGAGACCAGAAGAGGAACTGGATCCGAGGCTTAACGACCACTTTAACCTATACCCCACTAAGGAGGAGATTGCATACTATAATAACCTTATTGATAACCCGCGATCTCCCTTCACCATAATTGAACCTAAGATCAAGAGAGGCGATCCTAAGAGCGCTAAGATACCATGTATGATTGGATATAAGCACATTAGCAATGCTTACATTGACTTTAAATCTCCAATCAACATTATGTCCTCAACGGTTTATAATGATATAGTGAACACAAGACTTGAACCTAGAAGGGATCCCAAGTACCCCGGTGGAGTTTGTAACTTTGTCGGGAGAGTCAAAGGCTTATGTGTCTTTGTTGGTAATTTCACTTTTGTCACCGACTTTATGATTGTGGAGGATCTTGCTAATGTTATTGATTGTCGATTATCCAATGTTGTGTTTGGCCAACCATTTGTTGAGGAGTCTAAGTTAGAATATGATGAGGTAGAAGGCACGATTCGATTTGCAAGTAACACCGATAGTATCACTTATAGGATGCCCAATAGGATGAAAGAATTTCGCTTTATATCTCGTTTGGATAAGGACAACGTTGGTGCTTTTGAGGATATTGATGAGAAGGATAAGAAAAAGGGCATGGACTATGTATGGGAAAAAAGGAGTCTTTACTACAAAAATTGCTTGGCCCTTGGACCAAGGTATAAAGTTGATGAAGAGTTTGCCCGAGCAATGATGGGGGCGATAGAGAAAAAGGTGATTGGTTTCTACAAGGAATATTTACAATCGGAGAATGGAACCAATGATGAGATCACGTAGTAACCCACGACTTTGAGTCTAGCTACAAGACTCGTAAATAAAGAAAAGCGCTTCTTGGGAGGCAACCCATGTTTTGTGTGATTTTTATTTGTTTGATTGTTATTTGCTTCCGTATGCATGTTTTATTTTTATTGTTGGTTGATCATGTTTCTCAATTAAAATGTGAAATACTTTATTATGTTGTTTAGCCTAGTCTTAACTTCAACCTAAAGGTATTTTTGCAAAAGATAAGTGTAAGGGGAAACCCCAAATATGTTTTTAAGAAACAAACCGATCATGATTATCCACAATATTTAATGAACATGTATATTAGTACTTGTTAGAGTCAAATGCTTGTATCGAGTCATAATGAAGTTTTGCAGGATTGTCCAGGAAGTAGAACCAAGTTTTTCCAGAAATTTTCCGGAAACTTAACACAAGGATTTCTGCAGGTCCATTCTGACGGCGTCAGGCAATTGCTCTTGACGGCGTCAGGAGTTAAAAATCTGGAAATTTTACCAGTTTTGTTTTTCTAACGGAGTCTTATAGTTTTTGTGAATTATTAAGTTTTATAATCTCCAGGAAATCTGCAAACTTCATTTTACAAGCATTATATCTTACTTTGCTTTCTAGGATTTCGTAAGTTATATAGGATGCCGCCGATTTTACGCGAGGTTGTCTTGTCTACTTTTTCAGGTTTTACAGGTTATATTGGACAAGAAGATGATTTATATTCTGGAAGGGAAGCTTTGATTGTTCATTTTCTTGGAGGAAGATTTAACCTGACCAACTAAAATCCATACCGAGCGAATCAGGGGAGTATTTGATTTCATTCTCTTTACTTTTCAACTTTTACATTCTTTATTTGAACATTGGGGACAATGTTCATCTTAAGTGTAAGGGGAGGGTAAAAAGATGATACCTTACATATGCACTTTCGCTTGAGTTTGTTTTGTTTGATAGTAGATGAGTAATAAAACTATGAGAAATACTTGTTAGTGTAATTTTAGCGCCAAATTTAAAATTTTTTACAACATTTAGGAGTGAAACTTTAGCCATAGAAAGCGTCTCATGGATAGGAGGTTGTATGACTAGCACATAACCGTATATTCAGAAAAATTTTCCACCCAAAAATGTGAGGTTCGCCTTTAGTTTTGATAGGAAAAGCATTTATTATTGGTGCTTATGAGTGTACCGGTAGCATTTAGATTCTAGAACTTGCGTTAGTGATGCATCCCGAGACCGCTAGTGAGACTACATTCGTGTGGTAGGATTTACTACATGATAAGAGGCATTAGGATCACCCTTGTGTTAAACCCGTATTACAATTACTTGACCGTTTAAGTCATATTACTTGGCTAGTTAAGTCAATTAATTTTTCCCACACCCTTAGCGTTGTACTCATTTTTAGTACACGAAACCCCTAGTACACCCCTCCGAGCCTATCTTTTCGTTTCTAACTTTAAGCATTTTACTTAAAGGAAGAATTTGTTACACCCCACTTAAATGTACACCCAAATCGCCTTAGCCTTCCGTGTATGCACTCATCTTTAGTGCATTATTGTTATTTGTTAAACCCTAAGTTAACTTTCTAATTGATTACATGGTTGCTAAGTCGAGTCATATCCTTGTACATATTGTTTTGGGACGATTGGGACTCATGGGTAAGTACTTATTTTATGGAGTAATGGGGAAGAACATCATATATTACCCCCATATGTACGTTAATTTTAAAAGTGCTCCAAGTGTTTTGATTTTCTTAATTCGAGTCATTAGATTAGTTTATTATAAAGTATGTAAAGATTCAAGTGTAAGGGGAATTCCCATTCCCTATGATGTATTATTTTGGATGGTAGGGTAAAAGTGTATGCAAAAAAAAAAAAAAAAAAAAAAAAAAAAAAAAAAAAAAAAAAATTAAGAGAAAGAAAAAAAAATAGAAAAGAAAAAGAGAAAAAACATACGGACTACCATCCCGTTTTTATTCTATGTTCATTTTATGTTTTTGTTATTTTTCATTTATTAGCTTAAGTCGAGTCTAGTCTTGGCTTAGCAACGCCATCTTGTACATGTAATTAACTAAGATTGTTAACTCGCCACCAGTAAAATTTCCTTTATCCAACAAAACCGTGTAATTCATATCCCTATACCTAACGTTACAACCCTTTGAAAGACCTCTTTGATAGTTTATCCTAGGTGCTTACGCCATGTGGTGGAGGTTTGATCCTTTCTCAAGCCTATGGTAATCTATTTTGCTATGACAGGTAGTGAGAGATATCTTCCATTTCCATAATGTTATATTACTTTATTACACCCGAGAGATGTGAGTATCTAAACACTATTTGTGAGGTGCTAGTGTATGACCTCCGTGCTTGTCTATTGGTCTTTAGTAGAACGATTATTTGTTGTAATTACTTTTATATTAGTGTTAAATGACCCCTAACTTGTCTTTTGAGTAGAATAAAAGCTCATTTGCTTGAGGACAAGCAAATCTCAAGTGTAAGGGTATATGATGAGGCAAAAAATGATCCGTTTTTAGGGGGTCATTTAAGCCCGAATCCGAACTTATTTGATCAAATATTGCCCTAAATCGTTCCTTTTGTGATTTTAGGTACTTGGAGAGTGAATTCTGGAAAAGAAGCTATTTTGGACGTTTTTGGAGCATAAAAGTGAAGAAAACGGCTAAGTACCAATTTTCCATGCTGTGAACAGTTCCTGACGGCGTCATGGGTCACAACCTGACGGCGTCAGATGCATCTACAACAATTTTTACCGAAAGTTTGTGACGGCGTCAAGAGGAAGAGGGTGACGGCGTCAGCGATCATGGAATTATTTACCGAGAGTTTGTGACGGCGTCATACACAGGGCGTCAAGAGTTAATTGCATGACGGCCTAAGGGTGACGGCGTCAGATGTAGATCAAGAGCGTCCGATGAACTTTTTGGCGGCGGTCTGACGGCGTCACAAGTTTGTTCGTGACGCCGTCATATCGAATTTCCTATATATACTTTTCTAGTTTTTCAGTTTTAAGAGAGGAGTTTTGGTGAAACCCTAAAGACGATTTTGGTGCCTCTTTTACAGGTTTTTCAAGGGTTCCGAACCCTTGAGACCTTGCATTGTAATTGAGATAAGTATACTCTTAATTCAATCAATATGTCTATGTGTTGGTTGTTTATCTTTTGTTCTTATCTTAATTCTACTATGCTAGGCTAGATCTCTCTTGTGTTTGCTTAGATCTAATGAAACCTAGATGTTGATTATGTGTTGATTACTTGTCTATTCTTGTTTTGAATGAATGATTTTATATGTTAGGCTTAAGAAAACTGGCAGATCTCCAAATGGTAACATGCTTGAACGTCTTAAGAAACATGAACCGAGGCGTACTAGGTCTTTATTGGTTGTATTTAATGCATGAGCCACTGTTTACAATCCCTATAGTTATGCTGGGTCATGGTGTAGGAGGAGATAAGAGCTCATAGAGTTGGGGAGTTATGTATGCCACTCCACGAATGGTATTAAGGAATACAACCCGTCATTCATACAAGTATAACAAGTAATTAACATGTAAAAGATATCTAGGGAGTAATAAAGTCTAAGTAAACACAATTTCTCCACATACTGCTCACAACCTTAGTTTAATATTAGTTTAATTTCATTTTCATTAGTTTAATTTAGTGATATAATAGTTTTGGGTTAGTTGAATAGCAACTAATTCCGCCCACTCCTTCAAAACCCGAGATTTTACTTGCTTTCATTAAAACATAAAAACACAAAAATAATCATCTTTCATCTCTAGAACTATTAATTAGGTTTTCTAATCCTAGCGACACTATTCCTAAGCTGAACGATCAATCCCCCGGTACCTGCCACTATACTATACTACAACGATCAGGTACACTGCCTGGTGGGGGTTGTAAGCCTCGCGAGATCCCTCGAGAGGTAAAGCAAGGTGCGATTCCCACGCATCAGTGCCAGTCGCGACCAAGCCAAGGAGACCCTCGTTATTTTGTGATTTCCACACACGACACCATACTATTTTTACATGTCTTGATTTATGACCCAGCAAGCATTTAGGAATAACAAATCTCGTTCCATAACTCTCACGTTTAGTCATCCAAATTTAGCCAAAGTAAACTACCAAAATCGTGTGTATATAAAACCAAAAACGTGTCACAAACTACTATTAGCCACCCATGCCTCCCCAATAACAACAAACCTGAACTATGCAACGTCAGGAATGAACATGAGACAGTCTTACACATTCCTTTTGTGTTTACATTCGATTGGATGGAAAGGAGGTGCCACACTTCACCAACGAGCCAACACATAACTTACTTGGCATGTTTCACTTATCACAACACTCAAAACCTCCTATAAAACCTCACCATGCAAGCTCAGTTGAAACCACACCCTCAAACGTACCATAGTTACATATTCGTGAAGTACTAGTGGCAAGTTTGGGACAAGAAGTTGGCGAGGAGTACGAAGTACACAAGTGATCCAAGGAGGAACCAAGTTTGCTCGTTGTGAACCTTACTAGGAGCGGACCATCGTACCATTGATCCTACGTACCTACTCGAACCATACGAACCATTTTACCCCACCTTTTGAGGTGAAGTAAGCAAACTCGAAACACTATAAACATTTTCTATTTCTAGTAATATTAGTTTTACACGTTTACTTTTATCTTTTATTTCGTAAATATTAAAACGTAACATATACATTTTATCTATCGTACTCTATTTTAACCATGCTAGAAATTAAGAGACATAATGATTTTGAACTAATATTATCATACACGTAATAAATATAACACGTTCCTAATGTCACTTGACCCTTTCGTATAAATGGAAAACACTTAGAATATTTCTAAGTGTTGGAAAATAGTTTCAATATTGATTTTCGTACAAACACTTTGCCTCGTTATTTCTTAATATACGAACGTAACATATTATTATTTTTGGAGACACTAATTATTTGGTACACTAGTAAACAAAATATAAGAAGTTTCGAATCTAAAAACATTGTGTTCTTATTGAAATCGACATGTTTTGTGACCTCTTGGACAACTCGAATAAAATCTCAACACTTAGAATTTTTCTAAGTGTTGAGCAGTTTCAACATATGAAGTTTGCTCGATCACTTTGGTCTCGTAAATGAATAATTTGACACATGATATGTTCTTTTTAAAACTCGACCTCATTAACAGCTTATTAGACAATCACAAGACACATTTTATTCGACCTAATAAGTTTGCTTAGACCTTGTACTCGACCTATTTTGTAGCGACAAAAACTCAGTTTTTATAAAACAATATAAGTCAAAACGTGGGCTTATCTCAAGCCCACTAAGCCAACGTGATACACTGGGCCTGGGAGCCCAACTCCAGTGTTTTTGGCATCCAAAAATAAGACCAAGTCAGGGCCCAAACCTTTCATAAGCCTATTGGATCACAAAACGTTAACGGGCCTTTAAATAGACTCGTTAAGGCCCATATAGTGAAATAAGTGAAAAATAAGCTAATAAGCTGTTGTAATAAACTTATTTGAATGTCCTGAGCTTATTTAAGAAGTCAAAATGTTGAACTTTTAATTTGGTGAAATTTGGACTAACTTTGCAAAATTTCTTAAACCGAGGGACTAAAATTGTCAAAATGGTAAACTATGGGTAGAAACTGTCAAAACAGAAAACTTTGAGTTCTAAACTGTTAAAAATGATATTTGGAGTTGAAAAATGTAAATATTGATGCTTTTGGATCTAAAATGTAAATTATATATATTTTGGACTAACGATGTAAAATATATATCGTTAGGGTTAAAAATGTAAATTTTGAAAACTTAAAGGAATTTTCAGTAAATATTATTTTATAAAAATAATATTAACCTTTTACATATATAAACATATAATTAAACTAAGACTTATATAAACATAAACTTATATATATATATATATACGATATATATTCGTAATTATAATTAAACGATATAACGATACATTATTTATTTCTTGTAAAACGATACGTTTATTTTATTTCCGTTATAAAAACTAACTTTATATCAATCATCAATCATTTTTACTTATAAGTTATATGTATATATAACTTTGTTTTTGAACTTTAAACATTTAAACGAACACGAGTTTTAATAACAAACTGAATGACTAATATTCACGATAAAACCAGATTTAGACTATCAACTGAAACTTGCATTATCTTTTAGGTTGTGTTGTGTGAAGCCGTTTCCTTGCTTTGTTGAGACTACGATACCACTGTACTACTAAGGTGATTTCATAGCCCACTCTTTAACTATTTTCCCGTGGGGAGATACATGCTTAAAACTCGATCACAAGTCTTTTATACCGGGTATTGAAATACCGTCAGACCAATGTTATTTGCTTAAGTTACTATTGTCAGAAGTCCCTCGATCATGAACCTTAATCACTTGAAGGGTGAACGTAAATAATTGTGGATAGTACTATTAGTGATTGACAATCCTCGTTTGGTTGTTGAAGAAAACACCAGGCGCACTTTATTGTTCTTATAAATAGGTTATTGACAAATACCTATCTTTGGGGGCCTATTACTTACCATCATAATTCATATTTATGATTGGCTGTTAATCGTTGAGTATCATGAGCTTAAGGCAATAACAAGAACATTTATTTTTTTTATCATATTGATTGTATGTGATTACAATACATTCTTAACTTGTGATTCAAACTCTTAAACTCAAACCTATGAATATCACTCAACTTTATGTTGACTTTAGCATGTTTATCTCAGGTAACTAAACAAGACGGATCTGGATGGCACGGAGTGGGCAAAAGCATGACAAGAACCATAATAAACTACTTATTTTCCTTCAGAATAAAACACGTTCTTAACTTAATAATGTCTTGTATCTCAGATATTTGGTATTTTGAAATAAATTAAACTTTAATACTTCACTTTGTGTTGTCTACTATAATTGTGACAAAGATCCTTGAAGTAATACCCCGAAAGTCTTCCGCTGACATGTTAAGTCTTCCGCTGTTATTAACGACTTTTGGGGGTGTTACATATTGCATATTCTTCTATATATGCTTGTGCTTCTAATATTTTTCTTGCGAGCATTCCATATCTCGTTCCCTTGGTGCTCTCAAATGAGGGGGAGCATACATCAAGGGGGAGCATTCTACCCGTTTAAACTTCCTTCGCGAAGCTTACTCGTTAACCTTTTTGATTTTACAAAATAGGGGAGAAGAGAAATGTAAACTCTATAATACTTGTCTAAAAACAAGTTTTAGATATACTGAGTTTAAGGTTTTGTAATAATCAAAAAAGGGGAGATTGTTGACATAAATAATGCCTAAAAACATTATTAACATATTATCAATATCTCTATGTTTTGATTATCACAAAATATAAACTCAAAGAACTAAAACTTGTGACATAAACATGTATTTAGTGATTAACATTCTCTTTACATCCAAATCACTTAAGGTATGAATAAACAAAGTGTTTAGTGCAATTTATGATCAAAGGGGTATTTAATTAACTAACACAAAGTTTATTTAATTATATAAACATATTATATATTTTTGAAAAACACTTTTGGTAATTAAGAAAAATGTTTTATTCATACTAAATATATGAATTCAAAATTTTAACCAAAATCAGTTAGTTTTTCACCAAATAAACTTTCTCTACTAAAAGACAAGGATTCTGGCCGTTTCAGCTGGGCGGCCCCCTTAATTATAAGGGGCGGTCCCCTTAATTTTAAGGGGGCCGGCCTTGATTTAAGGGGACCGGCCACGCTCCTCTGTCAGAATCTTTTGCCTATAAATACCACCTTAAACCTGGATTTTTTCCTTACCTTTTGCACTCCTAAACTTTCTGTTCTAGATCCACATCTCTATTCTCTTAATCCTTTGATCATAAGTGTATAATTCTTTGTTTCAAAGTGATTCAAACTTCATCCTCTCAAGTGCAAGAGAAGAATACTTCTATCCCCCAAGACAAGAAGTATTACAACTTGTTGTGACCTCCACATACAAGTTGTTGGTGCATCATCAAGATTATTTACATTACTCTTTGTGAAGATTGTTGTGTATATGTGATTGTAGATAGTTGTGCTAGGTATATTGATTGTGTGATTAGTTAGTTGGTTGGTGTGAAGAAGAAAAGTTAGGAATTAGATTATAGTGAAGAAGCTAGGTGTGAAGTTGTTAGTTGTGAAGTTAATTGGTGTGAAGAAGATATGCTTGAAGTAGATAGTTGTGAAGATAGATAGGTGTGAAGAAGTAGTGTTGTGATTAAGTAGTGACTAGGTGTGAAGAAGTTGTGTAGAAGGTGTGAATAAGTTGTGACGAAGTTGTGGTGTGTAAGGTTTCTCCGCCATAAGGAGCTTGTTGACATAGTGAAGAAAACTCTCGAGTAGGTGACTCGAGGAGTGGAGTAGGGCAAGGAAGGTGTCCTTGTAGACGAACCACTATAAATCCTTTGTCTCGCGGTTAGATCTTTCCATATCTTACTTATTATCTTGCTTATCTTGTTATTACTTTTGTAGACGTAGACGTATATATATAGTTGCTCATATAGTGGTAGTATTGATTTTACTTAAAGATCAAACGAAAGTTTCATTCACAAAACAAAGTTTTTACAATCAAACTAAAAAGGTTACATACATATAATTGATCATTTTGATCAAGTATAGTTTTCATACAAAATATAACTAAGGATTATAAAATAAACGATTACGTACTTATCTCTTATATATAGCTATAATTGTTTATATTATGCATGTGTTGATTTTACATACTTAGTTTACATTATTATTATTGTTCATACTTAGATATACTTGTTCATATTGTTCAAGATTTGAGTTCACATAAGATTGAATCAAAGTTTTAAAAACAAACAAGGTTTTAAAACTAAACTAAGTTTTCATAATAAAATTAAAAAGACGTAAAACTATTCAACCCCCCCTTCTAGTTTTCCACAGCACTGGTAAAGATTTGGCGGCAAGAGGTAGGGTTGTATATGAAGTTAAAGGGGTATATTTGTCATTTCATGCGATTATACCCTTGACTGACGGGAAAACTAACGGGAGTTAACGGAAAAGGGCTCTCAGTGGCGATTTTGCGAAAATCTGGAACGTGGGTGGCTTTTTTGCGCTACTTTTTGTCTCGGTCCCGTTTTTACAAATTTGTGAAACGTTAAGGACCATTTTTGCACTTTACCCTTTAATGTATAACAACTCTTTTCTCCAATGTAAACGTTTACTACAAATCTAAAACACCGATTAAATGGTATCCATATTATACGGGTTTACCGAGTCCTTACCTGAAATAATGTAGTACACCTATCAAATAGTCCAAGTAATACCCCTAAATATCAAAATTCATTTCCTTGTTAGTTACACTCACCAACATACAACCCACCACATATCCGCCGTATCACGACGGCACACGACGCCCTTCAAAACCCAGATCCAAAATCACCTCCTCTCCAAAACCCACTTTTCAGTTTTCACTAATTCAACCTATTTCAAAACTTAGCATAAACCCTAGAAAAAGCCCTTTTTAAAATGTCTGACAATATCCCATTTGAAATCCAAATGGAAATCATCAAATGGCTTCCTGTGAAGCCTTTGATTCAGTTCAGGTCCGTTTCCAAACCTTGGAAATCTTTCGTCGACAGATCTGACTTTATCAAAGGGTACGGCGCCCGCCATACGCAGCCACATAGCCGTATTCTAAGGTACAAATCTCAGGATGAGTTAAGGTACATTCGTTTAGTAGACGATGATGTCGAGACTTTTAAGGTACAACAACAAGAGTTTGCTCCATTTGTTATGTCTCCTTTGCTTAAACAACATCGTGTTTTAAAGGTTGTTGGTGCGTGTCATGGATTACTGTGTTTGTTTGGTAACCATAGAGGTTATAATAAAAGGATGGTTGTTATTTGGAACCCTTGTATCGGAAAATCAATTGGTATTGCTGTCCCTAGATTTACCGCTCGGATTGATGTTGAGACTGTATATGGTTTTGGGGTTTGTCCCGTTACCAGTGACCCTACCGTTGTTAAGGTTTTATCTCCTGTTAATACGCCTTGGCATGTTGAAGTTTTTACATTGAGTTCGGGGGTTTGGAATGTTCTTCCAAGTAGCAATTTACCTCATGAATCAATAAAATATATGTCATCTCAGGTTGTTATAGATAGGTTTATTTATTGGGGTGCTAGACATAAGGTTGTGTCATTTGATTTGATTACCAAGGAATTGAAAGTGGTAGACCTACCGGACAGCTTAACAAATGAGCTAGTAACGTCTATTCCCGTGTCTATTCCCATGTCTGTTTCTAAGCTAAGGGGGTCTCTTGTTGTTTCTGAATACATTGGGGTTGAGGGAGTAATTGGTGTATGGGTGATGGAGCATGATTCGTCGTTTACAAAGCTATTCTCCTTTGGCACAGTACTTACCAACATATTGGGGTTTAGGAAGAATGGTGAAACTATATTTGAAACTCTAAAGGAGGGCGAAAGGTTTAGGATGCTTGATCTTTACGACCTTTGCTCACAACAAATCAAGAATCTTGGGACTTCTGGAGAATATGGCTCATTCTTCATGTGCTCTTACAAGGAATCCCTACTTTTGCTTGATCACTCGGATTCACATATTTATTCCAACGATAGTTGATCAAAAAGATGGCCACATTTCAACGTGTGGATTTGTAAAATGATATGTTACCGGATAGAGAGGCCTATTTTGTAGCTAAGGTGT
This sequence comes from Artemisia argyi, assembly GCA_030686995.1. Classification (NCBI taxonomy): domain Eukaryota; kingdom Viridiplantae; phylum Streptophyta; class Magnoliopsida; order Asterales; family Asteraceae; genus Artemisia; species Artemisia argyi. Next base: position 30,213,915 of record CM060680.1, read on the forward strand.
GGAACAATTAAGTACTGCTCTAATATAATTTGTAAATGGATTATATGCTACATATTTTTCAGATTTGTGACTTGTAGCACTATTACTGAAAGTTTATGTAGAATGCACTTAAAAGCAGCGTGTTATATTGATTTTACATGTTTGTTTGTGCTTATGTCATTTTGTGGTTAAATGACTTGTATCATTTAAGTTATGATAAACCATACTTGTGTCTTTTACTGTTATACAAACACATTTTGCTTCTGATATCCTCTTTACAAACAAATCATGCTTTAAACGCACTTACAAACACCTTTAATTTGTATCTAAGCAATCTGAAGAAGCAAACACAAATGTCGTCTCAATTGTTTATCTGCTGTATCAAAATGCATATCCAAACACCCCCTAAATAAATGTGGACGGATCTTGGATGGTTAAATGAAACTGCTTATCTATTTTGTTCATCTCATTTTAGTTGAACTAATCTGCCATTGATAATTCTTAAAAACCGTACAAATTTCGTGCAATCAATAACCTATTTCGATTTCCATATATATTCCAATATTACAAAAATAAAATACAATACAACTCGTGTTACAAAAAATAAAGGGTGACATAACTAATTCTAAGAGCTCATATGAAGCGCTACTAGTGACGTTTAGAATCCATCCTTGATATTGATCAAATGTTCATGTTTACCCTTCTCGACGATGACTCCATTCTTCACAACTGCAATCACATCCGCTCCTTTAATAGTTGACAACCGATGAGCAACAACAACTATGGTCCTGTAAACCACCACCTTGTCCAACATGTCTTTTGAACCACTCTTTCTAACTCAGCATCAAGTGCGCTTGTAGCCTCGTCAATCTAACAATAGTATCTTAGGACTCTTAACAATGGCTCTAGCAATTGCGACTCTTCGCTTCTGCCCACCAGACATTTGTACTCCGCGTTCCCCTACAACTGTATCATAACTTGGTATAAGGCGTGAATGAATTTATGCGCGTTTGCTAATTCAGAAGCAGCTATGATTTCTTGTTCGGTTGCTTCACCATCTTTTTCATAACTAATGTTGGCGCGGATTGTGTCATTAAATAACACGGGGTTCTTGGGACACTAGACCCATCTGCAGCCTAAGCCATTTTAGTTGAAAATTTTTAACTCGACCCCATCTAGTGTAATAGACCCCGAATCCTAGGAGGTTTTTGGCATGTCCAATTCCTTTCTTGTTATTTGTTGTAAAGTTTGGTATTAATATATTCACCCTTTTCAACAAAAAAGGACGTCCGTCCTACGAGATGTCAATAGATCCGATCCCATATAATAGTCACCACACTATTACACCGCTACATTACAATGTCCACGAAGTGGAACCTTCAGAGAAAACTATAAACATGCCATTGCGGCGCCTTATCTATCTGAACAAGCCCGAAATACCAGTACTAATACAGGGAGCGATAGCAGCTTTTACTAACGGAGTGATCCTACCAGTTTACGGTATGCACGTTTCCAACATGATTAAGACTTTCTATGAACCACATGATAAAATGAAAACATAAATTATTCTGGGCCAAAATGTTTGTACTCCTGGGAGTCGTGCTGTTTTTATCTTTTCCAGCTCGTTCATATTGTTTTTCAGTTGCTGGTGCTAAATAAATACGAAGAATAAGAGTATTATGCTTTGAAAAGGTGATAAATATGGAGGTTAGTTGGTTTGATAAGGAGAACACGAGTCGAATAATTTGTGCACGGTGATCTGTAGATGCATGCTACACCATTTTAGACCTATTGTGACGAAATTTTTTTCGTGACAACACATGTTGTCGCGACAAGTCCACTAAACGACAAAAAATGGTATTCTGGTAACAATATTTGACCAAAACTTTTCGTGACAACATTTTTCTTTTGTGACAACATGTTGTCACAATAGTATCACTACAAGACAAAATAGAGGCATTGGTTTATAAATTTTGGTTATATTTTAAAAGATTTTGATATTGTTGACTTTTGACTTTTATCTTTCGTGACAACCGTGTTGTCACTATAAGTTTTGGGGAAAAAAATTATGGGGAAAATTACCGCCTAATCTTGTAGCGACAACTTATGTTGTCACGATAAATGAAGTCACTAAAGAATTTGGTGATTTGGGGGGAAATGTTGTCACATGTTGTCGCGAGAAATGTTGTTACTAAAGATTTAGACACAATTTTAACTAATTATAATCTTTTTAAAATGTTATAAATTAATTAAATATGATTTTAGTTATCTATAAATAATTTAAAAATGATTCAAATTTATAAATTCTTTAAAATGTTATAAATTAATTTAAAAATGAATTAAATTAAATAACTTTAAAATGTTATATAAATGAATTAAAAATAATTTAATTTAGGTTTAAAAATTTCATTTAATATATAATTAAAATTAAATACATTCATTTAATATATATTTAAAATTAAATACTTTAAAATTATTTTTTAAATGATTTTAAAGCCTACGAATTACAAATCGATAAACGTTCAAACATTAAAGCGTATGAATTACATTACATATCGATAAAAGTTCAAACATTAAAGCGTACGAAGTACATTACATATCGATTAATGTTGTCACAATAACTTCCAGCGACAACGCTTTCCGTGACAACATGTTGTCACGAATATACTTATAGTGACAACTTTCGCACTTTTAGCGACAACATTGCGTTGTCACTATAGGCCCAGAATGGTGTAGTGGCAGCCAATTTTCGTGTTTTATTTGGAGACATGCTTGCTCAGCTTGTTCAGAGTTAGTCATCTGTAGTAGTTGCTTTGGGTATAGCGTTTATGAGGAAGCGAGTCAGATAGTGAGTGATGTGGTTGGGAGTATAATGACAGTAGTGTCTTTTTGTGCAGAAGACAAATTGGCTATAGAGTACAGTAACAAATGTGAATGTCCCAAGAAAAAAAGGATACAAGAAGGTTTGATAAGTGGTGTCGGGTTTGGAGTTTCATCTTCGTTACTTTTCTTAATGTATGCAGCCACTTTTTACACTTGCTGCATTTGGAGTCTCTTAATCGAGCTCGTTTGCACCAGTTACGGGTAAAGCTATAAGCTCTGATGTGTCGGTTTTCGCAATTCTAGATAGGAAGTCAATCGGAAATCGACCCGACGATGAAACAGTTATGACACTGGATACGGTCAAAGGGGAAACTGACGTTCGCCACGTTAGTTTTAAATATCCCACAAGACCTGATGTTGAAATATTTCGTGATTTATGTTTAACAATCCATAGTGGCTAAAAAGTTGCGTTAGTAGGTGAGAGTGGAAGCGGAAAATCAACGGTTATTTCACTTTTACAAAGATTTTACAATCCTGATTCTGGTAGTATTACACTCGATGGGATCGAATTACAAAAATTTCAGTTAAAAGGGCCCAGGCTGCAAATGGCCTTAGAAACTGAATTTGGTTAAGTCATATGAAAACTGTTTGGTTGTGACTCAATAGACAAAGATGACTGAAAATATTAAGTAATAAAACTGAGGGTTTCCGCATTAAGTAATCTCTTAATTAATCATGACTTAATTCGTTCAAAAAATTAAACATGACTTAATAGAAAATTTTAACAAACAAGCCCTTAGTATTCCAAGAACCCGTCTTGTTTAATGACACTATCCGAGCCAATATTAGTTATGGAAAAGATGGTGAAGCAACCGAAACAGATTTGATAGCTGCTACTGAATTAGCAAACGCGCATGAATTCATTAGCAAATTACACCAAGGCTATGACACAATTGTAGGGGAATGAGGTATACAGTTGTCGGGTGGACATAAGTAAAGAGCGGCAATTGCTAGAGCGATTGTGAAAGGTCCCAAGATACTATTGTTAGACGATGCTATAAGTGCACTGGATGATGCTGTGTCAGAAAGAGTGGTTCAAGACGCGTTGGATAAGGTGATGGTTAATAGGACTACCATTGTTGTTGCTAATAGGTTGTCAACTATTAAAGGAGCAAATGTGATCGTTGTCATTAAGAATGGTGTCATCGTTGAGCAAGGAAACCATGAAGATTTAATCAATATTAAGATCGGATTCTACACATCTTTGGTATCTTTGGTTGCACTTCACCTAAGCTCTAACATGTAAAAAGAACGAGCATCGATATGCAAGTGCACAAATACTAAGTTTTATCTCCAATTCTCTGCAATTTCTGAGTTTTAAGATGAGTTTAAAGTATTGCACAAATACTAAGTTTTTCATTCTCAATAAATTTTTTGACCTCATTTTGTTTATCAGTGGTACTAAGCCCTCTGATATTCCAGCTGCCAATTTTCAAATCCATTTAAACACAATTTTGATCCACCAACACATCCTTATCCTTCCCATTTAAGATATCACTCTCCATACATTCTGAAATTCCTGATTCATCTTTATATACATAACTTTCCTCCCCTGTGTCTCCTATATTCATCTCTACTTTCTCACCTTTACTTCTAATTTGCTCCTTCCTCTTATTAAAGTAGCCTATCATATCAATATTCCACTTGGCTAACACATCCTCAGTAGGCTCCTTCTTTGTCTTATAAAATCTTCAACAATTTCCTTACTCCTTAGATCTTCCAATTCAGATTGCTCATTCACATCATACTCTCCCAATACTTAATATTTATTAGCAGACCTCTTTAATTCAGATACCACTTCATTACCAACTTTCCAGGCTTTCTTCTCTCGAGTTTTAGTGCCTACCTTCTGTTCATACTTCCTACCTTTATCCACATGCATATCAGAGCTCCCACTTTTACTATTATTGACTCCATTAGTATTACTTTTAGGTTGGTAAACAAACTGAGCAACTTGTTTTGCCTGCACTTTCCTCCCAATTTCAGGTTGTTGAACTTGTTTATTCTGCTTCCTATTATCAACCCTTCATTCTTGTTATTCCTAACCTTCTCAAACAGTCAAACCCATCATTTACATTCACCTCTTTACTTTCGGTGGTTTCCTTATGCTTATTAGTCTCTTCCACACTGATTTTCTGCCCATACTTTTGATCATTATGCCCAAACACACAACAAGTAGCACATCTAGGAGGGGTCCAATCAAATTCCACTTTCACCTTCTTCCTGCATAAAACCTCCTTTTGACCATTCCTATATACTACATCAATCATCTCAGAGATATCCTTTGTAGCATTCATCTCAACTAATACTCTAGCAAAACCCAATCTTACAACACCCATTTGACACATTCTAGCAGTCTCATTATTCAACACTCTTCTTCTTTCTATCCAACTCACATACTGTATTCGCATACCTGTTAGGTCTACGGATATTTCTTTTTAGGGGTTTTCTTTTATTAGTTGACATAATAGCACTAAAAACTAATAAACTACACTAGAGGTGAAAGGATTGCATAATACAGTGAAAAATCACCAAAATGAATTTTGGCACCAAAATCAAACAATTTGGGGGATTCCTGAAAACTCAACAAAAACAAAATCAATTACCATCATTACATGCGCAACAATGAGACGAATCGATTGGTATATTCAGAAATTGAATACGTTAAGAAATGAAAGAGAAATAGTGGAATTATGTTGATTTTGTTAATAGGGATGAAATGGCGGTTTTGAGGTGTTTTGGTGAGCAAGTTTTTGTAAATTAAATATTTTTTTTAATATGTTTATAAAACTAAATCAATTTTAATTATAAAAAGGGTTTTTCTAACTTGTGCCCTAAGGGCATAAGTTAAGCACACCAAAAGTACACAAGGGGCCACAAAAAAGTACACAGGGATCCACATAAAAGTACAGACAGGTGTACTTTTATGTGAGTCCCTGCGTACTTTTGATTTACTTTTGGTGTGCTTAACTTGTGCCATAGGACACAAGTTAGAAAAACCCAAATAAAAAAACTCGTGTATGCACAAGTTTATATATACACTATACACTATAAACATATAAAACACAATTGTTCACTAATTAAAAGTGAATAACAAAAAAGTTCTTATTTAAAGGAAGGAAAAAAGATATAAGGGCCCGTTTGGTTTGAGGGGGTAGGATTTGGATTTGAGGATGATGGAAAAAAGCGTTGTTTGGTATGTTTTTGTGGGGCCCATAAATGGGATTGAGACCCATAAATATGGGTGTGTGCTAAAAGTGGTAAGCATGCCTACTTTTTGAAATACATTCATTTTTAGTGGGCCCATATAATATATTAACCACTCATATTTAATTTTATTTTCACTTTACAATAATAACATATTTAAATTTATACATAATATTCATTTGTAATATATAAAACATATTATTTTATTAAAATTTTCTATCTCTTCATTTAATTCAAAACTTATATTAAATCCAAATCCTAATCAAAATCTAAATCCAAATCCTAATCATAATCCTAAACCCATCTACGAACCAAACGGGCCCTAAGTATATCCAAAGACACCCACTAAATCGCATTGATACTAATACGGGTTTACCCGGTCCGTACCCGAATTAATGTATCAATTATCAAACATCATCTTCCAATTACACAACACACACCTGACACCACCATACAACCACTACATCTCAGCCGTATCACGACGGCACACGGCGCCCTTCAAAACCAAGATCCAAAATAACCTCCTCTTCAAAACCCACTTTTCAGTTTTCACTAATTCAACCTATATCAAAACTTATCATAAACCCTAGAAAAAGCCTTTTTAAAATGTCAGATAACATTCCATTTGAAATCCAAATGGAAATCATCAAATGGCTTCCTGTGAAGCCTTTGATTCAGTTCAGGTCCGTTTCGAAACCTTAGAAGTCTTTCATTGACAGCTCTGACTTTATCAAATGTTACGGCGCCCGCCACACGCAGCCACGCAGTCTTATTTTAAAGCACAGAGCTCATTTAGAAGATGCGGCACAAAACTTTTGTTTTGTAGATGATGATAGTGAAACTTTTAAGGTACTGCAACAAGAGTTTGCTCCATCTCTTGTTGTGTCTCCTTTGCTTAAGCAATGTTTGCTTTTAAAGGTTGTTGGTGTGTGTCATGGATTACTGTGTTTGTCATGTTATAGAAAAGATAATGGTAAAAGGATGCTTGTTATTTGGAACCCTTGTATTGGAAAATCATTTGGTATTGATGTCCCTGGATATGACCATGATACTGACTATTGGACTGTATTTGGTTTCGGGGTTTGTCCCGATACTAGTGACCCTACCATTGTTAAGGTTTCATGTCCTGTGACACCTAGTACACCTTGGCATGTTTTTACATTGAGTTCGGGGGTTTGGAATGTGCTTCCAAGTAGCAATTTGCTTCATAAATCAATTGGATTCTTGTCATATCCTCAGGTTGTTATAGATAGGTGTGTTTATTGGGGTGCTAGTATGAGTGTCGATAATGGTGATGGTGAACTTACCACAAGTTATAGCGTTGTGTCATTTGATTTGAGTGCCAAGGAATTGAAAGTGGTAGACCTACCGGACAGCGTAACAAACGAGCTATTAACGACTACGCAGGTGTCTGTTTCTAAGCTAAGGGGGTCTCTTGTTGTGTCTGGACACATATGGGCCGAGGGAGCAGTTTGTGGTGTATGGGTGATGGAGCATGATTCGTCATTTACAAAGCTATTCTCATTTGGCACATTTTTTTCTAAAATATTGGGGTTTAGGAAGAATGGTGAAACTATATTTGAAACTCAAAATGTGGTAGGCAAAATGATTAGGACACTTGATGTTTACGACCCCAGCACACAACAAATCAAGAATCTTGGGATTTCTGGAGTTGATGTAGATGGCTCATTTTTCATGGACTCTTACAAGCAATCACTACTTCTACATGATCACTCGGATTCACATATATATTCTAATGATAATTAATCAAAAAGGATGGCCACATTTCAAGGTGTGGATTTATGTTACCTAAGGAGGGAGCGGCCTATTTTGTAGCTAAGGTGTGGAACAATTACTACTTTAATATTATTTGTAATGTCACTTATGGAATCTTATGAGATCCTAAATGGATTATAATGCTACATATTTTTCAGATATGTGGCTTGTAGCATTATTAGTGAAATTCATGTAGAATGCATTTAAAAGCATCATGTTATATTGTTTTTACATGTTTGTTTGTGCTTATATCATTATGTGGTTAAATGATCCTTGTATCGTTTAAGTTATGGTAAACAATACTTTTGGGTCTTTTGTTGTTATACAAACAGTCTCTTATTCCTCATTCAAACAAATCATGCTTTAAACGCACTTACAAACACCATTGATTTGTGTCTTAAACAATCTGAAGAAGCAATCACAAATGCCATCTAAACTGTTCATCTGTTGCATCAAAATGCATATCCAAACACCCCCTAAATAAATGTCGACGGATCAATAGGTGGTTAAGTGAAACTGATTATCTATTTTGTTCATCTCATTTTAGTTGAACTAATCTACCATTGATTTTCTTCAAAACCGTAGAAATTTTGTGCAATCAAGAACCTATTTCGATTACCATATATATTCCAATTTTGTGCAATCAAGAACCTACTTTAAACGCACTTACTAACGACGCATAGAATCCATCTTTGATATTGATCAAATGTTCATGTTTACCTTTCTCGACGATGACTCCATTCTTCAAAACTGCAATCACATCCGCTCCTTTACTAGTTGACAACCGACGAGCAACAACAACTGTGGTCCTGTTAACCATCACCTTGTCCAACGCGTCTTGAACCACTCTTTCTGACTCAGATCAAGTGCACTTGTAGCCTCGTCTAACAATAGTATCTTAAGGACTCTTAACAGTGGCTCTAGCAGTTGCCACTCTTTGCTTCTGCCCACCAGACATTTGTACTCCACATTCCCCTACAACTGTATCATAGCTTTGGTGTAACGTGCTAATGAATTTATACGCGTTTGCTAATTCAGAAGCAGCTATGATTTCTTATTCGGTTGCTTCACCATATTTTCCATAACTAATGTTGGCGCGGATTGTGTCGTTAAACAACACGGGTTCTTGGGACACTTGACCCATCTGCAGCCTAAGCCATTTTAGTTGAAATTTTTTCAACTCGACCCCATCTAGTGTAATAGACCCCGAATCCTAGGAGGTTTTGGGCATGTCCAATTCTTTTCTTGTTATTTGTTGTAAAGTTTGGTATCATTATATTCACCCTTTTCAAAGGACGTCCTACGAGCTGTCAATAGATCCGGTCCTATATAATAGTCACCACATTATTACACCACCACAAAACAATGTCCCCGAAGAGGAAGCTTCAGAAAAAAACTAAAAACGTGCCACTGCGGCGCCTTATCTATCTGAACAAGCCCAAAATACCAGTACTAATACTGGGAGCAATAGCAGCTCTTAGTAACGGAGTAGTTCTACCAGTTTTCAGTCTGCACGTTTCCAACTTGATTAAGACCTTCTATGAACCACATGATAAAATGAAAACATACATTATTCTGGTCTAACATGTTTGCACTCGGAGTCGTGCCATTTTTATCTTTTCCAGCTCGATCATATTGTTTTTCAGTTGCTGGTGCTAAACTAATACAAAGAATAAGAGTATTATGCTTTGCAAAGGTGATAAATATGGAGGTAGCTGGTTTGATAAGAAGGAGAACACGAGTCGAAATTGTGCACGGTGATCAGTAGATGCAGGCATGCAGCCAATGTCCGTGGTTTAGTTGGAGACATGCTTGCTCAGCATGTTCAGAGTTCGTCATCTATAGTAGTTGCTTTGGGTATATCCTTTACATCATTCTAGCAGCTGGCTGTTATAGTTGTTCTCATTCCCATCGTAGGAGCTAACGCATATGCTCAGATGAAATACGGAAAAGGGTTTAGTGCTGATGCAAAAAAGATGTATGAGGAAGCGAGTCAGATAGCGAGTGATGTGGTTGGGAGTATAATGACAGTAATGTTTTTTTGTGCAGAAGAGAAATTGGTTATAGAGTACAGTAACAAATGTGAATGTCCCAAGAAAATGAGGATACAAGAAGGTTTGATAAATGGTGTCGGGTGGTGGAGTTTCATCTTCGTTACTTTTCTTAATGTTTGCAGTCACTTTTTACGCTTGTGCTAGGCTTGTTGAGGCTGGAAAGACTACTTTCGCATGTTTTCTGAGTCTTCTAAACCCATCTACGAACCAAACAGGCGAAAACGTATAAAAACGTAAGACGAACGGATGAAATCGTATAAAAACGGACGAAAATGAATGTATAAAAACTGATTTTTTTTTTAATTATAACGGACGTTAGTTAAAAGGATGAATGCTGCAAGAATTGTTGGCTAAAAGGGCTAATGTGTAAATTCTAACGGAATGTACTTAACGGCAGTTAAAGCTAGGGACCAAAATTTGCCAAAAGTTTTGATTTAGGGACGATTTTTGCAATTTTAAACTATTTGGGACAAAATCTGCAATTCGAGCAAACTTTAAGGACGCTTTTTGCAATTAACTCTTTTGAACCTGACCCAACTATCCTTATTCGGGTCGGGTTCAGGTCGGGTCAGGATATATGACACCCATAGTTGTGATTGCGATCGTAGTCTTGGAGAGAAAAACCTGAGTTGGATTTATGACACCCATAGTTGTGATTGCGATCGTAGTCTTAGAGAGAAAAAACCGAGTTGGTGTTAATATTACCAGTAGCATGAGTCTAAGGTGTTGTTTGAATTCGACTTAATTGACTTAATATGAAAACAACTGAATTCATTAAGTCATATTAAAACTGTTTGTTTGTGACTTATTATAAAAAAAATGACTGAAAATATTAAGTAATAAAACTGAGGTTGTCTGCATTAAGTCATCTTTTAATTAAACATGTCTTAATAGAAAATTTTAACAAACAAGCCCTAACGCTCAGTTCTCGAGTTGGAGAGGAAGAGGAAATGAATGGAAATTGATACTCTTTTGTGTTCTTGAGTTTTTTTTAAGGAAGGAAAAGAAAGTGAAAAGGAAATAGGGAAGAAATTTTGTTAAGTAAATCTTCCTCCCACTTTTAGGAGGAAAAGGAAAGGAATCAAAAATTGTTATTGTGTAAAGACTAATATATAATTTTTAAAACATTTTACATTAACAATTAAAAGGCATATATGTAATTTGACCAACTAATTTTCCTTTTCCTCCCACTTAGAGCACAAGGTGTATTCAAAGAGATTTGTCTCCCCATTCGGGTCCCACTTGTGCCACATCACCCAACACCTCAACTTCAACTCTTTATAACAAACATCCTCCTCACCAAACAATAAACCTTAACTTCTTCATTAGAGCCCCACCTCTTACACCTTTATTTTTTTATTCATTTCATTAAATAAATTAAATTCATTTCACAAATACTTAAAAATAACACAACAAATTAATTTTATTTCATCAAATAAAAAAGTTACAATACGGAAAAAAAACCATACGATTTGCGGAAAAAAAAACATACGATACGACACGAAAATAAAGAAACGGATAAATACGATATGCTACATCATCAATAATTTATAAAGACTTATAATTATCGATGAGTGCTGACTTTTCTTCCCAAACTTGCAATACTTGTTCTCTGACTATTCTCAATGCGACTTGAAGTTCCAAATCTATTTCATCCTATGTTTAATATAATTGCATTAGCATTTACACAATACATTCTTACAAAAAAAACTATCTATTTGAAACTATAAATACATTTTACATTCACAAATATAAACATACATTTGTAAAAACATCAAATTATACAACTAAAATTCAAAGGAAAAAAAAGGATTGTCAGATCTCAACCTCTTCGTGCAGACGAAGAGGAACGCAACGGGGAAGAACGGCAAGGCTCGATTGGTGTAGTGAAGAGGAGCGGCTCGCCGTTGCTTTTTCCACGTTGGACGACGAGCATGCCTTCTTCAACTACACCTTGTGCTCTTATTAAGAACATGATTATGATAACTTTCATTTTCATTTTCCTCTGTCTTGGGAACATAACAACTACTCCCTCCGTCTCATTTAAAGTGTCCACAATAGAATCTTTGGATGTCCCAAATTAAGTGTCCACTTGTACCTTTCAACCAATAAGATGAGAGTTTAGTGGGTAAAAGTAATATTTGATTGGTGGAGAGTTTAGTTAGTGGAATCTTCTAAAACTTTGTGCATTATAAAAGTGGACACTTTAAATGGGACGGAGGTAGTACTACGTAATAGTTACTCTCCTTTTCTCTTTCCTATTCTTAAACGGGCATGGTTTCGGGTTTTCCCCTGTCCAAAATCTTTCATTAAACGACTCTCTTTCATTGTTCCAAAAAATCAGAAATCTTTGATCTCCGCAGTATAACGACGGCACACGACGCCGTTCAAAACCCAGATCCAAAATCACCTCCTCTTCAAAACCCACTTTTCAGTTTTCACTAATTCAACCTGTTTCAAAAGTTATCATAAACCCTAGAAAAAAAAATGTCAGACAACATCCCATTTGATATCCAGATGCAAATCATCAAATGGCTTCCTGTGAAGCCTTTGATTCAGTTCAGGTCTGTTTCGAAACCTTGGAAATCTTTCATCGACAGCTCCGAGTTTATCAAAGGTTACGGTGCCCGCCACACGCAGCCACGTAGTCGTATTCTTATGTACAGAGCTGATATTTTTCAGGATGAGCCTAAGTACATTTGTGTCGTTGACGATGATAACGAAACTTTTAAGGTAACACAACATGAGCTTGTTCCATTTGTTGTGTCTCCTTTGCTTAAACAATATCGTTTTTCGTACGTTGTTGGTGCGTGTCATGGATTAATGTGTTTGTCATGTTATAATAAAGATACTCTTAAAAGGATGCTTGCTATTTGGAACCCTTCTATCGGAAAGTCATTTGGTATTGATGTACCTAGTAGTTATGGCCCTCACGTTAAGATTAAATATGGTTTCGGGGTGTGTCCCGTTACTAGTGACCCTACCGTTGTGAAGATTTTACGTTCTTATAAGACACCTTTACATGTTGAAGTTTTTACATTGAGTTCTGGGGTTTGGAGTGTGCTTCCAAGTAGCAATTTGCCTCATGAATCAATTGGACTTTTGACATCTCATGTTGTTATAGATAGGTTTATTTATTGGGGTTCTTGTTGTGATGTGACTTCTGCTAATGCAAAATCTATAGTTGTGTCATTTGATTTGATTACCAAGGAATTGAAAGTGGTAGACCTACCGGATAACTTAACAAAAGAGCTATTACGGGCTCTACCCGTGTCTGTTTCTAAGCTAAGGGGGTCTCTTGTTGTGTCTGGATTCGTCAAGGGAGAACATTTTTGTGGTGTATGGGTGATGGAGCATGATTCGTCGTTTACAAAACTATTCTCGTTTGGCACACGATACTCTAAAATAGTGGGGTTTAGGAAGAATGGTGAAACTATATTTGAAACTCGAATGGAGGACGACCAGTTTAGGACACTTGAAGTTTACAACCCCCACTCACAACAAATCAAGAATCTTGGGATTTCCGGAGTATTGTACTCGTTCTTCATGGACTCTTACAAGCAATCACTACTTTTGCTTGATCACTCGGATTCACATATATATTTTAATGATAATTAATCCAAAAGGATGGCCACATTTCAAGGTGTGGATTTATGTTACCTAAAGAGGGAGCGGCCTATTTTGTAGCTAAGGTGTGGAACAATTACTGCTTTAATATTATTTGTAATGTCACTTATGGAATCTTATGAGATCCTAAATGGATTACTCGTATAATGCTACATATTTTTCAGATATGTGACTTGTAGCATTATTAGTGAAATTCATGTGAAATTTATGAGATCCTAAATGGATTATATTGTTTTTACATGTTTGTTTGTGCTTATATCATTATGTGGTTAAATGATCCTTGTATCGTTTAAGTTATGGTAAACAATACTTTTGGGTCTTTTGCTGTTATACAAATGGTCTCTTATTCCTCATACAAACAAATCATGCTTTAAACGCACTTACAAACACCATTGATTTGTGTCTAACAATCTGAAGAAGCAATCACAAATGCCATCTAAACTGTTCATCTGTTGCACAAAATGCATATCCAAACACCCCCTAAATAAATGTCGACGGATCAATAGGTGGTTAAATGAAACTGCTTATCTATTTTGTTCATCTCATTTTAGTTGAACTAATCCGCCATTGATTTTCTTCAAAACCGTAGAAATTTTGTGGAATCAAGAACCTATTTCGATTACCATATATATTCCAATATTACAAAAACAAAATACAATACAACTCGTGTTACAAAAAATAAAGCGACACAACTAACTCGTAAGAGCTCATGTGAAGCGCTACTAACGACGCATAGAATCCATCTTTGATATTGATCAAATGTTCATGTTTGCATAGAATCCATCTTTGATATTGATCAAATGTTCATGTTTACCTTTCTCGACGATGACTCCATTCTTCAAAACTGCAATCACATCCGCTCCTTTAATAGTTGACAGCCGACGAGCAACAACAACTGTGGTCCTGTTAACCATCACCTTGTCCAACGCGTCTTGAACCACTCTTTCTGACTCAGATCAAGTGCACTAATAGCCTCGTCTAACAATAGTATCTTAGGACTCTTAACAGTGGCTCTAGCAGTTGCCACTCTTTGCTTCTGCCCACCAGACATTTGTACTCCTCATTCCCCTACAACTGTATCATAGCTTTGGTGTAACGTGCTAATGAATTTATGCGCGTTTGCTAAATCAGAAGCAGCTATGATTTCTTATTCGGTTGCTTCACCATCTTTTCCATAACTAATGTTGGCGCGGATTGTGTCGTTAAACAACATGGGTTCTTGGGACACTTGACCCATCTGCAGCCTAAGCCATTTTAGTTGAAATTTTTTCAACTCGACCCCATCTAGTGTAATAGACCCCGAATCCTAGGAGGTTTTAGGCATGTCCAATTCCTTTCTTGTTATTTTTTGTAAAGTTTGGTATCATTATATTCACCCTTTTCACCAAAAAAAGGACGTCCTACGATCTGTCAATAGATCCGGTCCCATATAATAGTCACCACATTATTACACCGCCACAAAACAATGTCCCCGAAGAGGAAGCTTCAGAAAAAAACTAAAAACGTGCCACTGCGGCGCCTTATCTATCTGAACAAGCCCGAAATACCAGTACTAATACTGGGAGCGATAGCAGCTCTTAGTAACGGAATAGTCCTACCAGTTTTCGGTATGCATGTTTCCAACTTGATTAAGACCTTCTATGAACCACATGATAAAATGAAAACATACATTATTCTGGTCTAACATATTTGCACTCCTGGGAGTCGTGCCATTTTTATCTTTTCCAGCTCGATCATATTGTTTTTCAGTTGCTGGTGCTAAACTAATACAAAGAATAAGAGTATTATGCTTTGCAAAGGTGATAAATATGGAGGTAGTTGGTTTGATAAGAAGCAGAACACGAATCGAATAATTTGTGCACGGTGATCAGTAGATGCAGGCATGCAGCCAATGTTCGTGGTTTAGTTGGAGAAATGCTTGCTCAGCTTGTTCAGAGTTCGTCATCTGTAGTAGTTGCTTTGGGTATATCATTTACATCATTCTAGCAGCTGGCTGTTATAGTTCTTGTTCTCATTCCCATCGTAGGAGCTAACGCATATGCTTAGATGAAATACGGAAAAGGGTTTAGTGCTGATGCAAAAAAGATGTATGAGGAAGCGAGTCTGATTGCGAGTGATGTGGTTGGGAGTATAATGACAGTAACGTTTTTTTGTGCAGAAGAGAAATTGGTTATAGAGTACAGTAACAAATGTGAATGTCCCAAGAAAATGAGGATACAAGAAGGTTTGATAAATGGTGTCGGGTAGTGGAGTTTCATCTTCGTTACTTTTCTTAATGTTTGCAGTCACTTTTTACGCTTGTGCTAGGCTTGTTGAGGCTGGAAAGACTACTTTCGCATGTTTTCTGAGTCTTCTATGTTACCCGCCTCGTGATGGATAGTTCAAATCTTCCAACTAATCGAACTGAATCACCCGTAAACGCCCCTAGTGAGAATGTTGATAGTTCAAAGAAAAAAATGATAATGCGTTAATTTGACGGTGATGAACATATCCTTAAAACATACATAAGTCACACCTTGCCTTAAAACATACGTAAGACCAGTATTGCAAAAAAAAAGCCCTACAAGGCCGATTAATCGCCGCCTATGCGCTACTGGGCCACCAACCTTTTCGATTTGTGTAAATTGGTCAGTAGTCAATGGTGGTCAACGAAGGTCAAACTTGCCGAAAACATGCAAATCATGCCAAAAATACCAAAAACTCGTTGTAAACTGGTTTTAATCACTTATAGTCGTTGTTTATATCTATTACAAGATTTTTTTTTTAGGAAAATATTGCCGAGAATACCCAAAACTTGTCAAAAATGCCAATCCGATTAATCACTGATTAATCCTGCCTATACCAATTACAAGCTAGAAGGAGGTCAACCGTCCAATTAGCGATTTATGATTTTTGCAATTTTGCGTAAGACTGATGCTAGTAGCAACAATAACCCCCCATCAGATCGAGTTGGTGACCGCGTCTCCCTACTACTAGCCCAACCACAGGCACTTGAATGTATGGTTGGCTACCCGGCCATAATTCCAATTTGGTTTATGTGTGCTTTTTTTTTTTTTTTTTTATTTGTTTTTGTGAGGTATATTTTTGGTTGTGATTAAGGGTGTTAATTGGTCGGGTTGGGGTCAAACGGGTCGGATCCAATTCGGGTCGAGGCTAACCCGACCCTATTTCAACTCGGGTTAATCGGGTTCGGGTGAAACGGGTCAGGTCCGATTCGGGTCGGGTCAAACCGGGTTCGGCTCTATGCCATTTACAAAATCACAGTATTTTGATTTCTTAAATTTAGTAATTAAAATCTCAAACAACTAAAAGTCACATGTATAAATCACATAATTTGCTTGTTACAGAACTTACAGTAAAGCAAAGTGGTGTTAATCCACGAACATGATGGGGACAATGATGTATAAAAGACGTAAGTAATGTCCAACATTGTAAGGGCGACCTTCAGACAACAGGAAGATTAAAGTTCAAAAAAGTAAAAGTAAAGTAACTCTCAATACCGTCTTCCACGGGTTATGGGTCCTAATACCATCTTACACGGTGTATGGCGGAGGTTGAGACGTAGACAGCCTTACCTCTACCTATGGTAAAGAGGTTGCTTCTGGTTTTACCAAAGGTAGAAAATGACCTCCAGCCCCAAGGAAGATTAAAGTTCGATATAACTTAATTTTAAGGGTAAATTGCAAATTATGTCCATAAGGTTTGCCATTTTTGCGAGAAATGCCCCTGAAAAAAAAAATTATGCGAGTTGTGTACCTAACATTTGGACTTTTTGCGAAGAATGCCTTGAGGGTGCACTCACCCAGCGCCACCACCCTCTCAAACACTGTTCAATGTCCTTCGCCACAGTATGCTATTCAGGTTCTTGATGAGTTGACGGGTGGGGACGCGATTATAAGTACTGGTGTCGGGCAGCATCAGATGTGGGCTGCTCAGTTTTACAAGTATAACAGACCGAGGCAGTGGTTGTCCTCGGGTGGTTTAGGTGCCATGGGGTTGGACTTCCTGCTGCTATTGGGACGGCTGTTGCAAGACCTGATGCGGTTGTTGTGGATATTGATGGTGATGGTAGCTTTATCATGAATGTTCAAGAATTAGCAACTATTCGTGTGGAAAATCTTCCGGTTAAGATTTTGTTACTCAATAATCAGCATTAGGGTATGCTGGTACAATGGGAGGATAGGTTTTATAAGGCGAATAGGGCACATACTTACTTAGAAAACCCATCGAAAGAGTCAAAAATATTCCCAGAGATATGTTGAAGATTGCTGAAGCGTGTGATATACCGGCTGCTAGAGTAACTAAGAAGGCTAATCTTAGAGCGGCCATTCAGAAGATTTTGGATACACCCGACCCATACTTGTTAGATGTCATTGTGCCACATCAAGAATATGTATTGCCCATGATTCCTGCAACGTGATCACTGAGGGTGATGGCAGAACACAATATTGAGCTTGAAAATCATAAAAACCGCTGTATGTAACGCCTAAGCAGTTGTGTTGTTTTTTAAGTTACTTTCTTGTTGTGTATTTGGTTCTTGTTTCTTGAGAATGTTCTTTAGCTGTTTAATGACAATTTTCTAATTGCATTTCCGAATAAATTTTCAATCTATTTTCGCCTTGATCTTGATAGAAGTTGTAATCTTTTAATTTTATTACGTAGTATACATTAAGGGCCAAGATCTAAAATGTCTATCTTGTAGCTTAGTGTAATGTGTGAGCATTATGTTACACACGTTGAGAGGTGGCTCGGGCATAGCTCTGCCCCTGGTTGTTACTATGAGCACAAATTGGAAAATAAAAACATGGGACTAGGGATTGGGTACCGTACCGGCCCCGTTTTCGGTGTACCGGATTTTTTCCCGACATAAATTCAAAGTCCTGTTCCCGGAACCGTATCTTACACCGGTGCCGGTATCGGTTCCGGTACCGATTCCAGTAAATGGTACTAAAACGGGTAGAGAACCGTCTAACTTCAAAAAAAATAAGTTTTTCCCAGATTTTACCCATTTACGTCATTATGTGTATGCAATAGACATCTTTATAGCCCACAAAAGCAACAACTTATCATAAATATTAAAGAAGTTGTGCTTGGGATCATTATTCAAGTGCTTGTCTGTCATGTACTTACACTAAAGAAATTAATAAAACTACTTGTCTGTAATGTACTTTTTTTGAATGAGTCTGTAATGTAGTTACAAATTTACAATAGAGTAAACTAGTAAAGAAGCACTAAAAGCTAAGCAAGTAGATACATGCATATTTTAAAGCAAATAAACAGTTTAGATCAAGCAATACCAAACATCCCGTAAGAAGTACAATAGAGTAAACTAGAAAATAAAAAATAAAGCACTTAAATATATATATATATAATTGTTACAGTAGGTGTTTGGGATGGAAGTTATTAGTACAATCAGTTATATCAGTACAATCCTATTCTAATAAGCTTCTTGGTCTTTTATTTTCAGTTAACTTTGAAAAATAGAAAATAAAAAATAAAAAAATCACAGTTTTGACCCGTTAACCCACTGTGACAGCAACAGTTTTCCAGGTACAACGGACATTTTTTGAGCAATTATAACCAACAACGTCCTAAAAAAACGCAATCGCAAACTAAATAAACATAAAACTGTAATATTCGTAACTTACAAACATCCCAAAACTAGCAAATTTCATCAAAATCTGTTAACTTGAAAAAAAAAATCCAGATTTGACCCATCTTGCTTCTGTGACAGCAGCAAATTTTTAGGCAAAACGGCCATTTCCGAGAAATTTGAAACACCAATGTACCAAAAAAGATGAACAATATCTAAACAAACATATCTAAACCCCGTATCGATTTTTTTTGTATTGTTTTTTTTCCCGACCAATTTCGTAGTAACGGTTGCCGGGGTGTTAATCGGGTCGGATTGGTCGGTTCCGGTACCGTACCGTTTTTCTGGTGCCGCTATTCATCCTTTATTCATGTTTGACTTTGACTAAATGCTAGAACGGAGATGCGAGAAGCATGGCAGATGTAAAGCATAAATTCCAGTTTTGACCCGTTACAAACATCCCAAAACTAGCAAAATTTCAAAGATTGCGGAAGAGTCTAATGACAAATCAAAGATTTGGAAACTTACTGAGATAAGTGAAGCTTCTCAGTGTCGGTCATTGAAGCTCCCTGAGAGCATGAGAGTAACAAAGGTATTATCATATTATGATATAAAGATAATAGCATAAAAGAACTTTAATCTAAGGTAATGACTTTGAACCAAGATTTTGAAACTTCAATGGTTGTTTTCTGGCCTAAAAATAGTTGTCTGCCTAAAACACTAATAAGTCTGAAGCTGTTTTCCTTTATAGGCAATTAGCCTAGTGATATAAGTTGTTTTTCTTTTATGCATACTTATTTTCCGCTACTATAGTGTAGATATTAACACAATATTTTTGATCATACAAATTTTAAGCTTGATATATACAAATTCAGGAAATGCTATTTTAGCATTAGCATTGACAAATATCCATTTGCTTTGGAAATGGCAGCGTATTGATCGGAATTCAAGTGGCAAGGTGACTAATGATTTACTGAATATAAGAAGCTTGAATTCAGAAATTTGGTAGTCAAATCCCTTCATAATGCACAATTTTTAATGCAGGAAACAGCTAGTGTTTCGCCATAATTATGGCAACCTTCAAGCAGGATTCTGATGACTAACGATGGCGGTATTGAGTTATTGACCCTAAAGAATCTGTTGCTTGCTTTGCTTTGTCTAAAAATGATTCTTATGTTATGTCTGCATCCGGAGAAAAGATCTCTTTGTTCAATATGATGACATTCAAGGTAACCATTAATACCTTTGACTTTAATGGTCAAACTGACCCAACTTTTTACTAACAAATTGTTATGAATTGCAATATAGTTTCTGAAAAGAAATAAACATTGCAAGGAGTAAATTCAATTAGGACACGTAATGATGCTATAAAATTTGAACCCAATTTTATTTCATGTTAAAGTTTAAAAGTAGAAGCACTAAGTTTGACCTCAAAGTCAACTCATTTAACATTATATGGGCAACTGCAGACAATGACAACATTCATGCCTCCACCACAACCAGCAACATTTCTTTCCACCACCAGCTATTGGTATGGATGACTCAACGATATCTAACGTTCCTGTAGATGAGGTAATTAACGCACACATTTTTACAGATTTATGTTACAATGAAAGTACCTTTTTTTTTTTTTTTTTTTTTTTAGACTTAGGTATAGTAGTGTATGTTATCAGATAGTATTGGATGTCTGTATTTGGTTAATGTATGTTTCATGTCTGTTAAAGATTTGGGTGTGTCCAAATCTTGTTCTTATTCTTATGATTGTAAATCTTTGGAGTTTAATATAATTCTTCACCTTTTGCACAAAAAAAAGTACCCTTTTTCGCCTCAATTATTTACCTGGTATTTCGCCCCAACTTAAGTATGCCAAGATGAGATATTTTAATCATGGACATTGAACAGTGTTTGTCTTGGTAGAGGATGGTGGTGGGAGAGGGTGGTGGTGGGAGAAGGTGGTGGTGCTGGGTGTGTGGTGGTGTCGTGGTGTGATGGTGGTGGGATTACAATATTTTCAAGAAAACAAAAGAGAGTAATTGTGGGAAGAAGATGAGGGCAAATTAGTCATTTCACATAGCCACAAGCGGGATTTTGTAACGCTCGTTAACCAAAATCAAGAATTTGCATGAACAGTGCACCCTCAGGGGCATTCTTCGCGAAATTCCAAAGGTTTATTTCGCATAATTTTTTTTCACAAAGGTTTATTTCGCAAAAATGACATGCCAGGGATATAATTTGTAGTTTACCCTAATTTTAAGTTATGAGCCTCATCCAAGCTATTAAAAACAAGATAATGTGTTGTTGTTTACAAACCCTGAAGTAGTAAAAAACACAAGTGTGTTGTTTTCCAGTTTCCAGAAGTTTAGCTTGAAAACAATATTAAGGGGGTGCTTGGGATTACTTATTGAAAATTGATTATTTGTTTTGAAAACGGATAACCAAATAATCGGCTGTTGCAAAAAGTGGTTTTGAAATATAGTATTTGGATTTGATTATGTTGTTTGATATCGCAATAAATAGATAAAAAAATTTTTTAGTGTTTTGGCAAATCAAATTACTACGTATTTATTAGTAGATTAGTAGGTAAAGAAAATAATAAAAAATAAAATAAAATAAAATTAGTAGAAAAAATGACATAAATGGACATTCTTTTGTAAAAAATGAAATAGGATAGCAGGGGTTGTTATCTATACTACCTTATAATGTATTTAGGACATCTATATTTAGAAGTCTTAAAATGTTTAAGACCAAAAATATTTCTTTAATAGGAAAGATGCATACATGCTTATAATTTTTTAAGACTTACAAGAAAAGAAGCATAGTGTACACCACTTTAATGCACATAATTTTCAGACTTACAAGACAAGGAGCATAGTGTACAACACTTTAATGCACACATTAAAAAAACATTAATGTTATTTAATGTAATCAATTAATTAATTGGTTAATAAATACAATTAATATAGTTATTAAAACACCCCTTACATAAGAAATACAAATTATCAAGCATATTGTACAACCAAATTAAACACAATTCCAGCATTAAATGTCACTAATACAAATAATAAAGCACATTATTCAAGCCCGAACGGGTAACAGGCCAAATGGGCTTGGGCCCGAATGGGTGCGGGCTAAACGGGCCTAACGGGCCTAACGGGCTCGAGCCCGAACGAGCTTGGGCTAAACGAAATTCTTGATATCCGTAAATTTATTATCAAAAAAATATAATAAACTAAAATAGATAGTTCACCGAAAAATTTAATTTCATGGTACCCGTCGCTGCAACGCGCGGGTACCCTGCTAGTTTTCATATAAATATACAACCAATTCACTTTCATAATATGTAGGCCCCATTACGAATTAAAAATGCCTTTTGCGGTTGTAAGTAACTACATGTAGTTTCAAAACTTCGTTTTCAGTGTGTTGAAACGTAAATAATCACTTATCAAGATTCTTTTGTCAAACACTAAATTTTGATTATCCATGTTTTGATATTGTGATAAGCAAATAATCCACTTCCAAACGCAACAAACAACCCCTAACTTGATTAGACATTTACTCGAGATCCTTTTAAGTATTATTTATAACACCGTTATCTTATACTTCGTGTTAAGGGGATTCAATAGCTTAGATATGATGCTTGTACACAAAAGTGCATTTTTTACCGCCTATTCGTACAAGTGTATATAATTTCTCAAATACATGCACACAAAAGCATTGTATTTATAATAATAATAATAATAATAATAATAATAATAATAATAATAATAATAATAATAAATAAACTTGGGTCAGTCAAGTTGACCCGAATCTGAATAGGTCAAACCCGATATCCGACCCTATTTCGTATTCGGGGTAATCGGATTGACCTAATTGACTCGAGTTAGATTTTGAACTTGACCGGTTGACCCGACTATTCTTATTCTGTTTGGGTTCGGGTCGGGTCAGGATTGATGACACATTGCGATTGTAGTCTTGGAGGGAAAAACCTGAGTTGGATTTATGACACCCATAGTTGTGATTGCGATCATAGTTTTAAAAGAGAAAAAACCGAGTTGGCGCTAATATGACGAGTAGCATGAGTCTAAGGGGGCGCTTGGTTGGGGTTAATGGGGGTGGGGAATGGGAAAGGTAATGATTAAACATGCCTGTTTATGACTAGGTAATGCAATCATTATTTAGTATGGGGTAATGAGTCATTACCCAGTAAATTGGGAGGTATGGTAATAATTACTCACCAGCAGCAGCCACCACCACCAACCACCACCAGCCACCACCATTAGCAGCCACCACCACCACCACCAGCCACCACCATTAGCAGCCACCACCACCAGCCACCACCACCAACCACCACCAACCACCACCACTAGCCACCACCACCACCAGCCACCACCATTAGCAACCAGCACCACTAGCCACCACCACCACCACTAGCCACCACCAGCACCAGCAACCACCACCAGCAGCCACCACAACCACCACCACCACCAACCACCACCACCACCAGCTACTACCACTAGCCACCACCACCACCAGCACTAGCCACCACCATCAGCCACAACCACCACCACTAACCACCACCAGCAGCAGCCGCCGCCATCACCACTAGTAACACCACCACCAGTAGCTACCACTACCACCACCAGCAGCCACCACCACCACCAGCCACCACCACCAGCCGCCATCACCACCACCACCAGCCGCCACCATCACCAGTCACCACCACCACCAGTCGCCACCACCACCAGCCACCATCACCTTGGAGGTTAATGTGTTTTTCTTAAACCAAGCACCATCAAAGATAATGATAATCTTCATTTCATTCCTTTGCATTCCCTTTGTCTTTCCCTTTCCCATTCCCCCTTTTGAACCAAGCGCACCCTAAGGGCATGTTTGGTACGATGGAAAGGAAACAAGAGAAAGGTAATGAGAATAAATTCCCTTGTTTGTTGCAGCTGAAGAAAGGAAACATGGGGTACCCATTCCATTCTCAACTAGCGATTTTGATTCTTTAAAAAAAGAGAAGAAAGGCTAGGAATGAAAATTATCAAGGGAGTCATTCTCCGTCTTTATTCTAGTATGAATCAATAGTCCTTCTCAAAATAAGGATACATATATCTGTTGCACGTGAGATGCACATTCAAGACTAAAAAGATCCCCAAATATTGTAATCAACCTCATTGACGTACTGTTCATCATTGTTGCAATTAATCCCTACACAAGTTATCCATCTTTTTTATTTTGTTTATCCCTTTGCACTTGTTTATAAACCATTGAATCACTTCAATTACAATCTAAAGCTGGGTTTTCTTATCAAAGTTAAATATCCATTCAAATCTTTGGGGATTTAATAGGCAAAATCACATTATAGTGTAATTCCTTCAGATCTGTTATAGAATTTAGTTTGGATATTGAAGGTCTCTATTTAATTAACACACTTTAGTTGGTCCAATCGTGATATTGTTACACGACGTACTCAATTACAGAGTATTAAGATTGACTGGATAACAATTATATTATATATTATTAATCAATTACAGAGTATTATAAAAGATAACATGTAATGATGTAATTAGCAACATTTTCATTCTAGAGTAATTTCATTCAATATTCACACCAAACATAAGAATCAGTTTTTTATACCATTCCATTGCTTAATTCTATAGTTTCACCAAACATGAGAATACATTTACGCTGTGTTCTCGAGTTATTTCATTAAAGAAAAGGGAAGGAAATGGAAGTAAACACTTTCCTCCCATATTTGGGCGGAAATGGAAGTAAAAAAAATTCATACAAATATAACTAACTTTACTTCCAGTTTACTTCCATTTCCTTCCCTTTTCTTTAATGAAATAACTCGAGAACACGATGTGGGAGTAAACCTTTTCACTTTCCTTCCATTTTCTTTAATGAAATAACTCGAGAACGCAGCGTTAGTATTTCCGAGTTCTTTCCTTTTCTCACTTATTCCATTCTCTAATGCGTTTCCATTCTCCACGATTCAGTTGTACCAAACGCCCCCTAAGTATTTTACATTCCGTTGGTTAAACGGGCATGGTTTCGGGTTTTCCCCTGTCCAAAATCTTTCATTAAACAACTCTCTTTCATTGTTCCAAAAAATCAGAAATCTTTGATCTCCGGCGTATCACGACGGCACACGACGCCGTTCAAAACCCAGATCCAAAATCACCTCCTCTTCAAAACCCACTTTTCAATTTTCACTAATTCAACCTATTTCAAAAGTTATCATAAACCCTAGAAAAAGCCTTTTTAAAATGTCAGACAACATCCCATTTGAAATCCAAATGGAAATCATCAAAAAGGTTTATGATGTCAGGTCATTGATTCGCTTCAGATCCGTTTCGAAGCCGTGGAAGTCTTTCATTGACAGCTCTGACTTTATCAAAGGTTACGACGCCCGCCACACGCAGCCACATAGTCATATTCTAAGCTACAAATCCGATCATACATCAGATGCAAAGTACATTTGTGTCGTAGACGATGATAACAATGAAACTTTTAAGGTAACACAACAAGAGCTTGCTCCATTTGTTATGTCTCCTTTGCTTAAACAATATAGCTTTTCGTACGCTGTTGGTGCGTGTCATGGATTACTGTGTTTGTTTTGTTATAATAAAGGATGCTTTAAAGGTAAAAGGATGCTTGTTATTTGGAACCCGTCTATCGGAAAGTCATTTGGTATTGATGTCCTTAGTCATGACCCTCAGTTAAAGAATGCATATGGTTTCGGGGTGTGTCCGGTTACTAGTGACCCTACCGTTGTGAAGATTTTACGTTCTTATGAGACACCTTTGCATGTTGAAGTTTTTACATTGAGTTCGGGGGTTTGGAGTGTGCTTCCAAGTAGCAATTTGCCTCATGAATCAATTGGACTTTTGACATCTCATGTTGCTATAGATAGGTTTATTTATTGGGGTTCTTGTTGTGATGTGACTTCTAATAATGCAAAATCTATAGTTTTGTCATTTGATTTGATTACCAAAGAATTGAAAGTGGTAGACCTACCGGATAGCTTAACAAAAGATCTATTAGGGGCTCTACCCGTGTCTGTTTCTAAGCTAAGGGGGTCTCTTGTTGTGTCTGGATTCGTCAAGGGAGAACATTTTTTTGGTCTATGGGTGATGGAGCATGATTCGTCGTTTACAAAACTATTCTCGTTTGGCACACAATACTCTATATTGGGATTTAGGAAGAATGGTGAAGCTATATTTGAAACTCGAATGGAGGACGACCAGTTTACTAAACTTGAAGTTTACAACCCCCACTCACAACAAATCAAGAATCTTGGGATCACCGGAGTAGTGTACTCGTTCTTCATGGATTCTTACAAGCAATCGCTACTTCTACTTGATCACTCGGATTCACATATATATTCTGATGATAATTAATCAAAACGATGGCCATATTTCAAGGTGTGGATTTGTGTTACCTAAGGAGGGAGCGGCCTATTTTGTAGCTAAGGTGTGGAACAATTACTGCTTTAATATTAGTTGTAATGTCGCTTATGGAATCTTATGAGATTGTAAATGGATTATAATGCTACATCTACATATTTTTCAGATATGTAACTTGTAGCATTATTAGTGAAATTCATTATGTGGTTATGTCTTTACATGTTTGTTTGTGTTTATGTGGTTAAATGATCTTTGTATCGTTTAAGTTATGATAAACTATACTTGGGTCTTTTACTGTTATACAAACAAACCGTGCTTTAAGTGCATTTACAAACACCCTTGATCCGTATCTAAACAATCTGAAGAAGCAATCACAAATGACATCTAAACTGTTTATCTGCTGTATCAAAATACATATCCAAACACCCCCTAAATGTCTGACGGATTTATAGATGGTTAAATGAAATTGCTTATCTATTTTGTTTAGCTCATTTTAGTTGATTAGTTGGATTTATAGATGGTTAACTGAAATTGCTTATCTATTTTGTTCAGGTCATTTTAGTTGAACTAACCTGACATTGATATTCTTCAAAACCGTACAAGTTTCGTGCAATCAAGAACCTATTTCGATTTCCATATATATTCCAATATTACAAAAACAAAATACAATACAACTCGTTTTACAAAAAATAAAGTGACATAACTAATTCGAAGAGCTCATGTGAAGCGCTACTAATGACGCATAGAATCCATCCTTGATATTGATCAAATGTTCATGTTTACCTTTCTCGACGATGACTCCATTCTTCACGACTGCAATCACATCTGCTCCTTTAATAGTTGACAACCGATGAGCAACAACAACTGTGGTCCTGTTAACCATCACCTTGTCCAATGCGTCTTGAACCACTCTTTCTGATTCAGCATCAAGTGCACTTGTAGCCTCGTCTAACAGTAGTATCTTTGGACTCTTCACAATGGCTCTAGCAATTGCGACTCTCTGTTTCTGCCCACCCGACATTTGTACACCGCGTTCCCCTACAACTGTATCATAACCTTGGTGTAACGCGCTAATGAATTTATGCGCGTTTGCTAGTTCAGAAGCAGCTATGATTTCTTGTTCGGTTGCTTCACCATCTTTTCCATAATTAATGTTGGCGCGGATTGTGTCATTAAACAACACGGGTTCTTGGGAGACTAGACCCATCTGCAGCCTAAGCCATTTTAGTTGAAACTTTTTCAGCTCGACTCCATCTAGTGTAATAGACCCCGAGTCTGGATTGTAAAACCTTTGTAGAAGTGAAATAACCGTTGATTTCCCGCTTCCACTCTCACCAACCAACGCGACCGTTTTGCCACTGTGGATTGTTAAGCATAGATCACGAAATATCTCTACATCGGGTCTTGTGGGATATTTAAAGCTAATGTGGCGTAGCTCGATTTCCCCTTTCACAGTTTCCAGTGTTGTACCTGATTCATCACTTGGGTCAATCTCTGACTTTCGGTCAAGGATCGCGAAAACTGATACCGCAGAACCTTTTGCTTTGCTTGTATCGGGTGCAAACGAGCTTGATTGAGAGATTGCTAACGCCGCCATTGTCAAAGCAAAAAATACCCGAAAAACATCTGTGAAATTAGTATATCCTGCCTCAACAAACCGAGCACCAGCGTAAAAACTGGCTCCATACATACAAAAAAGTAGAGCAAACGATACCCCAAACCCGATCCCACTGATTAAACCTTGTTTTATCCCAGACTTTTTCGGACCTTCACATTTATCTCGATAAAGTTTCATAACTTTTTCCTCAGCACAAAATGATGCAACCGTCCTTATACTCCCAACTGCATCATTTGCTACCTGACTCGCTTCTTCATACATTAACTTAGCATCAGCACTAAACCCTTTCATAAATTGCATTTGAACATATCCATTAACACTCATTAAAGGAATGAGTACAAGAATAATAAGTGCTAATTGCCAACATGCTGTAAACGCTATCACCAAACCAGAAATTGCAGATGCCGAATCTTGAACAAGTTGAGCAAGTGCGTCACCAACTAAACCACGGACATTGGCTGCATCAGCTGACAACCTTGCACCAATTGAACCACTCGAGTTTTCTGGCTTATCAAACCAACCAACCTCCATGTTTATCACCTTTTCAAAGCATAATGCTCTGATCCTTTTTATTAACTTAGACCCTGCAATAGCAAACAGATATGATCTCCCGGGATAAGCTACAAATGATACTACTCCAAGGATGACAAACATTAAGGCCCAGAATTTTGAGTCTGACTTCATTTTATGAGGTGGTTCATAAAACGTCTTGATCATGCTAGAAAGCAAGATACTAAAAATAGGGAAGATTGTTCCGTTAACAATTGCAGCTATAGTACCAAGTATGATCACGGGTAATTCTGGTTTGTTGAGATAAGCAAGTCGGCGGATTGGAACCTTGGGTGGTTTTTCGGAGTCTTTTCCATCATTAGGGGATTCTATATCCATAGATTCTGGAACATCAACTGTTGGCAAGCCAAAAGACATGGATGCTGAGTGGCGGCGACTGCTGGATGACTCTAGGCTTATTGACCGTTGGTAGGATGTTTTTTGACTTGATAGTCTTCTAAGATCTTTCTCTACTGAGTTGTGCTGTTTTGAATCACCGTTGATGTCTTGTAGTTTGATGAGTTGTGTGTATGCTCCTTCGGGATCTTGGATCAGCTCTGAATGTGATCCTGAATCATCATCAATAATGAAATGTTAAACTTGCGGTTATGGAATAGAAGTGTTGCATTAAAAAGTAACAACTCGGGGCTGAAATGACCAAAGAAATAATAAAATTTAGAATAAGTGAAAATTTACCTTTCTCAACCATCTTTCCGCGATGAATGACAGCAATCATATCAGCATTTCTGACTGTACTCAAACGATGTGCAACAATAACAGTCGTTCTGTTCACCATTATCCTATCCAACGCCTCTTGCACAACTCTCTCAGATTCTGCATCGAGTGCACTTGTTGCTTCATCCAACAGAAGGATACGAGGATCTTTTAGGATCGCTCTTGCAATAGCAATTCTTTGCTTCTGTCCTCCAGAAAGTTGTGTTCCATGCTCACCAACCATCGTGTCAAGTCCTTGCGGTAGTTTATCGATAAATTTAGCGGCATTTGCAAGCTCAACCGCAACTCTAATCTCCTCATCAGTTGCACCATCTTTCCCATACATAATATTTTCCTTAATACTCGATGTGAACAAAACTGGTTCTTGACTAACAAGACCAATTTTCTGTCTGATCCATTTTAGTTGATATTCTTTAAGATTAATATTATCTATAAGAACTTCCCCTGATTGAGGATCATAAAATCTTTCTATTAGACTTATCACCGTTGACTTTCCACTTCCACTTTGTCCGACCAATGCTGCAGTTGTGCCACTCGAGATAGAAAGAGAGAAACCACTGAATATTTGCTCATCCGGTCTTGCTGGATAAGTGAAATATACATCCTTCAGTTCTATATCACCACGAATATCGCTTAATACTTTCCCCTTTGGGTCAGACGCGTCTATTTCAGGTTTTCTGTTTATAGTTTCAAACATCTTGTATGCTGCAGCCCTTCCCGCGGCAAATGCGCTCAAACAAGGAGACGCCTGTCCAAGAGACCTGAAAAAGCAGACATCGTAAGATTGAAGCTCAAAATTTAAAACAGTGAAGACCAAGAAAATGAAAAGTACCATTTACTTTTTATCGATATATGCCAAATCTTTTTACTATACTATAAAACATCATATCAAAGTAAACACTGCAAAGACAGAAAAGAATATACTTACATGGATCCAGTAAGCACTGCAAAAATTACGGTAAGCACTGTCCCTCCATCGTACCCTTTTTCGAGTATCATCTTTGTACCATACCAAACAGCCAACGCGTAACTACAGAATACAATTAACATCATCGCCCCAAGACCGAGCCCAGTAGCCAGGCCCTCGTGAACACTAGAATTGTAAGCATCTACAAGTGAATTATTGTACTCTTTAACAGCTTTTTTCTCCCCGGTGAAAGAAGCAACCTATGACCCAAAACAAAAAAGAAAAACTGTGATCAGTAAAACATCTCGTTCAAATGATGTGCTTATATAGATATGTTATTATGACCAAATTTTATAAGAAGTAACAGCTTACTTACGAGATGGTCCAATTTGGTATCATAGCCTATTATGTTATAACTTATAATTACCAAATTGGACCGTTTTACAAAAGTACGTTGCTAAACTTATGGAATTTGTTGCTATATAATTACCGTTCTAATTGAACCAATTG
Source organism: Artemisia argyi (assembly GCA_030686995.1). Lineage (NCBI taxonomy): Eukaryota > Viridiplantae > Streptophyta > Magnoliopsida > Asterales > Asteraceae > Artemisia > Artemisia argyi. Next base: position 30,244,765 of record CM060680.1, read on the forward strand.
TCTGCTCGACTACAATGGAAGCCTTAGCATAAGCATCCTGGCCACGTGATGCCATCTTCGCTATGGTTACTGACATAATTCCACCAGCAATAACCAACGGAGGGATTGAGCATAACATAACAAGCGTAAGAAGCCACCCCTTGATGAAAGCTATCACAAAACCTCCCAAAAATGTTGCCATTAATTGTGTGAATTTTCCGACCTGAATATCCATATAAAACATTTTATTAGTATTATGTAAGTTAAGTTCTGTATAACGTTTTCAAAACCAGATAATTTACAAACCTTCTCCCCCATGGCATCTTGTATGAGAACGGTATCACCAGACATCCTGCCGACAACTTCACCTGTGTTTGTTTCTTTGTCGAAGAAGGATACATCTTGTCTCAATATGGTTTTAAGATACAAATTTCGTATTCTTGCAGCCTGTCGTTCTCCCGTTACCATCCACATTGCCACCTCTATAAAACAAACATGATTTTTAGAAACAATCACATGGTGATAACTAAGGGGGTGTTTAGCATTGTGTTTTAGAAAAACAGCAATTATAAAAAGTAAAGTAAAGTAACTCCCAATACCGTCTTCCACGGGTTATGGGTCCCAATACCGTCTTCTACGGTGTATGAGGGAGGTTGAGACGTAGACAGCCTTACCCCTACCTATGGTAGAGAGGCTGCTTCCGGTTTTACCAAAGGTAGAAAAGGACCTCCGGCCTTGCAAGGGGTGAGGATCGAACCCTTGACCTCTGTCTCCAGAGGCAAGGGTGTTTATGTGATATGAAATTATCAAAAACAGTTTCAATAAGATTATTAGCGCGGTAACATTAGTACTTACGGAGAAAAGCAGCCACACCAGCTCCAGCGGCCAGGTAAACAAATTCCAGCGCCACCTATCACACATTTCATACTCAAACAATCAACCATTTGCGCGCCATAATAACAATTAACAAAAACAAACATTCTAATATTTATAACCATACCTTAGAGACAGCATCCACGACATCATTGTTATTCTGGTTATCGCCAAAAGAATTAATAAGATCACCAAATAAAATAGTCATGAGAGGCATACAAACTCCATTACCAACGGCTCCAACCGTACCAGCAAACATCAACATGTAGTCAGTTCTATCTGCAAACGCAAACAGCTTATAAAACGGGACAGTATTTACTATCTCTTTTTCTTTTTCTTTTGTCAACTGGGAGTCTTGTTCCGCTTTACCACCAGAGCCCGAAGCTGAGGTGGATGCTTCAGGCTTATCGGAACTCATTATCCCGGCTTGTATGACCTGTACAAGTGGCAAAAAAACAGGAAATCAGTCCCAAGCTGTTTTTTAAGTTTAGTTATATGTTTTTCTGTTAAAATGTATGTTTCGGCTATTTATTAAACGTACAAGTAAAAGGAATATGAATCATGAAAATGCTATGAATGACAAGAACACACACTAAAAGGGCATCTCAAATTCCTTTTTTTAGTTGTTTTCGACGTCACGTATGTGCAACCTTGTGGTACATCATTTCGCAAAAGTCTTTACGAATTTACATCATCTGTTAATCATACAAACTTTATTTTGAATATATTCCTAATGCAAGTACGCGACCAGGGGCGGACCCACATGGATTGTTCCGTAGTGTAAAATTGTGTAAAAAAATCCTGATTTTTATGAAATGAACCTGATAAGAAATTATTTCTGGGTCCGCCACTGTATACAACTACCTTCACTATGATGTTTTATACTTATTTCATTGACAAATAATCTGATAAGCAATTTGGATACATCATTTTAATAAGCAATCCTAAAAACACCATGTTGCTTAAACTTAAAGTATATATGAAAATGGATCTAGATCTCAAACATAAACAAAACTGGATTCCAATAAGAAAAAAAAAAAAAAAAAAAAAAAAAAAAAAAAAAAAAAAACTAAACAAAACCAAATGATTATATTCCATTAGACACAAACAAGTGGGAAAATGAAAATGCATGAACATCATCTTGTTCACATTTCCATAAATGAAAAAACACAAAAAGTCAATATTAGCATAAGCATGACTCCATGTGATCATATTAATATTTCCCATTTTTAAGAAAACAAAACTAAACCAAGATATATTTATTTATATTATATATATAGATATATAACATATATATAAGATATAAACATCCATAAAAATATGATATATTTGCCATTTTTTAAAAACATGAAACAAAACCAAGACATGAAACCTTCTAAAACTAGCTAAGCAAATATTTTCATAATATATACTTTATATCTATATCTATATATAGATATATATAACATATATAAGATGCATGGCCCGGTTTTCATCCGGCTGTTTCTCCAGCAAGGTAAACTTGTGTGGAGGCAGTACGGTTTCCGGGGAAACCCGTTTCCGGGGGAAACCCGTTACCACCTGAGATCAGCATGGACCCGGTTAAGACAACATAGTCTGGCGGGGTGACAATGGGGCCTTCGCTGTCCGCGAAGGTGGTCGTTTCTAAGTTGAAATTCACATTTCAAAAAAAAAATATAAGATATAAGCATCCATAAAAGTAGGATAAAAGAAGAAAAAACTTACAAACTTGTTGGAAGGAAGAAGATCAAGGAGCAGAGAAGTGCAGAGCAAATCAGACACTCCCAAAACTTGAGTTGACAAAAATGAGGAATATAAATACTATATATACTATAAACTTATAAAGTTATAAGTTATATTTATATATATATATATGTGTATGTGTGTATTTGCTGTTGAGAGAATGTGAAAAGTGGGTGAGTTGCAATTTGCAAATACTGTATTGAATATATAATAATTTTCCTCATCAGTAGCTATTTATATGCGCATACAAAATAGAAAAATTCAATGTTTCCTTGTAGAGCAAGCTGGTTGAATAATGGTCAAAGGTTCACATGATTTTTAAATCATTATCATTTTCTTGGGTATAGGTTAAGATCAAATATAATCTCTCTATATGTGTGATTTGATTATTTTATGGTTTGGTTAACAAGATTCTATGTTTTTATGGTAGTTTTGAGAATGGGAAAAATACATTAAAAAAGAAGGTATTGTGCATATGCTAGGAGATGTACATCATTTAATGGAAACTGTTAACTGTATATCCATATTTCGGTAACTTATCCATGCAACATTTTGGGACAATAAGAAATCATTTTGTACATGTTCTCAGTTAAGACTCATTAAAACGGTTACGCGTCAATGTGGCATGAAAACCGAGCGTTCAAGTGTTCAAGAGTGGTGGTTGTAATTCGAGTCATGTATGATTTGCACAACTCGACCTTTCGTGAGGTATGCATCAATGCATGTACACTCCAACCCGTATACGTGTAATTCAAACATGACCCGTCTAAGTATCTAACCTTAATGATCTAAAAAATTGTTGGATCGACCTGTTTAACCAACACTTCCTTCCTTTCCCTAGTTGAATGATTTATACCATGGTTGTCAGGATCCCGATCCTGATCTTAGATCTTACGATTTTACGATACTGCAAAGCAAAAATGATCCGGATCTTACATAGGATCTTTGAAAGCTTAAGATCTTATAGGATCCCGATCTTAACCATAGGATCTTAAGATCTAATCCGATCCGATCTTACTTTTCTCGGATAACAAACTAAAAAACTACAAATTTCTAGATTATTTTTGGTAGAATTTAAAAAACAACATGTTAATCTTATTAAACATTTCATAATCATAATTTAAGACAACATTTTGATGGAACATTCATATAATTTTGTGTTTATGGTATATAATAATTTGTAAATTTGTATAATATTACAAAAACTATTAAGAAAATGACATTATACTAGGATCTTAAGATCCCGATCCGATCTTACGATCACGATCTTGCAAAGACGAAAACGATCCTGGGTAGGATCCCGATCTTGAAAACCTTGCTTTATACATTTTATAAAATGTGAGATGTGGGTTTGTAAAACATTTTGATAGTCTCACATAGATAGGAAAAAAAAAAAAAAAAAAAAAAAAAAGCTTAAACATGCATCTTGGTATGAACTTTCAAGCTTTGTTTCTATATGCACATTCAACTTTTTTTTTTTTTTTTTTTTTTTTTTTTTTAACACTAAAATGAAAATACTATACTTCATTTTAATTTTACATTTGTGCTCCATAACTTTTATATAATTTAAACTTTGACTACTTAATTTATAGGAGTTAGCATTTCACCGCACAATATTAATTTAGGAGTTGTCTGAATTAACATATTTGTTTGCTTACTACATGAAAATGAAAATCTTATATATTCATCTTTTTGGCTTATTATGAGTCTATCAATTTGAGCTGAGCTTATGAACTTAGATAAATAAGCTATAAGCTCAGGTTGGAATTTAAAAAGCTTTATAAAATTCAATTAAATGCTTATGCTCACAAAATAAGCTAATTCAAGCACCTTAATCCCCTCGCAACACAAAGAATTTAAAAATCTTGTTGATCATCATTTGTTCGGCTAATTTTATTGTAATCATAAATACAAACTTTTATCACCTAACTTTTTAAAATGTATACTTATCGTTATAAGATAGCCAAAGTATGGTTGAGCATTCGACATGGTATATTTGCTCACATTCCGGGAGAAGGTCATAATTCGCAGGAACATTCTATAATCTTAATAGATGATGTAGAGTGAAAGATTCGCCATGTGTGAAATCCCATTGAATTCGAGGAGTCAAGGATTTGTTGGAAACTCCGGATCGAAGACAGGGAGATCAAAATTTGGTGCACATAAACCAAAATGGATATGAACCGAGATGTTGGAAATCCAGACCGGCTCAGAGAATCGTTGTGCTATTTAGCCCTTCGATTCAAGTTACGATCTAACGCTTGCTTCCAGTGGCTAACCTAGGTTGGGGCAAAAACTCTAAAATTAAGGTTCCAAACCTTTCTCTAATAATCAGGTAAGCTTTCAAGCCCCTTGACCTTTTATTAGATTAGTTTAGTAAAAGGCATTGTGAACTGTAATTGTGAAAAGGTTGGAAGATTAGTTGCTTCAGAAAGAGAACTATAATTGTGAAAAGGTTGGGTGATCTCCTATCATGTCCGGTTGCTGTGGCAAGCGAATTTATTCAGAGATATATTGAGCCGGTAAGCGGGATTGACTTGCCGAATACTATAGTTTTAAAATTAATGCTAGTAAAGTTAGTATAAATAATGTAGAGTTATCTTTAATCTCTACTACCTGTAGAGAGTTTATGTCTTTTTTTGAAATTATAAATCATAAAAAATAAACTTAAATTAATGTAAATCGCCTAAATTATTTTTAAATACTGCTTAAACTTGACACCTTTTTAAAACCTTTGCAACTTAAATTGTCTTTTCTTAATTAGTTATAAACTTGACAACTTTTCAAAAATACACACTATATTAATTTTAAAATACACACTCTTTGTATTTCAAGAAACACATGTTTTGCATCAAAGGTCGAACCATAATTACGTTTTTTCACGAGTATAAATATTTGCCGTTATATATATGCGCGAGTATTCATCTAGTATAAATAATATAGAGAACTCAAGTTTCAGTAGCAAAAGCTTTGAATAACACAATAGAATCATGAGAATCCTATAATCGGATTGCTTTTAAATAATAATAATAATAATAATAATAATAATAATAATAATAATAATAATAATAATAATAAATCTTTAAGTTACTAAAAATCTCAATTTGTTTGACTTTTAACAAAAAAAATAGTCAAATACCACCTCATTTGCCAAATCCTATTTTATTGTCACTTCAGTCATCTAATAAGGTAGTTCAAAAAAAAAAAAAAAAAAAAAAAAGTCATCTAATAAGGGAGTATTATAACACCCCGTAAAATTTTCCTACGATTAACACGTTACCATAACATAGATTAACCATTTTTACCCGTAACAATTTTTTTTTTATATACTTTGTCAATTACAACGTTATTCACTCTTACCTTGAAACGACATTTACACCTAAACCTTAATAACCTAGATATCATACACAACTTAAAACATTGATACTTAATAAGTATATGTTTCAATAATTAACAAATACAATTTAAATAAATCCCGAGCCTACTAAAATTCCCATGTGCACTTGCTAATAATATTTTGACCTCTAAGAAACATGAATGACAATTGTTATCAACCTTCAAATATAATTGATACTAGAATATTGATCAAGTTAAGGCACCTCACACATTTCATCTCAATTTGACACAAATAATAACTTTGTTCCAATGACATTTCGTATAAATTCTAATAAACCACTAACTTTCTGTAACGAATTTAAATCCTAATTTTAAGGCCCTTCTGGTCCGAACCAAGAAAAGTGTAAAACACGAAAGTTGTCCGAAATAATGTTTTACGTCTAGACACGCGAGACTTTTCAACCAAAAATGTAATTCGTGGTTGCTATCTATGGAATACGACCTGACCCAAGTAAACCTACCCCAAGTGTAACCTAAGTAACCCATGTTACTTCCTTACACACATGGACACTCTTATACATTTAAATGGCAGCTCACTCATCCTCCCTCACTCGTTCATTGTCCCAGAAACAACCCAAACAAAACTGAAATAGATCACATACGAATGTCAGGAATAACCTTACACATGCTTGATCTCGATTGGATGAGAAGAGAGGCAACATACTAACCGTTAAAACCCAACACTTATCCTTGTGATTCTAAGTTCTATCTTGTCTATAAAAAGTCATTCCTTTGTTTCTTTAGTATGGATAATAGAACCCTTTTCACTTTCATTTTCACCTCAACAAAGTTCACACAATCCCTTTTCCTTTCACTCTTGATCACGACAGAACACTAGTACAAATAAAGGTGCGCTGGTCTTGTAAGTTCTCGAGTCCTCTTGGCATGTAACGTACTGGTCGCAAATAACCCTAATAAGCCACTTTGAAAAGCTCATGTACAAATATTTAAGAAATCAACCCATGCATCACGAACTAAGAACGAAACACAAACAACTACTCAACTCTCCTTTTGGGTTCCTGCTGTTCGAATGCAAAGGGGTAGCACACCAAGTATTACCTCTTTCGTTCTGCCAAGAAAAGAAGGGAAGAAGACCATGAAATTTATTCTGTTTCATGCGTACACGCACACTTTCACATTTATAATACTTAGTGCACGAGTCTTTGCCTCCTATGGTGGGTACGAGCACAAACTAGGCAAATTCAAGGCATGTAGCTCGACTTTCAAGACAAGAGGGTGTTGGTTTTGGTTCATTGTTAGAGTCTTATGCGAGCCACATCGTCGCTTTTTCTGATCCTAGACCGTATCTAGTGTCCTCCCCACCCATAGGGGTGTTGTAAGTCTCTTCTACTCTCTTCATACGTGTGTAATCACTCTAACTTGCACCCTTAATTTACGAACTCTCGTAATCATTTTTGGATATAGATGTGGCATCACAACTCCTTGCGTGGCTATGCATGAAATTAACCAAACATATATATAACTACTGATAACATATAACAAGTTTTCATAACCCATTTTAAAGCCACAATTGACAAGTTCATAAAGTTTAAAACTTTAAACCATGTTTCTGCTCTTTCTGTGATTAACGACCCAAATACCTAAACAACTTAATGTATCATGATAACTTGTGTGGCGATTTAGAGTTTACATGACACTTAAAGACCTTTCAGTAGTCAAAAGGAAGTTTGTTGTATTTTGTTTCAAAACCGACCTACACTTTCGAATGTTTAAACTGTGTACGAGTGATAATGTAAAGAAACTAAAGTTTCTATTTGCGTACTTAGTTTACTGAGGTATCATAAGACTCTTGTTTGCAAAACTAAAATAGAAACACAAGACACAAAACTCACGCATGAAAACCCTGATGAGTGAACACTTTTTTTTAAAACACTACTTAAGCAAACTGTGGGGAAATAAAAGACAAAAGGGTAGTGGATCTGATGGTTGGGACGCTTGGTTGTGAACCTGATGTCAGAGGTTCGAACTCTGCACCTGACATTTTGATATTTATTTATTTTTAATGTTTCACATTTGACCCTTGAACATTTAAGAACTAATCGATATTTCTTTTGACAATCTGCACTAAGAATGTCTAGTTAATTAAATTGTATAAAATGTCATCTTTGAAACTTGAGAATAAAAAGCGTAACTTTGTATAACTTTAAGGTTTATTCTGAAACTTAATTACGGTTTGACAAGTTAACATTTTACGACTATACCAATATCTACATTTTTTACTATAATGAAATAATATTTCTGGATAACTTGAAGTATAAAATATATAAATTAACGTTACTATCGGTTAACTTAAATATATATATCAGGGAATGATTGTTTTTACGAAAATCATCGATTCATTTAACTAAAGATATTCTACAACTTATCGTCCAACAACTCTTGATAAATTACACATGTTACTATTCATAACAAGGAACATAAACATTAAACCAACGACACTTTATGCATAACAGACAAGTTATATAGTATATAACTTTGTTGCTGAACTTTAAGCGTTTTGCCACGCAAGCCAATTCTGCCACAAGAAACCATTTTGTCATCGAACACTATTCAAATCACGATTCTCGATAAGTCGAACTTATCTCAGACTTCCATAATTATTCAGGTTATCTCTTGAAGTCAATTCCATCTTCACTTCTGACATTACTTATACTCTGTCTACCGTACTACTCAGGTGAGTCATAGCCCCTACTCTTAATTGTTTTATAATGATTTATACACGTTTTTGGGGGAGATACATGCTTAATTATTGTTTTATACTTTTACAAGTACTCATTAACTATATACATGTTACTGTGATTTCATAGCCCACTCTTTAACTATTTTCCCGTGGGGAGATACATGCTTAAAACTCGAATACAAGTCTTTTATACCGGGTATTGAAATACCGTCAGGCCAATGTTATTTGCTTAAGTTACTATTGCCAAAAGTCCCTCGATCATGAACCTTAATCACTTGAAGGGTGAACGTAAATAAATGTGGATAGTACTATTAGTGATTGACAATCCTCGTTTGGTTGTTAGAGAAAACACCAGGCGCACTTTATTGTTCTTATTATAGGTTATTGGCAAATACCTATCTTGAGGGCCTACTACTTACCGTCATAACTTGAGATTATGATTGGCTGTTAATCGTTGAGTATCATGAGCTTAAGGCAATAACAGGAACATTGAATTAAACTTATTGATTGTATGTGATTACAATACATTCTTAACTTGTGATTCGAAACTCGTGTTAATGGACTTATAAACCAATTACTATTTTTGATGTTGACCCGGTAAAGGGCAAACCAACGGATTGATTTGTATTAAATTGATAAGGAAATCACTCTTTTTCTAATTAACAATTTAAACTATAAACTCTATGAACTCACCAACCTTTGTGTTGACACTTTTTAGCATGTGTTTATCTCAGGTAACTAAACAAGAAGGAACTTGAAGGCACGGAGTGGGCTTGTAACCCGGCATGGGCTTAAATAAACATTTTGACATATTTTAAATAAACTTGTTGTTTAAATTATGAAACATCTTGATGTCTCGAATATTTGGTATTTTGAATGAATTAAACTTTAAAGCGTCACTTTTGTGTCGTTTTCTATGATTGTGACAAAGATCCTCGAAGTAACACCCAAAAAGTCTTCCGCTGACATTTTTAAGTCTTCCGCTGACGTGACGATTTTGGGGGTGTTACAAGTATGTTTTATAATAATTGCACACAAAAAAGTTGAAATTAATTATATGAATGTGGCAAAGTAATAGACATGTAAATCGATCTATAACTCTAACAAGTAGTTATAAATTTTCTTCTAATCATTTAGAGAAAAATAATTTCACATTAGAAGCATCTATTCACAGCAAACTTCACATTAAGTAACAATTTTAGATAATATTTTCTGCAAAATAACAATTTTACACTTAACTTACTAATTTATGTTCTTTTAGTATGAAACTAGTTTAAAACAATTTTAAAAAGAAACATGGACTATTAGTTTGGGAAGAAAATAGTACTTCATTTATCCCGCTTTTAATACGAGACTTTTAATACTTGCTATAACTAATTACAAGGGCAATATAGAAAAACTAGTTATTTATATCCGTAGTTGTAATGTATTAATGGAAGATAATTATTTTGAAACAGATGTAAATGGTAAGAATGACAATAAATATGAGACGGATTGAGTAATATTTATAAGTGTTTATGAAAGAGATTTATCTTTTTTACAAGTATTGTTAAAAGCTCTTACAATATACTCTTATTAATTTTGCACACACAATAATATTATATGTTTTATTTTCACTCATTATCTTTATTCATTCAAACCGTCAATTCTGACACTTGTCGGCATCCTGTGAGTAGGAATATAAATAGTAAGACTAATGCTAGTGGGTGTTGCTTGGCAACCACAACCCCACAAAGCAACGCGCCCCTCCCTTAGCAATGTCTTAAAGTGACGCATTGGTTTGCAACTTTTGCCAAAAAGTGGTTGCCTCACCAACCGAAAGAATTGCAAATATTCTTCATAATTTTTTGAACATTGGGAGTAAATGGGTGGGGTTGCTTTGTGTTCACCACTAGGTAATTGTGGTTGGGGTGGAGTTGTGGAGAGATAAAGTTGAGTTGGCACTGACATGACGGAGTTGCTTTTGTGAAAATGTGGCTACCACTAGCATTAGTCTAACATGTAGTAGGAGTAAATATCATTTTTTTTTTCTACCACTTAGAATTACTAATATTAAAATGGCCAGTTAATATATATCAGACTTTGTATGTCCAAAATAATAAATTAACAGATTCGTTAACTTTTTTTTTTTTTTTTTTTTTTTTTTTGAACTAGATTCGTTAACTTGATGATGTTGTTTTTTGGTAATATACAATTGTACGTGGGGTTAACAAAGGAAAGAAAGAAGAAGGTGGCATGATATGCATACGCATTGGCATACGTAATGCAACATGTACTTGACTATTGTTATCCATTTAAGAGCTTGCTCCCCACATTAAGTAAACTTTAAAAAACTATTATTAATACTTTTTTTTTTTTTTTTTTTTTTTTTTTTTTTTTTGCGCAAACTATTATTACTACGTAATACTTAACCACAACAAATTAACAATTTCTTGATCTCGTTTTTCTGACCACTCGAATTGATTATCTGCATACCATGAATGATTAATATTATAACATCGACCATGTAAATCATTAACATTATTATTATCGGACCTAGATTAGGGGTGAGGCATCACCCTTCACCACCCAACTCACGAGCCATCCCCATTATCTGGGTAGACGGTCACATGCGACATAAGGGAAAAGAGAAGGGAAGTGGTGACCCTCCTCACCACTCGGTCACATGATTTGTGAGTGTGTGTGGAGGGGGGGGGGGGTTATTTTGTAAGATGTGTTTGTATAAAGTGAGTATTTTAATGAAATGTGAGAGGAGTGGTAACTATTACTGGTGAAAGGTGAAGGAGGTGAAGTAAAAGGAAAAGCTTACATGAAGCTAATGTGAAAGGTAAGAAGGTGTGACCAGTACCTCTACTCTAATATTGTGTTACAGTTGTGACATTTTCTTAATGGCATCACTCACTTCCAACACACGTTCAATTAACCGATCAAATAGTGTTTTGATTTAATATGTTAGTATAAGTTCTGTTCCAACTTCTAACTATTGATCACTGAATCAAGCGCTTATTCGTAAAGTTAGATCTTTGGAAAACAGTTTGTCGAAATTCGAAAAGATGCATTGATGGTTATTAGGCTAAACACACTAAGAACTATGAGCAACCTTCATTTTACCCGTCACATAAAAATGACATGTAATTAAGGTAATCTATATGTTTAACTGTATTCAATGTATTTTTCTAACTTAAAAAGGAAAGTTTGAATTCAGTTAAGAACATCTAACCAATGACTTATGAGTATCCGTTGAACAAACTTGGGGTGTTTGTTTAAACTTACATATGAGCTTATTTGATTTCGGCTTTATTTCATAAGCATCAGTTTTCCGACTTATTTTGGGACTTATGGGCTTACACAAGTTTATCATATCATAATAAATTTATATAAACCCACAAGCCTCAAAATAAGTCAAAAAATTAAAGCTTATGAGATATAAGCCGAAAGCTCATAAGCCATATATGCTTAAACAAACACCTCCTTAGTAATTACTATATATACTAAAAGGCATAAACGGTTACTGTAGCAGCAGTGTAGCTGATACAGTGCTTGCTACAATTTTTTTTTTTTTTTTTTTTTTTTTTTTTTTTTCATACATAAATTTCCTTATGAAAAATTGTTTTTTCAAAAACATTAAAAAAAAAAAAAAAACACAAAAAATAATACACTTACAAAAAATTTCTTATACAAATTTGTTTCTTTTAAAATACCAAACAAGAGAAAGAAAAAAAAAATCCGTGAATATAAATAAATTATGCTTCCAAGTAAACATATGCATACTTCAACAAAATTATTAATTATACCGTACAACTCACAAAATACAAAACACAAAACACACCCGCCGCAACGCGCGGGCTACCCAGCTAGTATATTCTATAATATCGCTATTTGCTAACCTAATTCGAACTTTCAGGAACCTAAGAAGTTATAAAATTATTGTTAATACGGTTAAGTTATAGCAGTATGATTTAATAACGAAGTGACGTTATATATAGCTTAATATAATATAACGTTGAATACAATAATTTGGCAAGAAAATAAAGCAATAGACAGCGTGAATTCATGTGCGTGCGTGGTTGCCAAGTAACACATTGCTAATGACTTTTCTTCTATCTTTTTTTTTTTTTTTTTTTTTTTTTTAATTTTTTTTCTTCACCAAAATAAAACTAACTTTATGTGGATAATTTGAATTTGAATCGTAACGATCAAGAAAATGAGAAATGAACTAACAAAAAATGAATTGTCGAATTAAAGTCAAAGATAGGTATGTGGGTCCAAAAAGACCACGACGTACTACTAGTAGTCTAGCAAAGCTTTTTGTTCATATTGATTCAAAGCTAAGTTAAACCTTTTGTTATTGTATTCTTAAACTTTTGTCAAACGTATTTGAATGCAAAATGAATCTTCCTCACAACTACATCACATGTGTCATGTAGGCATTAGAGCTTTAGGTGTGTTTGTGTGTATGAACATGTTTTAGTGGTTTTCAGTTTTCTATGTTACGAGTGCAGATAGAATATGACTTTGTATTATTCTTACGCTCAGTTCTTGAGATTTGTATTAAAAGAAAAGAAAAGAGCGGAAGAGAACTAATCTCAGCTTCTTTCCTCTCTCTTCTTCCTAAATCTGGGCGGAAAATTGTGGTTCTAAAATAGCCAAATCTTCCTCTCACTTTCTTTTCCTTTCTCCTCTAAAAGATCTCAAGAACACAAAGCTTTTTATGTTTCGTTTCTTTTCTTTTTCTTTCTTCCCCAAATCAAACTGGAGAACACTGCGTTAGTGTGGTGATGACATGAGTGAAGAGCATCGATTTAAATGTCACCGTACCTCTATAAAGCAATGTTGTCTCAAATGACGTTGCAAATAATCGTCAGATGATAAGTTAATTAAGGCACAAGCTTAGGGCTTATGGTCTATTAGGTTTAGGGTTAAGATAGTTTATTCATAAAGTTATGTGTTTATTATAAATGCATGTATAATTACAAAACACATTCAATAATACATCTCTTTTGCTATTTTACAATAACGTCAACCATGATATTGAGAAACGATGTGACATGACATCCAATGACCTAAAAATATCACTGGTATATTGTGTCCTAGCTAGTGTAGTCGTTATAAACTTATAAAGTTTATTATGTTCGACTTTCCTACAACGACTTGCATTGAACAAGCAATATGAATATGTTGAATGGCATCATTATGTTTGGACAATGATAATGCAAAATATTTATACTCTTGTGCAAGAAGAAAGGAATAAGGAACATGAAAACGATATATTATTATCAACTTTTTGTGACTTCGTCAACTCTGTAATATTTTTTGGACGTCTTTTACAAATAAATTAATCCTTAAGTTGTCTCTTAAGTGTTAATTAGATATGTCTTGTTATGAATTCTAACCATACTTGTTTCACAAGCTTTGTTTTTCTTGAACTTTTATGAATTTCACTCTCCACAATCGTGCTGATCACACATTCAATTCTTTGTTAATTGAGAACATGGTATGATATTTTATCGTTTTCAGAGATTTTAATTATTTTAAGCTATCTTTGTAACTTGGACATATATTTATATCTCGTGACTAGTCCACTCATGATCTTCTCTATCAGATTTTGATTCCAGTTTTAGTTATGTGCTTGTTGCACTAATTAGATGACTTAGATCTAGTTGGCAATGCTTTCTATCAAATTATAAATCCAATTGTGTTTTGCTGATGACCTTCTAATGCTATGTAATGGTGATTATAAGTCTGTGGAAGTGATTAAAGAAGGTTTGATGGAGTTTAGTTGTATATCAGGTTTGATCCCTAATATGAAAAAGAGTACTATTTTCTTCGGGTGTGTGAAACCTGCTGAAAGGCTAAAAATTTGGAGATTATGCCATTCGCTATTGGTGAATTGCCTATGAAGTATTTAGGTGTGCCATTGATAACTAAAAATATTGGTATAAGTGAATGTAATCAGTTGGTGGAGAAAATGAAAGCAAGAGTTAATGATTGGAAAAATAAAGCTCTTTCCTATGCAGGCAGGTTACAACTCATTACTGTAGTGTTGGCTTCTTTGCACATCTACTGGGCTTCTGTCTTCCTTATTCCCAAGACTACAGTTAAAGAGATTGATAAGGTGCTGAAAGGTTTCTTATGGAGTCAAGGGAACTTGAAGAAAGGAACTGCAAAGGTTGCTTGGAAAGTTATATGTTCTCCTAAAAGTCAAGGTGGTTTGGGGTTGAAGAAACTTGGTCCCTGGAATGAAGCTTTATTGTGTAAGCATTTGTGGAATATAGTAAGTCAAAAAGAAAGTCTTTGGGTTAAATGGGTAAATATAGTTACGCTAAAAGGGAAAAACATATGGGAAGTGAATATAGAAGATTCTGATAGTGGTACTTGGAAGGCTATAATGGAGTTAAGAAGTAAAATTAGAAACAATGTTTGGTATGAAATTGGTGATGGGAAAAGGATAAATGTATGGCATGATAGGTGGCATATTAATGGACCTTTTGATGAGTTTATTTCATTTAAAGATAGATATGAGGCTAGATTCAGTGAACAAATGACTATTGAAGAAGCTGTGTTTGATAATAATTGGATTTGGCCTGTGAGCTGGAGGCAAAAATATAGCAGTCTTGTTGATATTGAGGTCCCTAGACTTACTAATGGTAAAGCTGATGTTGTGTTATGGTTGAGTAATAATGGTAAAAAGGGTAAATTTGATTTAAGGAGTGTTTGGGAGAACTTTACAGAGGGCAGAGATGAAGTTAACTGGCATAAGGTTGTTTGGTTTTCACAACGTAATCCAAGACATGCTTTTATACTATGGCTATCACTTCATGAAAGGCTAGCTACTCAAGATAGGATTATGAAGTGGAATAAGAAGGCTAATCTTACATGTCCTCTATGCTCAACTGTAAATGATTCTCATGTCCACTTGTTCTTTAACTGCTCTTTTTCTAAAGATGTTTGGAATGAAGTCAAATTGAAAGCAAAGATGATGTATGGTGATATGGATTGGAGGAATATAGTAACTGAAATTGCTAAAAGCAGATGCAGGAATACAATTTATGATGTACTTCAAAGACTTACACTTGCTACTTCTATATACTTTATTTGGTGTGAAAGGAATGGGAGATTATTCAAGCAAATTCAAAGCAGCAAGCAATGTTTGATAAAAGGGATTTTGGAAAGTCTAAAGCTGCAACTTTTAAGCCTTAAAGTGAAAAAATCTGTGGCTGTGACACAAGTAAATAAAGAATGGGGAATTCAGATGAATATTGTTTGATAACAGAGATAAAAGGGGTGTTTGGCTGTTAGCTGTTTTCGGGCTGTTTTCAAGTTTTTGATTTTGGTATTCTGTATAGTCAAAAGATGTTCTTTTGCAAACCATAATAGTTGTATTGTTCTAGTGCTTGGAGTTCTAATGGTATGACTGTACTTTTTTGCTTCCCAATATACTTTAAACAGGTTGGCCTTGGGAGGGACCTGTTTAGTTATTGATGAACAAATGAGAGGTCTACACCATATGAATGTACCATAATATAGACAATACACTGTGTAGGGTATATGGTTTGGGTGGGCAGTGTATGATGGGTGGAATAGCGAGGAGTGAAAGATGAACCTGCTTGGTCCACCCAATACACTGCCAAAAGAGGTAATGGTTGGTCATCATGGAGGGTGAGTGTTTCCAAGCAATTGAAGCCTTTCTTTGAGAGGGAAATGTAGGTTGCTTGGAAGAGCCCCCCCCCCCCCCCCCCCCCCCATGGATGGGTTATGGGTGCCTAGTGATGCCTTTCTTCTTAACTCTTTGATCACTGTGGATGTTGGTTGAGTGGTTTTGGAGGGAAGAAGAAAGGAAATGTAGCTAGACGGTTTATGGTGCATAAAGGTAATGCTAAAAATTGAGGACGGTGCTGGTGTATAGAGAGTTTAGTTCTATGTTCTTTTTTTCATAATTAGAGTGTTGTCTGATATATGGTTGTATGTCTTGTTAGATTTCAGGTTCTGAATTAGTTTGACTTGTATTGATTGTTGTTCCTGATTTAGGGTATGCCCTTATCAGATGTTAGTTTATTTTTGTACCTTTGGTTGAGAAGTAATATAAATTTACCTTTTGCACCAAAAATATATATATATATATATATATATATATATATATATATATATATATATATATATATATATATATATATATATATATATATTATAAATACAATTAGTGTATGAGCATATAGTATACACCAGTTTGAATCATTGTATCACTTTACAGAAATTTACGAATCCTCAATTTATCTTTTTGTAGTCCAAGCCATGGTTGTTAAGATCCCAATATTTATGTTAGGATTTTATGATATTACGATACTGCAAGGCGAAAACATCTCGATCTAACGTAGGATTTTTGCAAACGTATGATCTTAATACGATCCCGATCTTGACCATAAGATTTAAAAATCTCAAGCGGATCCAATATTACTTGCTCGAACTACAAGCTTAAAAACTATAAGTGGATTAAGCTTTATAGAATTTTAAATAGTAGAGGTTAATCCTGGTAAACATTCTATAATCATAATTTAAGCCGACATTTTCATGAAATATTCTTATAAATTTGTGTTTGATATATAATAATTTGCATAACTTTACAACGCTTATTAACTAACTGACACTATAATAGGATTTGAACATCCCATCTGATCTTACAGTCTTATAAAAACGAAAACAATCCTAGCTGATTACTTCCAAATGTGACATGCGTCGTTACTTTAATAGTTTGAGCAATCACTCATTCACTCCCACCATTAAGCTAGGTGCAATGTGTGTAAGGGGTCACCCTCCACTCACCTCCTCACTATTCACACTATTGCATACATGTGTGTCACACCGTGAGTATGGAGAAAAAAGAAGAATGAGTGGTGAGGGTGTTCACCAGTCGGTATCCGTGCAAGTTTTTATTTGATTTGTGAGTGTGCGTAGGGTATTTTATGGGTATGTTTGAAAAGTGAGAGAGTGGTGACCATTGTGAGTGAAATGTGAGAGAAGTGATGATGTGCTGAATGATAATATAACGTTAAAGTGAAAAGTAAATAATGATGACCATCGCATACATGCGCCACACACCTATAAAACCCTCTCACTCACTACGACCCCAACGACACATAAATTTTATCCCCTTTTATACATTCATCACTTATCCTTTACACACGCGTAACCCTTACTCACCAGTATATTCAATATCTATTTAAATATCTAAAGCACACACAATATTATATCAACAAAACTAATTGACAAATGTTAATATTCCCGATATAATTACCTTCGTTGCGAGGAGTGATATGATATAAGTTTTCTTGCGTGCTTCAGCCTTTCTCTTGTTCAATAAATAAATAAATAAATAAAAATGACGGAACCAGAATTTTGATCTTTGGCCGGTGGGCCAAAACAGGTTCTTCCAAATGACAAATACGTTTAGGAAACATATCATATTGGTGACTATATTTGACGAGATGAACTTGAATGTACGTTGATAGATCATATATACGTAACCGGTAACTTGATTGAACGTTGATCGATCATCTGGTGGGTTTGAGTAACCGGTGTTTTACAGTGAGACATGCTACTTTGAAAGTCATCTCGTACAAAGTGACCAAACACGAAAGCATGCTTTGAAAATCAACATGTTTTAATTCATTTCGCGTGTGATACTTTTGGTTTCCTTGCACTTGAGGCAGCGAAACTCCTCAACAAAGTCTAACGAGTTATACATAATAATGTTATGACACCTAGATTTATAAATGTTGTTTTCAAAAAAAAAATAACTTTGCAATCTAAAAGAACGCTAGCATCACAACTTGTTGCTCGTTTAACTGAGTAATTTAATTTTGATTAGATATATCTATGGATAGCAACGATTTACTGAAAGGCACATGTAACAAGAGAGTATATTTAAAGAGCATGGGCAACTGGGCAAGTTTCCTTATTTAATGGTGAGCCAAAACCAATTTTTTATTTTTTATTTTTTATTTTTATTTTTATTTTTTTTTTTTTAATGCAGAATAAACTACCAAATAATAAGAGTCGTATACTTTCAATTGGTGGAGTTTGGGTTGGACATGACCCATCCCACTCCAAGGGTGGCTTCAACTAGTGTCTTAATATTCAATAATTTTTAGCATGAGAATTCAAAATTAGAGAGAACCAGCAACCAGGGTCTACATGTGCTTATTTCATAATTTCTAACTTCTAATCGTTGTTTTTACTGGTTTTGTATTCTTCTTCATCATATCAATATCATTTGACGTGTGCTCAGTTGTTGAGATACTCCTGTTCATGAAAGTTGATCTTGTTTTTGTATTTTCCTCAAAGCATTCGACACCAATGGTTTCGAATAATTACTCGCACAAAATTCAAAAGATAATTGTATCAATGCCATTTGACAAAAAACTAAAATACGTACGGCCTACCATTTAAAAATGACATAGTTTTGGAGTAACATACATCATGCATTAATAATTGTATCAAATTTAAAAAGGTACGTATCTTTTCAGACGGCATGACAAATTAATAACGTTATAAGGCCATTTTGACACTTATAGCTTGTAGCCACCACACCCCATCCGTGTTATAAACTTCGGCGTCGGGTATTTGTATCTTATCCTTTCTTCAATTTTTTGTGCGCTGGTATTTGGTTTGTGTTTGTTATATTGTGACTCCGGTTGCACCTATATGTGTACCGTGTACGTTATGTATATTGAGGACAAATTTTGATGCTAAGTTATAGACCGTGTAATAAGGGCCGGGTTAAATTAAACTGGAGCGGGGTATAAGCACGCTTAAATACGGAGTTCTGATTGAATCTGGTGCATTAGTGCTGACTTAGTTAGAAAACATCTATTTTTCTACTATTACTAAGCTGAAAGTTAGTTGGCATGAGAAACAACAACTGAAATGTATTTAAGGATTTTACGTGGAAGAACAAGCTAGCTAAAAGTCTATGGTTTTGAACCATTGGTAAAAATAACTTTATTGGTGAATTTCCACATCTTGTGGAAAGTGTATTATATGTCACATGTTTCATGTGATGACTCATGACATCATATATTCATATAGACAAGTTAAAGGGACGCCCGTGGATCAAGCATAGGTGATAGTATCTTATACTGTATACAACTATACAAGTACATATTTGTTATTGATTGGTTTTGTATATATAAAAACAAAGAACCAAGCTGTAAAAGTAGGACAAAGTCATGTCTAGTATGGTCACAATTCACAATTCTTGCTTTTTCTTAGTGGCAAACATTCTCCATCCCAAACTAAAAAAAAATAGCCAATAATACATTCTTCATTGTGTCATCTTTGCGTACTTTCACTTTAGTGTTTCGCCACCTAAATCGTTAAGTGTATGAAAATACGTCGAATGTGGCCGGTGGCTTGGTTACAAGTCGTACGTGTACGTATAACACTTTTGGCATAACTAAGTCGTAGTTTCGGGTTTTAGCCATAAGATATGTTTAGTTATATGCGAGTACATTTCATCACTAATTTGTCTTCAATTTATACCAGCTTGAACCTTGAAGATTCTACGCAGTAGGGCTGAGCAATCCCGATCGACTCCTGACAACCGACCGAATCCCGACAAATACCAATCGTCTTGAAACCGAATCCATAACAGTCGGGTCGGTACTCGGGTGAGGTTTTCAGCATATTTGGTTTTCAGGTCGGGACGGGTCGGGTCGGGCTAAAAACCGAGAAAATACAAGCAAAACCGACCAAAATGGACGAAACCGAAACCGACCGACACAACCCGACCTCTACTCGGTTTGGCATTCGGTTATGATTTTCCATGTAATCGGTTTCGGGATTGGGTCGGGACGGGTCGGGGTTGGCCCGATGCTCAACCCTACTACGCAGTACTTAATTTAACATATATTGTTCATCGTTTATATAAAAGACAACTTTATAAATCGACAAGTCATACAATACGAACAATCTATTGACCTCAAATTTCAACTTTTGAAAGTTGTCTTCACTTTAATACATTTTAAAAACTTTATTGTATATATAACTACAATAGATAGATGAGCTAATTACAATTACAATTATATTTATAATAAAAAGGTTCATAATTTCTTACCTACTTCATGTGCATGTTAGGCTGCATGCGGAAGGAGACCACGATCGATTATAGTGATCGATTACATTCGATCGTCCTTATTGGAGCGGTTCGGTTGTCAGACGAAAAAAACCCAAATGGGTCGTGTAGCAGATCGACAATCGTCCCCCTTTTTTTTTTTTTGTGTGTAATTAAAAGAGGTATTTTTGTGGGGTATTATTTTGTAGTTTAGGTCGTCTTACTGGGGCATCCAATCGCCCGCAGGTCGCTGGAGAGAGAAAGCTGACGTGGCAGGGAAAAGTAAGGGGATTGAATCCCCTTACTGTGGGTAGCCTTATGTTTAACTTTACTCTATTATAATCAAAGGTGGACATACTTAACGTAAAAGAGTATGTACATGCATACGCTCTGATAGCTACATGTTATGTAAAATTTTCATTTTTTTTCTTTTTTGAAATTTCGATAGTTTAATAAAAGTGCATATTTTGATTTATTTATTTATTTAATTTATGAATATCTTACTTAAAACTGAAGAACTAAAAAATCTCGATTTTTCTTAAAGTGCATACCCTTTCACCGTTATTTGTATCCGCCACTGATTATTAATAATGCCTTAATTTATAAACCACCTCAACTTTATAAAAGCTTTTCCTAAATTAACTCTATTGTATACCTTATACTGTGACTTTCAATTGTTGTAGACTATGGCTATATTTGGCAAAAATAGCTGTGAGCAATAGCTATAGCTCACTGCTCACCGCTCACACTTTCTTAAAGAAGTATTGAAAAAAATGAGCTTTCTTAAAAGATAGCAAATTAAAGCTCACCGCTCTTTTGTCAAACGAATACTAAAAATCAAAAAGCTCATTGCTCACCACTTATCGCTTTAAAAAGCTCCAAAAAGCTCTGCGCCAAACATAGACTAAAACATTTTGAATGTCTTATTACCATTCTTTTCATCGCCTTTATTTGACTTTATGGCTTTTATCGCCAATTTCATTACTTGTAACACACATAAAATATATTCCTGTAAGTGGGCTCCTGTAAAAGAAAAATGGGCCGTCGGCAGTTCTTGACTACTTCTTTAATAACAACTTTTTTATATTATATGTCACAAAAAGTATAAGTATTTAATTAGGCTATTAAATAGCAATGAATTTTGTTTCTTTGATACATAAACTTTAAAAAGTGTAAGTAAATTTAACAAAATTTATACAGCGTTCCAATATACACAAAATGATGTGCTGTCATATCAGAAAAACTAAAACGTGTCACTATTTTTAACCAGGGCTGGCTTTGAGGGTGTGCAAGGCGAGCGACCGCTCAGGGCCTCAAAATTTTAAGGGGCCCCAAAATTTGTCCCGTTAATAATTATATGCATGTGTCGACATATTTTTAACAAATAAAAGACCATTTAGATGGTAAAATATCTTAAATGAGTAATATGTTAGAACGTTTTGATAACTAATTGCATTATATCTTATAAATGGTGACATTTTATAATATATAATATTGTTTATCGAAAGGCCTCATTATATAATTTCGTACAGGGTCCTCAAAAATTTCATCAATTCATGGGACGGCCCTGTTTTTAACGTGAACACATATCAAAATATTCATGTTGGAACATTTATGAAAGTCTGTTACATTTACTCAGGTTTTTTCTAGTCTACTTACCATAACGAGATTTTGAAGAAAATTCGTTGTTATCTATAGCCGTCAATAAAAGTACGTCTAATTATCCAAATCCATGTGTGTTAGTGTTCTAGCTTTGAATTTACTAGTCTCATATGTCATCTCCCATTTTCTCACAAGTTGTTAGGAAAGATAATTAGTGTCCAATTGGAGTTGTTCCATCATGATTTGTAATAGTTGCCAACATCTTTTTGGAAAAGAAAATCTTCATTGCTTTTTCTAAAACTCATGTTAAACATCCATTATTGTGCACATTGTAAACAACAACATATGCCAACATTGTACATTATTTTGAAGCTTTTACTTGTTTGTTTTTAAGTGATCATTTACGTGTCAATTTCAGGAGCCGTTTCAAAGCTTTTTGTTGGTCTCGACTCAGTCTACACATGTTTTTTTTGGGCTTATTAGGTGGCACTGATTGGCAGTTTCTTTAACTTTAGTTCTTGTTGGTAGCTTTTAGATTTACACTTTGTTTAAGCCTTTAGTTTTTGTTGTTAGCTTGTGTCGCAGCTTGATTACCTTGTATAATCTATTTGACAATTTCAAAAAGACAATATAAAGTTTAAAGATGTACGTGATAAAATAACAACCATTAACTCCATAAGAGCATGCGTTATGGTAACTCACAAGTTGAGTTATACATTAACTCAATCGCGTTAAAGGGCAAGTTACTACACCATGCACTTGAGTTAAGGGGTTGCGTTAAGGTGCAAGTTATGGTGGTAACACAGAGTTATGGCTTAATTTGGCTGAGTTAATGTGCAAGTTACCACACCATGTGTTGAGTTATGGCTTAACTCGATTTTTTTTGTTGAGTTATAATAAAAGTGAGGCCCAAATGTTTAGTTATGATAAAGAGTGTTTTTTTAGTTAAAGTTAAAATGTTAAAGTTGCTTTGACGTTGACGTGACGTAGAGTTAAACCTTAACTCTAGTTATCATACCGCATGCTCCTATTAGATGCTAATCATTACTTTGGTAGTGGATTATATATACAACCATCATTACTTTGGTAGTGTAATTTAACAACCATCATTAAAAAAGCTAAAGTGTGATGGCTATTTGAAAGTGAAACTGAAAATTAATTAGAACTCGTGGTTCGTTCATGTCAATTTTAATATATATCGAGCCCGAAAGGTCATTTTATGATTTTGAGAGTTTACTTGCACACGGCCCTACCCATTTGTTGCTCGAAATCATTAATCCTTTGTGTTCTACACGTAAGGCTGTTATTCGGGTAAACCTGTCTCGGATAAGGATATTCGGGTTTTGAGGATGAAAAACCTTACTCGTGCCCGATTCTACAGTCTGGTTAATCCGATTCAAATAAGTTCTGTTATTTAAAAAAAAAAAAAAAAAAAAAAAACTTTTTTGGGTTAACCCGTAATGCAAATAAGCTATGCTTGCAAACTCGAAACGTTAACCTACTAACCATTCGGAATTTCAGTTATATGAACTTAACATGATTAAAGTAGATGAATAACCCGACTATGTTAAGCTTATTCGGTTCTGGTCAAGTTTTGCGAGTTCAGGTCTTCTTTACAAACCTACTTACATGCAATATACGATGCTTTCGCTTAGTCGAACAATGTCTTGGTAATTATTTTGTTCATAACACTCCGTAGTAAAAGATAAATGCAAACATAACAAGATATCAACACAGAATATCAGAGATATATTTATGCACTCTTTAAGTCTTTAGCACCATTCCTTTTTAATTACATACAATTATTAAAGGTTACATATGCAATAGTATACATGCAAGGAAATAGAAAACACAAAAACTCCAAACCATGAAATGAAATAGAAATCAAATCAACAACAACAGTCATTAATGTGCAATAGTAGCCATGGACTCGAGAAAAGGTTCAAGATGGTCCTTTTGAACACACCATGTCATGAGCCTAACACCTTTATTCGGTCGTGGCAGCATGCCCACAATCGCAACGGGTATAATCGCAGACCCTTGCATCGGGACAACGTGAACCGGAGGCCCATTTCCATAGTCCACTTGGTTGAACCCGAGCCGTCCCCATTCGGACACAAACAAAGTATCATAGCCCAAAGGTGGTGCAAATGGGTCTTCGGTCTTTGGCCCATTTAGTTCATTAACATTAACCCAATGGGCAAATTCTTCGGGCAAACGGGCCTTAGCCTCTTGGATCATTTTAACCACCTCATCAAGTGATGCTTGTGTTAGTATGTCACTAGATGTTGTTATAGTAACAGGAAAGAAACAATTCCCATAGAAACCTTTAGGCAAGGGTGGCTCGACCAACGGGCGACAATTTGCAAAGAACACAAGCTTCATTGTCCTACTTTCGGGTACTAAGCCTATTGCGTGAGTCCGGTTTTTCCATAAAATGGCAGCCACAATTTCAAAAGAGGAACATTGTACTTTATTTTTCTCGATAAATTTGTTTTTGAGGTCAGTGATGTGATGGAGTGGAATGTCGATATTTGTTTGTACTAGGTTGTAGTCGGGGAACACGAAATTCGGTGGTAGTGTTTGGTTATTTGGACTTGTTAGTTGTGAGCCTTGTGGCTGTGGGATGAAGTCACGTTGCCAAACGGGGGTAACTGTTAGTGGGTCGACACCTCTAGCAAACTCACTTATCGCGTTAAGGAACTGCGCGGCACCTAGCCCGTCGCATATGGTGTGACAAAATGTGAGGCCCATTACGAACCCATCACCTTCGAATTCAGTCACCTGAAATTATTAAAGTTTTATTTAGACCAAATATATATAAGAAGAAAATAAATATTTTGTTGACCAAATAATTTTGTTAACCAAATAATCTAGCCCAAAAGTCCAGAAGGCAAGTCATTAGGCCCGATGTAGCCCAAAAGCCTATTTAGACCAAATATATATAAGAAGAAAATAAATATTTGCAATGTATATTCAACTCCTGCTAAAATTTGTTTGTAAACACTAGCTAGATTAGAGATACATTTATGTTAAAGTTTTATATATGCATATTTAGTTACTTACTTGCATTAATACAAGAGGATCGACACCTTGAGTTTCATGAGGATGTGGAGGAAGCAACTCGTCGAAAGGAATGGACGTGACATCCTCAAAGTAACCAACCGACTTTAGGCTACAATTAGCCGTCGCCTCCACAAACCAAACACCATCTCCAGTGCAATCAATGTTAGAACCATTTGAAGTAAGACGACCGGCTAGAGGATAGTAAGGGACCAATGCCTTAGACAACGCCTCACGTATGGTGGATTGTGCAACTCCAAGAGGTCCAATTGCCTCAAACACGTGAAGTGTCCGAGCATTGCATCTAAGGACAGGTAATCTATCGATTCGTGAGAGTTCAAGAGTCGTCGAAGGTGTTGGTTCGGAAGGTTGAACCAAGCTTCCATTGGATTTGGTCACAGAAAATTCCATTTTGAAATAGTTATTGTTGCATTTTGGAATGTTTTTCCATGTATATATATGAAAAAATATATATATTATGTTCAATAAAAGATACCAAGTAGTGTTATATCCGCTATATCTACATGGAGTTAAATATTTGGTACACTTGGCTTGGAAGTTTAAACTCTTGGTTTGGTAATCATGGGTTGGACCATTTCACACTGGCTTCTTTTTGTTTTTCCTTCTTCTACTCATTATTCCTTTTTGTGCGCACCATATACACTTTCAATAGTCAATAGACTTATAATTTTTTTCAATAGAAATCATCCCCATGCTTA
This sequence comes from Artemisia argyi, assembly GCA_030686995.1. Classification (NCBI taxonomy): domain Eukaryota; kingdom Viridiplantae; phylum Streptophyta; class Magnoliopsida; order Asterales; family Asteraceae; genus Artemisia; species Artemisia argyi. The sequence continues at coordinate 30,270,950 of CM060680.1, forward strand.
GAGTTTATATGTAAGTTCCATACACATTTTGTTCGAAATGATTAATCGCTTTAAGACTTAAGGTATGTTTGGTGAAACAAGTTGAGGCTGGGCTTGGAGCTGAAGCTGAGGTTTATATTATAAGCCGAAAGCTGAAGCTTATATTTTTATAAAACTGTTCGGTGAATTAGTTGTAACTGAAGTTTGTTGATGTAAAATCGCATAAAAATACATCAAATTAAATTCAAATATATTTCCGGCTTTCACATGATAATCTATTATATTTTGAAGGGTGTTTAACTAATTTAACTAGCTATAAGCCTTCATAAGCCTCTTTCAATGGCCTTCTGCTTATGGAGGCTTGTGGCTTATATAAGCCTTCATAAGTTCGTGTGATAAACAAGACTTATTTTATAAGCCGACTTATTTTAAAAGTTTAAGCCCAATAAGCCCCTAAAAGTCTCTCCCAAACACAGCCAATTGTTCGGAGGAGTCGCGGTTGGGACTCGGAAGCAAAGCAAAGCAAAACTTGATAGAAACATGGCTTAAGCGTAGTTAGTACTTATTGCATTACAAGAGGCCGCTTAATGGCGCTTATTTATATCTATACTACTTATAAAGCATTTAGCACCTTGTCTCCTAATAAATTTTAAGACTTCCTAAAATAGAATTTAAGTAAATACAATTAGTTAAGCTATTAGTATGACCATCTAATGCAATACATATTTAAGTATTTGACTTTTCAACCCCACATTTAATGTTTAGAAAAAAACAATCCCTACTTAAAAGGTACATATTATTATACTTAACTGTACCAGCTAATCAAACATAAAAAACTTCATACAATTAATATAACTTTTCTTTTATCTTGTATACATCGTTTTTAAAACTGTGTCGTACAAAGAACCACTTTCCCAAACCGTACAACGAACTACTGGTGGCTTTTTGTGGTTTTGTCCGGTTCAGCCAGCCAGTTTTGGATCAATTGTTTCCCGGATGAACCGACCAGTCTGGTTATCAAAACATTGGTTGTATATGCAACCTTTCTCATATTCATGTTTTTATTTCATTAAATGCTTCTTGATATATGTATCATCGTAAGAAATAATAGGTGAATACCTCTTAACTATATAATATTATCATCATTCATCACGAAGAACATATAATCAGATACATTACTCACATAAAATTTTATTTACAGTTACTCGTCGGCACAACGCGCGGATACCCTGCTAGTATACATTAACTAGTGAGAAATTTAGAAAAATGCCTTATCGGTACCAAATTTATCACATTATGTACTAAAAAAAACTATTATGAGATGAAGATTGTAGTGAAAACTCATGCCAGTTGAGATGACATTTTAGTAGGGGTATTAACATATTACCCGACCTGAACCGAACCAAATCAAGCTGATTTAAAACTAATTCAAATATGTCAAATGGGTGAAGAGCCACATATTAAAGGGTAGAATTATATGGAGTGTTGATGCTAATGTTAATTTTTCTGCTGGTAACAACTTATGCATTTGAGAGAGAAAATTAAGAGGTTTTCAGTGTTAGGATTGGGAATGGTAGGAATTGTAACTTTTGGTTTGATAAATGGTGTGTTGTGGGTCCTATTATCAAAATTATCAACCAGAGAATGATTTATATGGCTGGTCTTAACTTAAATGCTTGTACATCATTCATAATAATAAATGGGCTTTACCTGCTGAATGGGTGGGTAGATATGACTCTATTATGAATTTGGAGGTTCCTAGATTAGTTAATGATGCGAATGATAAGACTGTTTGGATTAATAGTAATGGGGAAGAGGTGGATTTCAGTGTTAAGGAGGTATGGAACGCCTTTAGTGATAACAGTCCTAAAGTTATTTGGTATGAACATGTGTGGCTTAATCAATGTATTCCTAGACATAGTTTTATTCTTTGGGTGGCTTTTAAGGGTAGACTTAAAACCAATAATAGACTAGCTAAGTGGTTTAATGTTCAGAATCAGTTAAAATTGACAATGAATCCCACAACCACTTGTTCTTTGCCTGTCCTTTCTCTAAAAGATTATGGAAGAGGTTAAAACCATTAGCATGTTTAGATGGGATAAGTAATGAATGGCCTCACATCATATCTGGAATTGTTAATAAACCTACAAAAAATAAGATATGGAGTGTCATTCAAAGATTGGTTCTTGGGGCTGCAGTTTATTTTACTTGGCAAGAAAGGAATATTAGAAGAATGCAGTTTAAGGAGAGAAGTTGTGATTGCTTATTTAAAATTATGGTGGATAGTGTTAGGCTTAAACTTATGGGTCTTAATATAAAGTATTCTTCTCATGTTGTAAAGGCTGCATCTGTTTGGAATTTTCCTATTTCTAATATTGCTTATTATAGCAGTATTGTGGATGAGTTAGGCACTGATGTTGTTTCCTTATGAGGTTCTTTGTTATGATTTATATTTGGGTTAGATAGTCCCATGAGAGTATTGGGTTCTGGGATTGTAACACCATTTTGACTGTGATGATGATGATGATTCAATGAGTGTGATCATAAATAATGATGGACTGATTTAGATCAGTTTTGTATTCAGCTTTGGTGATGTAGTGATATTCTGTCAGGTTGTTTGGAGGGTGGTTTGTTATGGTTTACTTTGTTGGCTGGTTTGGACATATTCATAGAAGTTGTGCTCTTTTCCTTATTCTAAGGTTTTGCCCTTTGGGTTTTACTTGGAATAAGGTTTTTAAGGAGGCAATTCTATTTGTGGCATTTGTATTTTTTTAGTGTTTCTATGGTTATTGTGGACTGTGTATGGCAGGTTTTACAGATGTAAGCTATGATCTAGATTTGTTCTCAAGTTTTTGACTGTATTGATCTTCATATGTTCCTGGAATGGCTATTGCTTGGAAGAGGTTTCTAAGATTTGTTTTTGGAGGAATGATATTTGATCAGAAGGTTGTGCTGGTGGCATTGATGCTATCTGCTTTGAGTTTGTTGGTGGATGTTTTTTTTTATGGATGATGTTGTTTGTTTGATTATATGTAGTGATATTCTGCTGGTGGCTGTAGTATTGGTTATTTAATGAAGTTATGGATGGCATAGTGATACTATTGTATCTTAACTCTTTAGTTAGCCTTGACAACCTAGCTTGCTATATATTATCAATATATGGTGATGTTTGGAGGTGCATTGGTTGGTCCCTTTGCACTGGCCCATGTATTCATAGTATATTGATGACTATAGTTTAAGCCATCTTTGTTGTCTTGGCTGATTATTGAGTTATGAGTTCTATTGTTACTGGTATTATTATAGTATTGATATTTTAGTTTGTATTGAGCTAGGGTATGTCCTATGCCATGCTTTATGATGCAAAGTGTGGAATATACACTTTGTATTTTATCTTTGTACTGCTTGTTGGCATCCTTTACTTGATAAATTTACCTTTAAGTAAAAAAAAAAAAAAAAAAAAAAAAAATCTTTAAACCAAACTGTTCTTTATATACATAAAATAACCACCACGTCTGACGGTGTTTATTTTTTCTAGAAAAGAACTTTTTTGCCTCTTATATCTGCAAGTGCGTAAACAATTTTGTTGCAAACCGTTTGTTTTTAAGAAGTGAAAAGTGATAAAAATCACTTATTGGCTCTTCATTCTTAAAGAATTTAAATTCACTTTTTTCTATGGGTGAGCCAAAAAACCGAAATCGAACCGAAAATCGAAAAAACCGAACTGAAATAACCGGCTGAAACTAAAAACAGATGGTTCGGGTTTTACTTTTTGAAAAACCGAAAAATTCAGTTCGGTTTCGGTTTTTTTCCAAAAACCGAACCGAACCGCTTGTATTATACAATAGTATATAATGTAAATAAATAACTAAATAAATCTAATTTATAAATTCATATTAATTTTGTAAGTGAATTTAATACTAGCAGGGTACCCGTGCGTTGCAGCGGCAAGTACCCTGAAATAAATTTTTTTAATGGAATTAATAAAAATGTCACGGGATGTCATTCCGACACCTAAATTTGCTTGGTCACAACTTTGTGTATCGAGTCGAGTTTTATTGAGTCGAGTCTTGGTCACAGGTTCATGTCTAGGTTAAGATGAAGGGTTGTATATTGTGTTTAAATGATTGCAATATTGGGTGTAGGGGTGTTTTTAATGCTATTAATGTAGAATGGGGGTTGTACATTGTGTTTAAATGATTGTAATATTTGGTGTAGGGGTATTTTTAATGCTATTAATGTATAATGAGGGTTGTATATTGTGTTTAAATGATTGTAATATTGGGTGTAGGGGTGTTTTTAATGCTATTAATGTAGAATAAGGGTTGTACATTGTGTTTAAATAATTGTAATATTGGGTGTAGGGGTGTTTTTAATGCTATTAATGTAGAATTCTAATGAAAGTGATCTGAATTTCGATTCATACTAGTTTTTATTGTACACAATGTTTTAGTTGTTGTAATTATGAAAATTGCTTGCTTTAAAGTGCTGTAAACCATGCATCATTTTATGTACATCTGAATTTTTTGCAGAGAGAGTCTTTCCTAAATTATAAGTAGTATAGATATAGATATTATACAATAGTATATAATGTAAATAAATAACTAAATAAATCTAATTTTTAAATTCATATTAATTTTGTAAGTGAATTTATAATATATTATCTTAACATTTATATGTTTGTTTTTCGTGTGCGTGTGTTTACTTTACAATATATCAATACTTATGTGACAATGAACATACTATATGTAAATTCACTTGCATATGTGTATCTTATATATAACTGTGTAATTATAGAGTTATGAGATAAACATTATTAGGCTTATCTTGACAATAAATAAATAACCAATTTTCTACGAAAATCAAGTTTGTTGGTATAAACGGGCTACACACAAATAAAAGTGGTTAAAAACCGAAAACCGAACCGCCAAAAACCGAACAATCAAAAAACCGAACCGCCAAAAACCGAATGGTTTCGGTTTTGGATTTATAAAAACCGAATGTTTCGGTTCGATTTCGGTTTTAGCCAAAAACCGACCCAAACCTAACCGTGCATGCCCCTACTTTTTTCCCCTACAATTTTTACAAGCATATGTTATTCCATCTAAACTACTTCAAAAATTACTTTTTCTTCATGCTTCCTCCCCCACCTTTGTCGACCGTCACCGTTGCCACCAACAGTGCATCTGATGTCACCAGAATCTGCCGTGAACACCGATTCCGGCAACATCACATCTCTGTTTTTTGATGAACCCACAACTTCTATTTTAATCGGATCCGCGGGGAAAATATATGCAAATTTGTCGATTTTTTTAATTTAATTTTATTTGTTTTTTGGAATCTTGTTACAAGCACTTATCTTTTCATAAAACAAACAATCTTCATGCTTTAAAAAAGTACTTTCCACCATCTCTTTTCAATAAGAGGAGGAAAAGAGAAGAGTTTTTACTTTTGAAAAATCAAAATTATATTAAATTTGATTTTTGTATAATATAAATATTAGTTGAAATTCTTTAAACCAAACTATTGATAAATACATAAAAGAACCACCAAAAAAAATCCTATAAAAGATATAATAGTTTTTTTAAGTCTTTAATTTTTTTTTATTAGTCTTGTAAATTTCATAATTAAACACATTTGATGCTAAAAATCTAAAAAATAGGATTTTTCGAGTCAATTCAAAACTGGACGGAAATCAAATTCGGTTTTCGGTCCGGTTTGATTTTCGGTTATATCTTCAATATGAACCAAATAATTTGAGAAACTCGAAAACCAAACCGATGAACACCCGTATTTTGTAGTACTTACTCTAAATAAAACCATGGTCCTTATTTCACAATTATAAACAAAATTCAGATATCAAGTTTGTTTTTTTTTTTTTTTTTTTTTTTTTTTTTTTTTTTTTTTTTTTAAGATAATTATTATCATGAAACACAGATAATTTTTTGAGAATTAAATGAGGGGTAGGTAAGATATTTTGAGGGTTTTTTTTTTTTTTTTTTTTTTTTTTAAATGGTTTGATGTTTTGATCAGATTCATTATATTAAAATGAAATCAATGAACAAGATTGACTCTTTTGTTCTTTAAAGATTACATATTCTCTAGGGATCTCACCTTAATTTCATTTAATTTGTTTTTTGGAATCTAGTTACACGCACTTATCTTTTCATAAAACAAACAATCTTCATGCTTTAAAAGAGTACTTTCTACCATCTCTTTTCAATAAGAGGAGGAAAAGAGATAAGAGTTTTTACTTTTGAAAAATCAAAATTATATTAAATTTTGATTTTTGTATAATATAAATATTAGTTGAAATTCTTTAAACCAAACTATTGATAAATACATAAAAGAACCACCAAAAAAATTTCCTATTAATAATATAATAGTTTTTTTAAGTCTTTAATTTTTTTTATTAGTCTTGTAAATTTCATAATTAAACACCTTTGATGCTAAAAATCTAAAAAAATAGGATTTTTCGAGTCAATTCAAAACTGGACGGAAATCAAATTCGGTTTTCGGTCCGGTTTGATTTTCGGTTATATCTTCAATCTGAACCAAATAATCTGAGAAACTCGAAAACCAAACCGATGAACACCCCTATTTTGTAATACTTACTCTAAATAAAACCATGGTCCTTATTTCACAATTATAAACAAAATTCAGATATCAAGTGATTTTATTATTATTATTATTATTATTATTATTATTATTATTATTATTATTATTATTATTATTATTATTTTAAGTTGATTGTTATCATGAAATTTCTTATGACTTTATAAGTTGTATACAATTTATAAATGCAAACAATTGCATGTGTGTATATACAATTTGGCAACAAATAAAATTTTCATTGAACGACAATAATCTGACAGAATGTTACTCCCTCCGTCCCATTTTAATTGTCCGCGGGCCCGAATTTGACCGTAAATATTTTTGTTTGTATTATATAACACTTGATGAAATTTATATCATTGAAAAGTTCGTTATTGAAAAGTTCGTTTAACGAACTTTTCAATGATATAAATTTCATCAAGTGTTATATAATACAAACAAAAATATTTACGGTCAAATTCGGGCCCGCGGACAATTAAAATGGGACGGAGGTAGTACTTTTTAGCATGTTGATATATGAAATTTTTTGGTTTATATATATTATGTTTCTAAATCGAATCTTCATCAAACACAAAAATTTCATGTATATTTTTTTATTGTGCTTATCTAGTTTTAAAGCTAAGTGAGTCAAATTAATCCTAAGCTTTATGTGTTCCCTAAGAAAAATATAAACAATGAACTTGACAAAGCGTGTGCTTATTAATAATCTATTTATTAATCAAACGTGACCATTAAAGTTTTTGAAGAGGTATATATTGGATCGAAGGTGATTTGTAGATAACTTATTTTTTGTGTCCGGATAAAATTTTAATGCGTGATGATTTGCACACTTCATTTTTTTATTTGCACACTCATATGTATAACCAGTTTAAGCAAAATGTCAATATTGTATAAGTATCTGATACATAAATTGATGTGTCTTAATCAATTCTCAAAATGTGCAAATCAATTATCAATTTTAATACCTCATATTTTTGCTTAGGTTTGTACATTTTAATAATCTCATTAAAAGACTAACAAATAACAAAATATTTCAAATGCAAAAAAGGAAAACTAATGCCGGATCGATGGCCAGACAATAAACGAAATATTTAAGAACAAGCAAATAACCGAATGCCCACTATGAGGGATTCTTTATTAGCCGTCAATAATAATCAAAACCTGAGTTTATGAAACCCTAACACAAATTATATGTCTAACCACAAAAGAAAACAAGTCTCAGTAGTAAACCAATAAAACTAAAAAAATAAATAAATAAATAAAAAATCCCAAAGTTCAAAACTAATATTGTAAATAAATAAATAAATAAATAAATCGACCCTAAACAATTCTGAATGGCTGGTGGTTGTGTCGTTAACTGCATAAAAATACAGACGTTTAAAATTTGACTTCTGTATGTATTTTGTGATCATTCTACCCTTACGTTTTAAGTTTTTAACCACTCTGTTAACATCAAAAGGTAAAATGGTAATTTAAAAGGTTTGTTGTAATAGCTAAAATAACGGTAAACACCAAAAAAATAACAACTTACTTTCTCAATTTTACCGAGATAAAACACTTACTTTTTTTTTTCAACATTTAAGCCAACGAACTTTCAAATATTGTTCTGATGTCAACAAAAAGACCGATTATATTAAAAATAATAATTGAAATGACTATATTACCCTTGTCTTCTTCAACCAAAATCCACACCATCAGATCACAGAAAACAGCCAATCCTCTGCCAATCCTAAGCTCATTTTCGCCACTTTTCGAAGATCAAATCACAGAAAACACTGATTCGTGAGAAAATCAATATATATATATATATATATATATATATATATATATACACATATATATATATAGTATTACTCAAGAGATCCGCAAAAAAATACGGATAACCCGAGGTCGTAGTCCGTGTGAAGGGTGAATGGAATTTTCAATTCCCGATTCGTGAAACGTGTCGTGAAAGTGGTAAAAAGTGATTTCGATGAGATTATACTAATGAAATAACAAATGAAACACAAATAATCACTTAAGCACGTATTTCAAATAAGAAAACTAGAAACGTAATGTAAAATCGAAAACGTAAGCTAAAACATACGAAATAAAACGCGAATTGTGAGCTACACTACTCCTACGGACTTGAAAATAATTTTGAAAAGTTAAAAATGATAAAATAAAATTTTAAGAAAAAGAAAAATATTTTTTTTGACTCTTTTATTTATTTTTTATGAATTTAAAACTAATTAACTAATTAAAATTTTAAAGAAAATGCAAATAAGGCGAGAAAAAATGAAAAATAAATTTTGAAAATTATAAAATAACTAAAAAGTAATTTTAAAACTGAAAACTAATTTTTTTGGCTTTTTGTATAATTTTTGGGAATTAAAAACTATTAAATCTAATTAAAAATTCAAATTAAATTCAAAATAAATGAGAAAAATGCAAAATAAATTTCTAAAATTCTAAAATAAATGAAAATAAATTTTAAAAATATTTTTGGATTTTTCTTGGCTTTTTGTGATTTTTTTGGAATTTTTAGCAATTGAAAAGATTTAAAAATGGAATAAAAATGAAAATAAAATAAGAAAAATAGCAAATCAATTTGGAAAAATAAGAAAAATTCAGGGAAAATCTAAAATATTATTATAAAGATAGGAAAAAAATTAAAAATTGGAAAATAAGCACTGGAAGTGCAATAAGCTATGAAACTGCTTAATCAAAGTGCTTATTAATAAGCTAAACTTGACCCAGTTGACCAAAACTTTGACCAGTTGACTATTTGACTTAATAAAGCTCAGATGAACAGGAATTAGATCAAAATTTACTCAGAAACACAGGTTAGGATCAGATTTAGTTTAAATAAGCTTAATGAAATTGCAATAAGCCAAGCAGAATAAGCAATATGCAAAAGCTCTGTGTAAACAACAACTAGAGGTACATACTAACCCAGAAATACCAATAATCACAGAGAATGATCATAAATAAGCACTTGCAGCCCTATTCCATTTGACAGAAAACTAGGCCAAACCTCTTAACTTGAATGGCCTAATAAGCAATGTGAATAAGCTGTGAAGTGAGGGATTATGGGGGCAAAATGTAACACCCCCAAATTTAAGTTTGTCGCAGCGGAAAAGTAATTTGGGTGTTACGGGGAGGATCGAAGTTATAATCTCATAAAATGACTTAAAAGAAGCGTTTTGAAAGTTATTTGTCATTCAAATAATATTTTTGATAAAAGATGAACCATTTGATTTAAAATTCTTTTTAAAAGATGTAAAGGCTTGAAAGAATGACATATTTGATTTTTTTACACCATTTTAATTTATCAGAGTAATAAATGCCCACTCCGTGTCTTGTCCTGCTCCGTTAAATTACCTGAGATACACATGCTTAAAAGTGTCAACACAAAGGTTGGTGAGTTCATAGAGTTTTATGAAAAACCATTATTTTGATAGATTTCAAGAATATTTGGTATTGATAAAATACAAACAGTAATGAAACAAGTATTGAGTAATGTTGACTATAATCACAAATAAATCATATAAATATTCAATCACATTCAAATAAGGAAATCAATAATCCTAACATGAGCTGGAAACTCATGATACTAATTTAATAACATATATAATTCAAATATGGTCAAATTCCTATACAGCTGTATCTAAACATATGTTGAAAACATACATTTCCTTTATAGATATTGCCCCAAGCCTCATGACACACAAGCTTAACCAAAAGAGGTGTTTTATCAAATCAATGATAAATTTTGCCCTCTAATAATAGGTGATTTGCCAATTCCTATTTGTCTACAAATATAGTGTATCACGACTAATACGACTAAGAGGCCTCGGTACCCAGCGCCAAGGCTGGTGTTTTCCAGCAAAACGCGACCGGACGGCGCAAGCTCCACACCGTGCCTTGCGTTTTCGCGTCTTGAGCCGTCACGACCAACCCAAATGGTCCCGGAAAACGCGACGGGACGGCGCAAGCACGGTACCGAGCCTCGCGTTTTCCTTTTTTTTTTGGGCGTTATCATGTTTTTTCAGTTTGTTGATCGAGTTACTCATGATAGTGGGCTGGGTTTTTAGTTGCTGCCATTGTTGTTAAAATTGTCATGGTGGTTGTGAGAGTTGTTGCGGTTGCTGCCATTGTTGTGAATGATTGGTTGGACTTTAGAATATGAAGGTGAATGAGGATAAAGATAGAATATGTGCTACGTGGATGGCTTTTGTGGTGAGGTTTATTTTATTTTTTTGTTGCTGGTAATATAATTTGTTGTAACGGCACAATTTTTTTATCCTTTATTTTTGTTTTAAATTTTTTTTAATGTCTTTTTTTTTATTAATGAAATTTAAATTTTAGTTGAATGTGTTTGTTTGTTTGTTTAAATAAATGGATAAATGAAAAAAATATATATATATGTGGGGTCTAAGGGTGCATGACGGCACCAGAAACAAGTGTTATAGGAGGGAGGAGGTTTTTTGTGTTATGATGAATTATAATGTTATGGTGAAAAATGATGATGTAGCAACACTTTTCGTGACGGCATCAACGGGATGGCACCACGATACCTAGTGCTCTAACCATTTGCAAATGGCATTCCGTCAAGTATTAGTGGGACAGGAGGTCAGTCCTTAACAGGTTTCGAAGCTGTTCACTATATTCGCGCCCACTTTACATGTGATTAATGGCTCATGATTGAGGGACTTTATGGCGATAAGGTAACTTAGGCAATATCAAGGTAATAATGGGATCATTCTGAATAACATCATGTAATCAATTATCATACCACAGAGATCAGTTTGGAAATATTATCGTTTGAGTATCAGAAATTCAGTTTAAGTATTTCGCCAGTAACATATATATATATATATATATATATATATATATATATATATATATATATATATATATATATATATATATATATATATATATATATATATATATATCACATACCACAATAATCGAATTGAAAACATTTTCATGTGAGTATCAGTATTTCAGTCAAGTAATTCATCAGTAAAATATATATATCACATACCACAATAATCAAATTGGAAGCATTATCATACGAGTATCAGTATTTCAATTAAGCATTTCGTCAAGTATGGTATATATCACATTTTAAATCACAAACAATATTAAATAAATATCAATTAGGAAATTGATTTGAATCATGTATTTTATTCATATACATATCAAATTATCAAAGTATATGTAAGCATGTATCTCCCCCAATAAGTTAAAAATAATTATTGGAAATGGGGCTATGACTCACCTGGATTGATACGGAAATGATGAAAATAAAGTAGGATGAGATTTATGGGAACGATTATGGAAACGTTTTTGATACGAAACCTGATAAATAAATTTATCTGAAAATATAACCAAATACTATTTGGTAATTACGAACGAATAACGAATAAATATTATTCATTATGACGAATAGATGATGTGCAGTGTAATTGTTATGCCATGCATGATATGATAAAATACTTTATTTAAAATATCCATCGTAGTTTTACCTTTTTAATCGTAAGTAAAAATATTAACTTTTGAAATATCGTTATATATATTATTAACGTAAAAATAAATAATATATATATGAAACATAGTAAAAATGCATATGACGTGATGGTTGACGTAAAATAGAAAATAAAATAAGAATGTCAAATAGATTATATTTAGTCCTTGTCCTTTTCCAATTTTACACTTTTTATACTAACGGCTTTAGCGTTACACCGTTAGTCCTTTTCGTATCTAATTTACAATTATAGTCCACTATTTGTCCAAAATTACAATCTAAGCTTGTAACATCATGCAATGTCAATTTTTATCCTAAACTTTCTGTTTTTACAGTTTTAGTCCTTTCTTTCCAATATTTACACTTTTAGTCCCTCTAGGTGTAGTCGCGTTACATTTTTAGTCCAAAATTACAAAAATGATTATAAAAATTTCCGTAGCTTATTTTATTAATTCCAAGCTTATTTCAACAGCTTATTTGATTAAAAGCTTATTTTTCTAGCTTATGGGCCTTAACGAGCCAAATACAAAGCCCGTTAAGATTTTTAGAGGCGAGGGCATGTAAAATGTTTTGGGCCTGAACTTGGGCTTCTTTTGTGATTCCAAAAATATTTCATATGGGCCCAGTGGGCTTACGGTTCTAAATTTCTTGTTGGGCCTTGAATAAGCCCATACGAAAAATATTAAGTTTATTAACTAAATTTTGATTTGAAAATCTTGTTCATGCTGATTCAAAATGGACTAATTTTATTTGTCAAAACGTGATTATTTTTACATGTTGTATAAATGAAATTGGTAGTTTTCTAGGTGGTCTATTGAGTCGTGTAATAATATGATACTCTCGTTAAGTGAAATTTAATGATATACGAGTGGTTTGTAACATGTTTGTATCGTTTATATATTTGAAAATCTTAAAAATATTACTAAGTGTTTAAGTGATTTTTGTACGTGTGAAGCATGGTTCAAAATAGGTTTGTGTGATGCATGTAACGATGAAACTAACGTGAAATACGTGTGCTACGTGACTCCTAGGCCTTCCAAGATAGAGGCTAGCCACGTTTGTGTTGCTACAAAATATATACGTACGTAAAAATATATATAAAGCTTATATACGATTTCTAAAATATACATATTATGCATGAGACATTTTTAACGTGTGATTTGAATGGAAACGAGTAAGAAATAACTTACAAACACCTTAGAGGTAATAGAGAGTCGAGTGTGATAGTATGGAACACAAGGATTTATCACGTTCGAAATATAACCCAAACGTTATATATATAAATCAAACCCGATATTCTTTTCTTGCTTCCAAACAATATGGCAATCGACCTTTGGTCTTGTAAGAGGAGTTTGAAGGACGAATTTAATATGTGAAAGAGTATGAGAATGATAAATGAACGGTGCATGCATGTACGTTATATATTGCTTCAATATATAACACGTAAGTGAGAAAATTTCAAAGAAACCTTCACGTACACTATTGCATGTCAGGGAACTAGGCTTTAGCATGAATTTTATATTGTTATACAAGGGAATGTGAGAGCACAAAAGATGGAACATGTTTGGGTGATTCATGCTTGATGTCGACACATATATATCTTTGTATACGATTTACAAAATCGTATACTACTTGTATATACTTGATTATCTTCGACATTTGAACATAAAATCATCTCAGATATATTATTAGGAACAATTAGAAACAAACGGGAATCAAAACGGTTAAGAAATGAATATATTATGAATCGATTGACATGAATATTCGTCAAACACTTTGCCATTTAAAAACGTATCAAACGTCGTCCAATGAACTTGGGATTTGACACACCAATATTTGGCTAGGTGTTGAACGAGATGGTGTAAAAATATATATGTGTCGTGTGTAAAAATTTGGAATACACGAGGCGATTTGGAGCTAGATTAGTCGATTTTATGAAATGTTTAGAAATAAAAATGGGTTACAAATTTGGGCCGGTTGGGCTTATGAAAGATCAAGGGCCCGTTTGGTTTTGTAAATTAATTTGTTAATTAGGATTAGTGAATTTTTAATATTTTATTAATTATGTCGAGAACTTGTTTCGTCGTTTGGTGAATTATGGGATGACGTGATTTCGTAAATATAGTATAATAAGAAAAATTTTAAATTTCCCCGTAAAAATGGCGATTAAAAATAATGACGAAGATTAATATATAATTAAACGTTTTTAATTATATGGATTTTTGCGAGGTTTTACACAAAAGCACAACTAATCAGCTGAGAACTCAATTCCACCAATACCTTTCAATCCTTAAACCAATAAGCTATCTAAACACAGACTAGAAGGTGAGTCAAAGCCTGTGGTACAGGGCACTATATTGATCAAACAGGCAACTTCAAAGTGCTTTTCTAATAAGCAAATAAAACCTAAAGTTGAAATTTCCTTTTGATATGAATTCCCTAATTGCCAAAGTCTATAAATCCACTTTTAGAAGTTATTTCCAATTAAAATTGAGCCTTAAAATTACTCACAAAGTTGGGACAAAAATCTAAGTCCAAGTGGTTTTTGACTTTTTGCTTTTTCAACTATTTTGACTAAAATGAGATTTGAACACTAGAATTTTACTGAGAATAGTATAATAAGCTGATGTATGATTAAAATGGGCTAAAACTTATATTTATGAAGCTACCTATATGATTGTGCTACCTAATTATACTATCAGATATGTAACTATGATGAACAATAATGATATTTGACTTTTTACGTATTGACTACTGATTTCTAGCCTAAATGCAACCTAAATAAACTACCTCAATCAAATAGCACTTCTGAAATAGTGACTATACCAGCAAACCTCAGTTAACCAAACACCCCTAAATTGTAACTGTCTAAGCTTATGTGGTACTAACAGATCCTTAGCTCATTTCCAAACAACAATCTCAGTACAATTTATGATCCAAAAATACCAAATTAACTCAAAAACACAGAATCAAGCCCAAACAAAAACAGGAAATCAGATCCAATATAAGAAGTCAATGGAACAGTGACAATCACATGATAAGTAAACAATGATTCAAATGAAGTTTAAACTAAGACAGAGCATATATGTGATGCAAATATCAAAATAGCAACAGGAATAAGCAAAAACAGATCTATACTAATATTACTCTACTGATGCACTTCAAAGGAAAATTAAAATGAAACTTACAAAGTACAAGCCCCCTCAGCTTAACAGAGGGGGTTCACTAAGCTTGCCTGTCTTTAAGACAGGCCAATGGACACCTTATGGCTGCCTCTAACTCCAATTATAAGCTGGCTTAATGGAAATAAGCACTCACAGTTGACTATTTTTGACCAATGTGCATTTGAGATTTAAATGAACAAATAAGCTCACAAAAGCTATTAATTAGCTAATATGAGTTTATAGAAACAGAACAAAACTAATTTTAAACTTAAATGAGAAATTTAGACAATATTTTTATTTTTTTCTGATTTTATTATTTTTTTGGATTTTTGATTTTAGATAAAACAGTAATGTAAGATAGGAATTTAAGCTATCAATTAAAGCTACTAATGAGTAAATAACAACAATAAGCTAAAAGGAACTTGAACAATAAGCTGAGATTAAAAGAAACTTGGATTATATTAATAATAATAGAAAGAGTACAATACTTTTGAAAAAGGAAAATTACAACGAAACTTTAAGACAGAAAACTAAAAATTATGATAAAACCTACACAAACTAACTGTGATGGAGGGGGGCTTTATATTGTTGAGGTTGGGAGCTTGGGTGAAGCTTCTAGGTTATCCACGTCACTGATCCAAGTGAGAGTGTGTTTCTTCTGAGTGCTCCTTAGCCATTGGATATCCCTTGGCCTCCAATCCAACAATCTCAGCCCTTAGATTGATTTATTGAGGTGATTGATCCTCTGTGTGTGCTCTTATTGGTTCGCGTACCCCCTGACATCACTTGACATTCTCTGTCCTTCTAGAAGCATGATATGATTGAGTAATTATTTGGGTACAAGGTGATTGAGGGTAACTTTTGGTGTGGGGTTTCTAGGGTTCATATAAACAGTAATTTCCTGGGTTTATAACGGATTTGGGGGGGGGGGGGGGGGGGCGGATAAATAAGTTTTGGGTGTTTTTATTATTTAGGGGTTGACCGGGTCAGGTGTAAGGTTTGACCGGGTGAAAAGGTGGCAGGCCGGGTAAAGGGATAAAGGGAGTTGGGATTTTATTTATTTGGGCTTTGGGGAGTATTGTTGGGTTAATATTTTGTGGATCCGGTGGTGTATTTTGAGTAATAATTAACAAGGACCAAATATGTCAAACTGAAATCTCCAGGGACTGATTCTGTAAATCCTTCAAAGTATTTTCCCAAGGGCATTTATTGTCAATCTCTGAATCATGAAGGACTTTATTTGACTTTTTCTTCAAAATTTCATCAAAGGGCTATTTTTGTAATTATCTGAAAGCTCAGGGACTAAAGTTGTCATTCTCTCAAACTTTACCCAGGGACTAAATTTTGCACTTTTGTGATTCTTCAAGGACTTCTTATGACATGTTGAGTCTTTCTTTGATCATTAAGTTTCCCCGGCTCCGGCTTTTGACCTTTTTCCAATCTCGTGCTCGTTTTTGTCGGTTTTGCTTTGTTTTTGTTCATTTTTCACATATCCGTACCTGCACATACACAAATACAAAAACAGACATTCTCTTGGCATATTTGGTTAGTATTTGGTGTATTTGATCTGATTTAAGGCTAAAAAGGATGTGTGAAAAAGCACACATCAAACACCCAAAAAAAACTAATGATCAATCACTCCAAACTTAACTCTCACCACTTAATCAATATCAATTCAATCACAACAACGAAACCCAAAAGATCTTAGTGAGGACTTTTATCAAACACATTATCTACAAATCAGCTAAAAAAACCAGACCCAGATGTTAAATCAGGTAATAAATAAAACCCAGATCGATATTTGTTTAAGAAGACAAGGGATGACCGATGTGAAAGAGATGACTGAGTGGTTGAAGGCTTAGTATTGGAACTAATAGATCAAATACAGGATCCTTAGGTAAATAATTTGGCCAAAATTGAGATAAATTGGCTTTTGCCACCTAAAAAATGTCACGTCCAATCACTATATTCATCCAAGAGGTGTTATAAACATTACTACAAAGCAATAGAAGTACTTGATTGGCTCAAAACGGTCAACCTAAATTGACCAAGGAATGGTTAACAAGGTCAAACTGCCTAGAGTCAACCTCCGGGTAATATAAGGTATCACCAGGTTGTTAAATCCCGACAAGGTGTGAATTGTAACTGAGCGTGCTTTGTGATCGGGTGATTATTCACAGAAAAGGGTTGTTATGAGAATTATTTGGAAATTATTAAACAAAATAGCTTAGGAAAGCTATGTGATTGATTACGGGAATTAAGATTAAGAAGATGTGATCTAAAACCTAAAAACGTACGTTTTAATAAAAAAACGTACGTTTTAATCAAAAACGTACACAGACGAACGTGAAAGAAAGTACAACTGATGAACAGAAAGGGCTATGAGTGTGAAATTTTTATTTTTACAATCCTAATAAATAAACAAATTTTAAGAAAAAGAACAATTATTTTTACACTATTTAATTATTAATTATTAATTAATTACTAATTACTTGTTATTTAACTAATTATGTTAATTTAAACTATTACAAATTACTAAAAAGACTTAGATAATTAAGAAATTTTTTATAAATCTACTTAACCATCATAGGAATCCTAAAAAATTATAAAAAGCTGATTTTATGTATTTTTAAGCTAATTTACTAATTATTATTCTAATTATTTATTAATTACCAATTAAACTACTTCTATTATAAAAAATAGAAAATGAACAATATAAATTCTAGAAAAATTTATAAAAATGTTTTAACTTATATAAAAGCTAGAAAAATTATAAAAACTATATGTTACTTAATAAAATCTAATTATGCTAATTAATTCTTAATTATTATTTAATAATTAATTAAAATAAAATTAATTCTAAAAACCACTAAAAACAAAAGAAAAATCTGGAAAAATTTATAAAATTACTTTAATATAAAAGAGATTTAATAAAAATAGAAAAATGCTTAAGTGCTTATAAATAAGCTAAAAAGAAAATTAAAAAGATAATTTCTATTAAATAGAAGTTATCACTATAATTAAAATTGGTTTTTTTGAGTTTTTTCTTTTTCCAAACTAATTTACTAGTAAAAACTAAAAACTTTTACAAACACACTTTTTATGGAGCTCAGAAATAAGCACTTTGAGTGCTTATTTGTTCAACAGTTGACTTTGGTTGACTGAGAAGAGAAATAAGCACAAATGGACTTATGTGGGTCCACAATGGTTAAAACTTGTTCACTTAAGTATTTTGGACAGGTTTAAGCTAAGATCACTCAAATAATACAACTGAATAAGCCAAAAATCCACAATAAGCACTTGCTTATTTTGGTTATGAGACAGAAAAGGGGACAACCTTTTAGGGCAATTCCAGGTGGGGACCACAGGTTCCAAGGTCAAATAAATGGTCAAAACCTCAAGCCTACCAGGAGGGGGGTTGGTTGAACCAAGATTGGGTCAGTGGGACCCACTGAGGTGGCCACAATGAGCCACCAAAGTTGGTGGTGTGGCTGGGTCTGCTGATGCACAGGGCAAAGCCTTGCCTTACAGGTGTGTTTGGAGGGCAAAAAGGTCCTTAAGAAAAATTAACAAAAATCAAACAAGTGTAGAAATCAATAGTTCTACTGGTAGACAATTCCTACAACAAATTTCAAAGCGTAAACACACAAAAATCACAATAAATCAAGCCATTTTGGGTTTTCTGCACTTAGGGTAAATTTGACTTTTTAAGAAAACTTGGGATTTGACTTTTATGACTTTTGATTGCTGATTACTGATTAAGAAACATGTAATAAGTGCTATTACAACTATTTTAAACTAAATGTACTAGTTATAAACCAATTATGAAGGTTTGTGAACCTCAATTCCCTCACAGTTAACTGTGAGGGGGAGTTGAGTTTGATTTTGACTTTTGTGTTTAAAAGGGACTAAACCAATGGCCAATCTGACTTTATATGATCCTAGGTGACTTGCTTAAACCAAGTTATACACTATCAAACAACTAGAACACATCAAGAGGTTATGATCCAAACACCCCTTTTTGCTACTGTTATGAAAGATTTGGTTTAAATAAGCTCTTTTTAAACACAAAATCACTAGTACACTATGTTTAACAAGGAATACAAAAGAAACAATGATGACAGTCAAATTTGGATTTTTTTGAGTACAATCCACTTAGGTTATTACCAACTAATTTAAGACCTAAATTATTCTAATTTACACTAAATAAGCACACTTGCCACAAAATTAAGCTACAAAGAGTACTTAAGTAATAAGAAGTGAGAATGAACCAAGAAACTCACAATGTGCTTCCTGCTAACTTTTTATGAACTAGAAACCAAGTATCCCAACCTAATGGCTTCCACAAGCCCCTATTACCACAACAATCCAAAATCAACCAAACTCCAAGCTTCTTCAACCTTTGATCACCATTTTTTTATTTTATTTTGATTTTTATATATTTTTGACTATTTTTCTCAAACTTAAGTATATACCATGCCACAAACTTGAAACTTGTTTTAAAACAGATACATGAAGGTTTGAATGGATGTGCAAACAGTGATATATCACTAATAATCTTTGAACAATAGATTGAAATTTCTAAATAAACTTGAAAAATTGCAACTGTGAATAAACTTAAAACAGATATTTCATTAACTTAAAAATGGATTACAGAGGTACAATTAGATACTAAAACAACAAAAACTACATACTACACACACTACTAAGGCTCTTATGAGCTCACATACATATCGAGATAAAAATTAAGCTACTCTACTTCACACATGGCTTCTTTTTGCTATCTGAGTGTCCCACTGGTCTTTACTTTGACCCTTGACCATATCCTCACCATCCAATTAAAAATTGGTGCATCTAAACCGTTGATTGAAATTTGGTGCCAAAATGGAATGAGGCAAATATAAGTGGAACTGGTAGGAGCTTTTAATACTGAGGAGGGGGGTTGGTTTGGTTGGTGGGATGATATTTATTGTGGGTGGTTTAGTTGGTGAAAAGGTGGGGGGGGGAGACAAGGAGGAGGGAAAACGGGGGAAAGGTTGGGGAAGACGGTCTGTTTGACCGTGGGTTTGACCGGGGGTATTTTATTAGTAAAATGGGAGTGGGCTGGATAGGGGATTGGGCTTGGGGATGGTTTTGGATCAGGTTTGGTTTTTGGGCTTGGGGTGTTTGGTTTGTAATAATAAAAGGGTCTGGTTGGTTTTTAGTTATCACAAGGACCATTTTTGCAATTTTACCAAACCTGAGGACTGAACTTGTAATTTTCCCACATTGCTTCCAAGGACCAAAAATGCCAAGTACCATAATTCGAAGAACCATTTTTGCCATTTTCCATTTTTCAAAATTCCCAGGGACCTGTTTTGCCAAATTTGAAATCTCAGGGATCAAATGTGTAATTTTGGAAAACTTTTGACCCAAGTATAATATTTTGTAATTTTTGACTTTCAAAACCTTGGGTTGACTTTTCCTTTCAAAATAAATGCATATGGACTATTTTTGACAAGTTTTGAAACTTGGGGGACTGAAACTGCCAATATTGCAAACTTTATACGTTTTTCATTTGTTTTTGCTCATTTTGCATTTGAAACACATAAAACACAATCCCTGCAATAATTTAAGTATTTTGATAACTTTTTGATTGTTTTTGTATGTTTTGGCAGTTCAGATATGACAAAAAATGATGAGTGTTTGAGCACTCATCAAACCCCCACACTAAAATATTGCTAGTCCCTAGCAATTTTTTGGAAAACTTGATGGATTTGAAAACTCTTTACCAAAAGCCATCACTTCTGGAGTAGCCAAATGTTTCGATTCAAATAAGAACTATGGTCCACTTGATAACCATGTGATATTTAGCAAACCACCAGCTTTCAACGGTTTTGATTTGTATTTACCAAGAGCCGTTTGCTCCTGGACTAGCCAACTCTTGATGGACCTAGTCAACATCTTGGTGAGCTGATTACCAATTATGGTTTTTCCACTGCCTTTACCACAAGCCATAATCTTGCGGGCTAGCCAACTCATTCACTTTATGGGATATGGCGAGTTGATTTACCATACAATTTTGGGCAAATTGCAAGCCGTCAACGGATTTGAGTTATCTTTACCAAGAGCCGTTTGCTCCTGAATTAGCCAATCCCTTTGTCGGTTAGACATGGCGGACTGATTACCACAAAAATTTTGAAATAAAGTGAAAAATTTTTGAAAATTTTGGACAAAAACGGGGGTACTAGAAGATATATTTTGATAAAATTTGCTAGAATTCCCCCCCCCCCCCCCCCCACACTTAGAAATGAATATTGTCCTCAATATTCAAAGTCCCGGGTATTATGCCGACTCTTTGAACGGAAAAAGCTAATATTCGAATCTAACTGTGGAAACACCATATTTCACTTTATTTTTATATATATATATATACATTTTTTTTAGAACTTATATACATATATACATTTTTCAAACAGCGGGAGGTTGGCCATTCCCCCACACTAGGTGGTAGAAAGTAGAAAGAAATCAGAATACGGGTGAAAACCCGTATTGTGCTATTGTTTTTGTTCATCGAGTCGCTAGCTTGACTCGATCCCTGAATTCAATTGTCCTTGGGGAAAGTTTGGAGATCCGGGACAACCATGGATGGTATGTCCTCTCCAAAGTAATGCTTTAAACGATGTCCATTCACTTTGAAATTCAGACCGTCATTTTGAGATAATTCGATGGTGCCATAAGGATAAACCTTAGCGATAGTGAATGGACCAGTCCATCGGGTTTTGAGCTTTCCAGAGAAGATCTTGAGTCTAGAGTTGAAAAGAAGGACTCGATCACCAACGTTGAAAACGCGGTTCTTGATTTTGGAGTCATGAATCTTTTTTGTCTTTTCTTTATAGATCAAAGAGTTCTCGTAAGCTTGATCACGAAGTTCGTTTAATTCATTCAGTTGAACTTTTCTATGATCACCCGCAGTTTTGAGGTCAAAATTTGCATGCTTGAGGGCCCAATAGGCTTTATGCTCAAGCTCGATCAGAAGATGGCACGCTTTCCTGTACACAAGTTTGTAAGGCGTACACCTAATAGGTGTTTTGTAAGCCGTACAGAAAGCCCAAAGTGCATCATCTAATTTATCCGACCACAATGCACGATTTTCACCTACGGTTCTTTCTAAAATTCTTTTAATGCCTCGATTGGAAACTTTGACATGTCCACTTGTTTGAGGGTGGTACGCAGTAGAAAGACGGTGAGTTACACCGTACTTTTGCATGACTTTGTCGAATTTGTCATTACAGAAGTGCGTACGACGATCACTAATAATAGCACATGGAGTTCCGAA
The DNA here is from genome assembly GCA_030686995.1 of Artemisia argyi. NCBI lineage: Eukaryota > Viridiplantae > Streptophyta > Magnoliopsida > Asterales > Asteraceae > Artemisia > Artemisia argyi. Next base: position 30,293,538 of record CM060680.1, read on the forward strand.
TCGTGCAAAAAGAGCTTTTAAGAATTTCACAACTACTCGGGCATCATTTGTGGGTAAAGCTTTCGCTTCAACCCATTTTGACAAGTAGTCAACTGCCACGAGTATGTATTTGTTGCCATGAGAAGACGGAAATGGCCCCATAAAGTCGATGCCCCAGATGTCAAAAATTTCACAAACTTGAATTGCATTTTGAGGCATTTCGTTCTTTTGTGAAATGTTCCCGTGACGTTGACAAGCGTCACAGGACTTGACCAATTCTTGGGCATCCTTGTAGATTGTGGGCCAATAAAAGCCGGAATCAAACACCTTTTTGGCGGTGTAGTTGGGATTGTGGTGGCCGCCCGTGGGACCAGCATGGCAAACCTTTAAAATTTCAGTGGCTTCCTGACCATACACACACCGCCGGATGACTTGATCCGAGCAAATTTTGAACAGGTAGGGGTCGTCCCAGAAGTAATGTTTTACATCTTTGAAGAATTTATTTTTTTGTTGGGACGACATCCCATTCACAACAAAGTTACCCGCAAGGTAGTTTGCGAAGTCGGCAAACCATAGGGTAATCGAGTCTCCACGAAATGAAACCGCATTGAGGGTTTCAAGAGGAAATGTTTCGTTTATTTCCTTTTTCTCGAAAGCATCTTGGTGAGGGTTTTCAAGACGGGAGAGATGATCAGCAGCTAGGTTCTCGGCTCCTTTTTTATCACGAATAATGATATCAAATTCCTGTAGGAGGAGAACCCAACGGAGGAGTCTCGGCTTTGCATCTTGTTTTGAAAAGAGGTACTTCAAAGCCGAATGATCCGTATACACTATGCTCTTCAGTATCAAGTATGGCTGGATTTTTTCGAAAACATACACCACAGATAATAATTATTTTTCAGTGGTGGTGTAATGACCTTGAGACTCGGTCATAGTTTTGCTGGCATAGTGTATAGGCTGAAAATGTTTTGTTTTTCGTTGCCCCAAGACTGCCCCTATCGCATAATCACTAGCATCACACATGAGCTCGAAGGGCAAGTCCCAATCGGGGGCAACAAGAATCGGTGCCTCAGTAAGCCTTTTCTTTAATGTTTCAAAAGCTTCGATGCACTCGGGGGAGAAGATAAAAAGAGCATCCTTTTCGAGGAGATTGGTCATAGGCCGGGCGATTTTAGAAAAATCTTGAATAAACCTACGATAGAAACCGGCGTTGCCCAAAAAGCTCCTAACACCTTTTACGGTTGTGGGATGAGGCAATTTTGCAATGACGTCCACTTTGGCTCTATCAACCTCAATCCCGTTCTTTGAAATTTTATGGCCGAGGACAATGCCCTCTTTGACCATAAAGTAACTCTTCTCCCAATTTAGACATAACTTTGTGTCTTCACAACGTTTTAGCATGCTGTCTAAATGGGAGAGACATGATTGGAACGAATCCCCAATGACCGAAAAATCGTCCATAAAGACCTCCATAGTTTTCCCGATCATGTCGGAAAATATGGCCATCATACATCTTTGAAACGTGCCCGGAGCATTACATAAGCCAAATGGCATACGTTTATATACAAAAGTTCCATAGGGGCACGTGAAAGTGGTCTTTTCCTGATCTTGTGGATCAATAGGAATCTGAAAGTAACCCGAGAAACCATCGAGGAAGCAATAGTACTCATTCCCCGCTAATCTCTCGAGCATCTAATCCATAAAGGGTAGAGGAAAATGATCTTTACGGGTGGCATCATTTAACTTACGATAGTCAATGCAGACGCGCCAACCCGTAACCAAACGAGTTGGAATCAACTCATTCTCCTCATTTGTGACAACAGTAATGCCACCCTTTTTTGGAACACAATGAATTGGGCTAACCCAAGGATTGTCTGAGATAGGGTAAATCAATCCGGCATCAAGAAGTTTTAAAACCTCTTGTTTAATAACCTCGTGAATTTTTGGATTCACCCTTCTTTGTTGTTGGACTGCAGGTTTAAAGTCGTCCTCCATTAAAATCTTGTGAGTACAAAATTCAGGGTCAATGCCCTTGATGTCGGAGAGTCGCCAAGCAATTGCTTGTTTATGAGACTTCAAAACCTTTATGAGAGCAGCCTTTTCCTCAACACCTAAGTCTTTAGCAATTATGACGGGCAATTTATCATCACCCTCCAGAAATGCATATTCAAGATGAGGCGGCAAGTCCTTAAGTTCAACCTCAGGAAAGTCATCAGTTTTCTCAACATTTTTGACTTCTTCTTTATGAAGTTGTTGTGGTAGAACAGGAAGAGGAGAGGGATCTTCGTTTAACAATTTCTAAAGCAGGAGAATATCCCTCTCGGGGTCAATCTCTTGGTTATCGATTCTATCGGGAATCGAATCACTTTTGAGAAAGGCCTCAATTTCTTCTAAGATGAAGTCACTTCCCTCAAATAGAGTGAGAGAAAGAGAAGAATTGGCAATGATGGGATGAGAAGAGTGAGTGAGGTTTTCACTCGAAGAATCATCAATGAAACCTAAAATCTCTTGAGCATACTCCTCAGCAGCAACATCGATGACATCAATTTGATTCACCGATTCACAGTCATAATTGGAGGAGTATCTCGAAGTTTGATTTAGGTTGAAGGTAATGGCTTCCGTTCCAACACGTAATGTGATCTCATGCTCAAATACATCGATAAGAGCGCGCCCAGTCCTAAGGAATCTGTTAATATAAATATCACCTAAAAACGTTATTTATATTTTACGATCTTCGCTAAGTTTTGTTAACGACGAAATGTAAACTTTAGTTTCTAAGCAAAACATAATCTTAGTTTTTAAGACTTGCATAAAATAGACTTTTGCTACATTTTACATTTCATAAAACACAACACAAGTTTATTTCTTAAATTAGAAATTGTCACATCACATTTATGGCAAGTTTTGTCATTATGTATTTATGGAAAGAAATGTGTTTGACTAACTTTGTTGTTGCTTACAAGTTTCATGTTTGACTTGATTTAAGTGATGTGACATTGTTTGGTTGCTAGGGGTTATGAGACAAGACCTTGTTTGGTTTGAAGAGTTATTGCAAAAACCTACTGCAGACCCGGCGGTACCCTGGGGGTACACGGGCGGAACCCATCTGAGGTTTCCGCCTGATCCGCCAAGCATGCAGTTTGATGTGCTATAAATACCAAGCCATAACTTGATTTTTGGCTAACCTCTAGAGATCATATTTTACACACACACTCATCTTTTCTTCTAACTTCTTAACATTGTTAATGTGAAGTTTCTCTTTGTAGCAAAGAAGCTCACAAGGTCGTGAAAAGTTACAAGTTTCCAACACAACGTTGCAAGACTTGGTAGCTTAGCATTGTGTAAACTCGTGTTGTTTACACTTCATTTGTTTGTGTATATTCTGTAGTGAGTGGTTAGTATTTTAGTCCTCAAAATACAAAGAGTGTTAGGAGTGGTTGTGCCCTTGTAAAAGAACTCGACATTTAGCTTTGTGTCGGTAAAAGTATAAGCAACGTGTAAGGTTTTCTCCGCCGGTGAAAGGAGCTTGTTGGCTAGTGAAAGAAACTCTCGAGTTGGATACTCGGGGCATGGACGTAGGGCAAGGAAAAAGAGTCCTTGTAGCCGAACCACGATAAATACTCGTGTTGTGGTTTGATCGTTTCTTTCATTTACTTGCATGTTATATATTGTGTTTGTGCATATATCTTTGATCAAACGGAAAGTTTCAAAGCTAACTTAACAAGTTAAAAAGATTTTAATCGGTAAACTATTCAACCCCCCTTCTAGTTTTCCACAATTGGCATCAAGAGCTACGTTACTCAAGCTTTTAAAATATATTGTGTTTTAAAACTTGAAACGATCCATGGATTTTTGAAAATTACAAAGAAGGGCAATCTATGCAAAGACCACCACTCTTTGAAGTAAATGGTTTTATATATTGGAAAAACCGTTTTGAAACTTACGTAAAATCTAAAGATATAGATTTGTGGTATATAATTATTGATGGTGATAACGTAGTTACTAACATCAAAGATGATGATCAAAAGAAATTAATAGGTAAAAATAATGAAGCTAAAATGATGTTTTATAATGCTTTGCCTAAGAAAGAATATGAAAGAGTCTTTTTGTGTAAAACCGCCAAAGATATTTGTCAATCTTTAATTGTCACTCATCAAGGAAACTCACAAGTTAAAGATAACAAAATTGATCTTCTTGTTCAACAATATGAACAATTTGTTATTTCCGAAGATGAGATTATTGATAATGCTTTTGCTAGATTTAATACCATTATTACTTCACTTAAAGCACTTGACAAATCTTTTTGTAGTAAGAACTTTGTCAGGAAATTTCTTAGAGCACTCCATCCGAAGTGGAGAGCAAAAGTGACAGCAATTGAAGAATCCAAAGATCTTTCAAGCATGTCACTTGATGAGCTAATTGGAAACCTCAAAGTTCACGAAATGGTAATGGAAAAGGATTCGGAACTAGTTAGAGGCAAGAAAGAAAAAGTTAAGTCCATTGCCTTGAAAGCTAGAGTCCAATCAAGTGATGATGAAGAATCTACTTCGGATGGTGATGATGAGGAATATGCTATGGCCGTGAGAGACTTCAAGAAGTTCTTTCGTAGGCGAGGGAAGTTTGTAAGGCAACCTAAAGATTACAAGAAAACCTTCCGGAAAGATCGTGATGATCGAAAAGGAAAAGTTGAAAGAAAATGTTATAGGTGTGGAGACAAAAGTCATCTTATAGGAGAATGTCCAAAACCACCCAAGAGCAAACCTCAACAAGCTTTTGTGGGTGGTGCTTGGAGTGACTATGAAGGAGATGATGATGAGCCAAAGAATGATGATATTGCTCTCATGGCTCATAACTCAAATGAGGTACTCTCCGACTCATCTTACTCCTCTATTGATGATGATACTTTACAAAATGAATATAACAAACTTTGTGAGTTAAGCTTAAAAATCATAAACAAAAATAAATTTTTGAAAACTAAAAAGGAGTTTTTAGAAAATGAAGTTTATGAGTTAAAAGAAAAAGCTAAGAGATTAGAAAAGGGTAAAGGTATTGACACATCATGCAAATCATGTGAAGAACTTAAACTTGAAGTTGAGAAACTTAAAATTACTCAAAATGATCTAATCAAACAAACCACAAAGTTCAAAAAGTTCGATAAGAGCATTTCGTGTGCGGATGAAATTATGAAACTTCAAAAGTCACCCTTTGATAAAACAGGTCTAGGGTTCAGGAAAGTAGAAACCGTTAAGGGTCAAACGAAACAAGAAAAGAATGCACATGATACAAACAGAACTGTTACAGTAACCTGCGGATCAGACGGAACCCAAAATAGGGTTCCGCCCGTTGGTCCCGAAGGTTCCGCCAGGTCTGCTGCAGCAGTAACTCCATCCACTTCGGATCGTTCAAAATTTGTTAAAGTTACATACAAAAATGGAACAAAACCTGTGTTTAAAACTGAAGTAGGATTTAGTAAAAATGTATTTAGAGCTAAAACTACTCAATCAAGACCTAAGACTCCTATTCCCAAACGTCCCTTTCCAAAAAGCAACTTCAACGCTCGACCAAACTACCCACATGTTTGGAACCAAAACACTCCTAGACATTATCAAACTCAAAACCACATGCCATGGAACCCTTATGCTCTATTTTCATACTTGGAACAAATTAATGGCATGCTTAACCAAAATGGACCCATGAGAAATTGGGGACCAAATGTTTGAGTGTTTTTCATAAAATAGGTGTGCCTCAAAGTTTGTTTGGAACCGGATGAATGGATTAAAGATAGCGGTTGTTCAAGGCACATGACGGGTAATAAAAGCCTCTTTTCAACATATCACAAATGTGATGGAGGTAATGTTACGTTTGGTAGTAATGCTAAGAGCAAAATCATCGGAAAAGGTACAATCTCTCATGACTCCCTTTCTATAGATGATGTTGCTCATGTTGATAACTTAGGATTTAATCTTCTTAGTATTAGTCAACTTTGTCGTAATAAGTATAATGTCCTTTTTAGTGAAAACGGTAGTAAAATTCTTAAAGATGGTATAACCGTAGCCAAAGGTGTCCTTAAGAACAACGTATACGTCATGAAGTTGGATTCAACATCTAGAGACAAACTTTGTCTTACCTCATTAGATGAATCTTCAACTTTATGGCATAGACGTTTAGGACACGCTAACATGAGACTAATCCAAAACCTCTCCTCCAAAGACTTAGTTCGAAACCTACCCAAGTTGAAATATGACCAACACTTTTGTGATGCTTGCAAAGTTGGTAAACAAGTCCATAGTAGCCATAAGGCTAAAAACATGGTGTCTACATCTAAGTGTCTAGAACTTTTGCATATGGATTTATTTGGTCCATCCGCTATACAAAGTTATGGAGGTAACTTCTATACTTTGGTCATAGTAGATGATTACTCACGTTATACTTGGACAAAGTTTTTGAAAAATAAAAATGAAGCTTTTGATAAATTTGAGATTCTAAGTAAGAAAATTCAAAATCAAGTAGGATCTAATATAGTGTCTATTAGAATGGATCACAGTCGTGAATTTGATAATGAATTTCAATTTGGAAACTTTTGTGATAAAAATGGAATTACTCATAACTTTTCGACTCCGCGTACTCCTCAATCTAATGGTGTAGTAGAACGTAAAAACCGGACATTACAAGAGATGAGTAGAACAATGCTTAATGAACAAACTATTCCACAAAAGTTTTGGTGTAATGTCGTTGACACATCAACGTACATTCTTAATCGAGTCCTAATTAGACGAATTTTGAATAAAACTCCTTATGAACTTTATAGAGGTAAAAAGCCTACATTAGGATACTTTAGAGTGTTTGGGAGTAAATGCTTCATTCTTAACACCAAGGATTATCTCACCAAATTTGACCCAAAGTCTTATGAAGGTGTATTTCTTGGATATTCACAAAATAGTAAAGCTTACATTGTTTTGAACAAAGAAACCTTAAGAGTCGAGGAATCGTTAAACGTAACATTCGACGAAAGTCCACCTCCCTCTAAGACATCACCTTTTGTAGATGATGACTTAGTTGAAAGCCAAGCAATTGAATGTCAAGAAATCTTAGGTAATGACAAGGAAGATGAACTATTAAACAAAGAACTTGTCAATGTCAAAGAATCTAAAAGTCATCCATTAGACGGTGTCATAGGCAACATTAACGAAAGAACACTTAGATAAAAAGTTCAAAATGAAAGCAACTACTTTTGTTTCGTGTTAACCATTGAACCGAAAAACATTAATGAAGCCATTAAAGATGAATCTTGGGTAATTGCAATGCAAGAAGAATTAAACCAATTTGTTAGGAATGATGTATGGACATTAGTTCCTCAACCAAAGAGTCAAACAATAATTGGAACGAAATGGGTCTTTCGTAATAAAATGGATGAAAATGGAATTGTGTCTAGAAACAAAGCTAGGCTAGTAGCACAAGGATATAATCAACAAGAAGGCATTGATTACGATGAAACTTTTGCTCCGGTAGCTAGGCTCGAGTCAATTAGAATATTACTTGCTTATGCGTGTGCACATAATTTTAAACTCTTTCAAATGGACGTCAAAAGTGCATTTCTAAACGGATTCATTAATGAAGAAGTGTATGTTGCTCAACCACCGGGCTTCATCGATTTTGAAAAACCAAATCATGTTTACAAACTTAAAAAGGCTCTTTACGGACTTAAGCAAGCTCCAAAAGCATGGTATGATCGACTTAAAACATTCCTAGTTGACCATAAGTATACAATGGGCTTAGTTGATAATACTCTCTTCACTAAGAAGAAAGATTCACATATTATCATAGTCCAAATCTATGTTGATGACATTATATTCGGATCAACTTGTCAAGAACTATGTGTGGATTTCTCAAAAATCATGAATGACGAGCTTGAAATGAGTATGATGGGAGAACTCAACTTTTTCTTAGGACTCCAAATCAAACAACTAGAAGATGGTATCTTCTTTAACCAATCTAAATATATTAAGGACATGCTTAAGAAATTTGGACTAGAAGATTCGAAACCTATCAAAACTCCCATGTCCACGGAAACTAAACTCACCAAGGATGAGGAAAGTGAATCCGTAGATAGCACTAAATATAGAGGTATGATTGGTAGTCTACTTTACCTAACGGCTAGTAGACCCGACATTATTTTTAGTGTTTGTCTATGTGCTCGTTTTCAAGAAGATCCTAAAACTACCCATCTCGAAGCCGTTAAAAGGATTTTTAGGTATATTAAGGGCACTACACATTTAGGTTTATGGTATCCCAAAGGAACGGGAATAGACACCATAGTGTATGCCGACTCGGATCATGCCGGTGACTATGTCGATAGAAAAAGCACAGGTGGTATTTGTACTTTTGTTGGACATTGTCTCACCTCATGGTTCTCTAAGAAGCAAACGGCTCTTGCTATCTCAACAACGGAAGCCGAGTACATTTCGGCCGGAAAGGCATGTCAACAAGCTCTCTGGATGAAGCAAGCTCTTGTCGACTACAGAATTCAACTCAACGACATCACAATTCTTTGTGACAACAAAGGTGCCATTGATCTTAGCAAAAACCCGGTTCAACATGCTCGTACCAAACATATTGAAATCCATCATCATTTCCTTCGTGACAACGTCCAAAAAGGAAATATCTCAATTGAGAAAGTTCTTCCGAAGATAACATAGCCGACATTCTCACAAAACCTCTTAAACGTGAACCTTTTAATCTTCTTAGGATAGGTTTAGGACTCATGGAACCTACATTGTAGTTCTGGACATTAGACAAAAATCACAAAAATCAAAACAAATCCAAAACCATTTTTCTCAGCAGGGTCGGCGGAACCCTCAGCCATAACGGACAGAACCCAACCCAGGGTTCCGCCGTGTCTGTCGACCTGCAGAATCATTTTCTTTGTTTATATCTAACCAAACACCCATTATCTCATACCACCACTTCAAGGCTGATACTATTCACTTCACCACTCATCCACACCTACGAATTCTTGGTCCTCCATTCATTTACATTGCAAATCAATCATCATTATAAGTATTCTAAACATGATTACAATCCTGATCTGAGTCTAGGAATTCTATTTCTTGCACAAAAACAAAAACTTGGGGTTATGCATTAACTTAAGAAATTCATGCATGAGATTAGGTAATTAATAAAACTAATCATGTTTCCCATAGTTAGGAATTGCATCTTTAATTAGTATAAACATGTTTGCTAAAACACCCCATGTCAAATCCTTTCAAAAATTTCTCACAAGTAGGACAAATATTTTTTCGTCTCACATTGAGAATACAAAATCAAAACGTTATGCTTAAAACATCACTTGCATAATGTCTCTTGAATGCTAAAGGGAATACATAACCAATATGTATTTTCTGGTACATTCAAACAAAGCTACATTGAACTAGGAGCGTTTGGGTTATCTTTTGTTTTATAACAAAACTTGTATAAAACGATTTTGAAGCATCAAAATGAGTCAAGATAACCGCACCTCCACATTGTTTTCATATAGGCACACACTAGAACTTCCACATTATAATAGTGGTTTACGTAAACTAAAATGTGAAATTTTGTTGTTCTAGGAATCATCATGCCTCCTCTAACCCACTACGACCACAAGGACACCATTAAGTACCTACCAAAACACCACAAAACCAAAGGCCTTACCGCAAATCAAGTAAACGTTTTCAAAGCCCTAGAAAAACACTATGTCCATGAGGGTAGAACCATAGACCCATCTTTCCAAGAAGGCACAAACCTTTACGCCGATTTTGCGACAATAAACTTTGAGTGTCTTTTGAATATCGACGAGCCTATTTGTCCTAGGTTCATTCTAGAGTTCTATGCATCATGCGTCCTCTCAACGGATGATTATGGTCATATGTCTATCCACTTTAGGGTTAGCGGTCACCAATACTCCTTCACTCTTGAGGAGTTTGCTCAAATCTTAGGTGTTCCTTGCCTCTATTCCGACTTGCACTCCCTCTCAACTCTTGACAACCTTCAAGACCGTATCCACCCTTATGACACACCTCTTGTCTCAAAAGACGTACTCCGTGATCACCTCTTTGTTAGGACCACCACCACTAGGAGAACCCGTTCGGGGAATGAGGTCGATAAGGACTCATATGGAATGGAAATGAACGAACTCAAACCTCAATTCAAGAAATGGGAGGAAGTCCTTAGAGCCAATGTCATTAGCACAATAGGGAACCGTGACCATATCAACCTTTGCCTTTGCTACATGCTCTACTCCTTGTCCGTTAGGCAACCCTTCAACCTTGCCTACTACATGGCAAAGAGAATGGCCGACATTCCCGTACATGGCACAACGGCTATGCCATATGGAATGCTCTTGACCCGTCTCTTTAGGTTCATCTCACCCATTCCACCAACTTCAAATGGTATTCGTCTTGACTACACTCTCATTCCACACACCTTTGTTCCACTTAGTGATAAGAGAGTTTACAAAGCCCAAGGAAAACGTCCACATCCTCCTACCTCATCATCTTCTTCCTCAATGAGTGAAGATGACAATTTGCCAAACTCTAGGCTCCCACCTCTAGAATACCTTTCCCAACTTCCGGATATTCCAAATGAGTCGGAGGAGTTCAAGCAAACAAAGGGGATGTTCAAAAACATCGGGAGATTCCTCGGGAAGATGAAGAAGAAGATGGACCGTCAATGAGTGCGGGTGTGTTAGGAGTGTTTGGCACAAGGTGCTATTGGAACTATTTGGTAGTTTAAACAATCTTTGTGATGTATTTGTGTGTTAGTACAATGTTTGATACACTTTGGAACATGTTTCAACTAACAATGTTGCAGGAAGACAACTTTTGGCAAGTTGTCAAATTTTCATGGTTATGGAATTTTCACTAAGTATGGTGAAATTCTCGACCTCATGGTCAAACTCCTATGATATGTGTGTTTAGGTGTCTAATTTTTGCATTGCCTAACCAGAAATAAAGTATCTCTTTGATTTTAGGAGTTTTCAAAAATTTTGAAAATCGTTTCGCAGGTCAAAAACGCGGACTGTGAACTTTTTCAGGCCTGGCGGATCCGGCGGATCCCAAATTTGGGTTCCGCCAGTACAAATTCTGGGTAACCCAGAATTTGCCCAACGGACCAGACGGTACCGTCATTTGGGTTCCGCCTGTGTATTCTGAAGGTGCCGCCAGTAGCCTGCAGAATTTTTGTTTTCTTTTTCGCCAATTCAACATTGAAACACCAAAATCCAAACCTTTTAGGTAGAAACCCATTACTTGCAATGTGTTTAGCATAATAGGATACTCCTTCTTCCATGAACTTAACCAAAACCAATTCCCGCCAAAATTCAAATTTAACCATAACAACCTCAAGGACCCCTCAAACATAAAGGAAGGAACCCTTTTAAGGGATCCTTGAAATCCCTGAGATTTATACAACCAAAAATCCACCAAAACCACTATGCATTTAGTGCAAAACTTGTCTTCTCACTTCACCATTTTCATTGGATTGACTTCCATGACATGACAACCCACAATTAACTTTTCCAAATCATTAGGAACCACCATTTTTGTATGGACTAACATCAAATCCAAACACTCCTTCCCACAAATCTTCATCACTATAAATTAAACATCCTAAACACTATCAAACCACACCTTCTTCATCAAAATTTCTGAAACTTTAAACCATTTTAACCATGACCAAGTCAACAAACACCTCTCAACCATCACGACCCATCCGGAGAACCGCCCGGATAAGTGTGAAACCACTATGGTGCAATCAACCCATCAACCTTAGCTCTTCATCATCGGAGGAATTCACATCACCCATCAAAAATGAACATTTTTTGAACCTTGCATCTCCACCTCCATCACCCAAACAACCAAATGAGCACACTCCACCACCTACTAAATCACCTATTGACCCAACTCCACCAAGTGCTCCAACCCAACCATCAAAGACTCCATCACCATCACCATTACCAAAAATTGAACCTATGGAGCTTTTCGGGTCTCCTCCAACATCACCACACCCGTATGTTCAAGATTTAAATGATCTTCCACCAAGACATACCCAACCACCACCTTTTGCAAATCAATCACCAAAGTCAATTCTTGACCTTGATGAAGATCTTGAACTTACCCAACCACCACAACAAGTATACCAACCACCTAAACCATTGTTATTTCACCCAATCTACCGTGAAATCCATGGTCCTCTTTATGGATAACCAAATTTTGAAAACCATGATCACCCAACTCCACCACCTTCTCAAGCCCAAACCTATGAGTCTTTCTTTCCCTCTTATGAGGATATACAAAGCATGGTTGACACCCACCTTCATCAAGCAATGGAATTTCAAACCACCTTGCTTGACTCAATACCAAATCCATCCTCCACCCAAGAACCAAAAACCAACCAACCATCAAACCAAGAAACCAAAACCAACCCATTTCCACCCACTCATCCCCATGCTTGCTCAAATTGTGAGCAAATGGGTGAAACCATCAAAACATTGCTTAACCAATTCCAAAATGAAACCCGGTTTACATTCCAACATGTCATTGAACGTTTGGATGCACTTTCCCACCCCAACAAATCCTAGACAACCTATGGAGGCCGTTTGCCCCAATCTAGGAATGTAGGATTTTATTTTATTTTCTTGGTTATTTGTTTTTAGTTTTTGTGTACAAGTAGAAGAATAACTCCACATTTCTTGTCTTTTGACTTTTATAAGTCAAAATTTTACTTGGAATGATATTTCTTTCTACTTACTTTTGTGCATTGTTGGTTGATCAATCTTTGGTTTGTCAATGTGGTTGCAATGTGTGTGCTAACTACAAGCTTGACTATATATATCACCAACTAACCATTTTTTTGTAGGTCTCAAAATCCATGTTTCCCATATTGGTACTCCATTTAGGGGGAGTATCGATCAAGGGGGAGTATGGCCATTATTCCGCTTCGCTACTCTACTTTTTGTTTCGACAAAAAGGGGGAGAAATATATTAAACCTTCAATACTTGATATGCTTTTCGTCTCTTAAGTAAAACAAGGTTAAAATAATTTTTTTTTAAGTCTTGAAAACCAAGATTTTGCATGTTACTTAAAAACAAAGTTTATGTTTTGTCATCAACAAAAAGGGAGAGATTGTTAATACAAATATCGCCTAAAAACGTTATTTATATTTTACGATCTTCGCTAAGTTTTGTTAACGACAAAATGTAAACTTTAGTTTCTAAGCAAAACATAATCTTAGTTTTTAAGACTTGCATAAACTAGACTTTTGCTACATTTTACATTTCATAAAACACAACACAAGTTTATTTCTTAAATTAGAAATTGTCACATCACATTTATGGTAAGTTTTGTCATTATGTATTTATGGAAAGAAATGTGTTTGACTAACTTTGTTGTTGCTTACAAGTTTCATGTTTGACTTGATTTAAGTGATGTGACATTGTTTGGTTGCTAGGAGTTATGAGACAAGACCTTGTTTGGTTTGAAGAGTTATTGCAAAAACCTACTGCAGACCCGACGGTACCCTGGGGGTACACGGGCGGAACCCATCTGAGGGTTCCGCCTGATCCGCCAAGCATGCAGTTTGATGTGCTATAAATACCAAGCCATAACTTGATTTTTGGCTAACCTCTAGAGATCATATTTTACACACACACTCATCTTTTCTTCTAACCTCTTAACATTGTTAATGTGAAGTTTCTCTTTGTAGCAAAGAAGCTCACAAGGTCGTGAAAAGTTACAAGTTTCCAACACAACGTTGCAAGACTTGGTAGCTTAGCATTGTGTAAACTCGTGTTGTTTACACTTCATTTGTTTGTGTATATTCTGTAGTGAGTGGTTAGTATTTTAGTCCTCAAAATACAAAGAGTGTTGGGAGTGGTTGTGCCCTTGTAAAAGAACTCGACATTTAGCTTTGTGTCGGTAAAAGTATAAGCGACATGTAAGGTTTTCTCCGCCGGTGAAAGGAGCTTGTTGACTAGTGAAAGAAACTCTCGAGTTGGATACTCGGGGCGTGGACGTAGGGCAAGGAAAAAGAGTCCTTGTAGCCGAACCACGATAAATACTCGTGTTGTGGTTTGATCGTTTCTTTCATTTACTTGCATGTTATATATTGTGTTTGTGCATATATCTTTGATCAAACGGAAAGTTTCAAAGCTAACTTAACAAGTTAAAAAGATTTTAATCGGTAAACTATTCAACCCCCCTTCTAGTTTTCCACAGAATCCCCTTCCAAGAATGAGAGGGACCCTAGAATCGGCATCAAAGTCAACAATCACAAAATCTACCGGAAAATGGAACTTTCCCACTTTAACAAATACGTCCTCGGCAATGCCAAGGGGAGGAGAAATTGAACGATCGGCAAGCTCTAAAGTCATGCACGTGGGAGTGAGTTCGGGAAGAGAAAGTTTCTTCCACACAGAATATGGCATCAGATTAATGCTAGAACCTAAATCAGCTAAGGCGAAGCATTCAATCATACCCGGGAAAGTACAAGGAATGAGAAATTTCTCGGGGTCTCCAAGCTTTTCAGGAAGCTTTTTCAAGAGAACTGCTGAGCAGTGCTCATTCAGAGGAGTTCTTGCCATCTCAAAGAGTTTTTCTTTATTACTCAACAGATTTTTTATTGTTGATGCAAACTTGGGCATCAAAAGAATAGCGTCCGCGAAGCTAATGTCAAAGTGCAAATCTTGGAAGATTTGGAAAAATTTCAAAGACAACTCCAGGCTTACATCTAGTTTCAGGAATAACCTGAGGTTGGACGTGTGTTGTACTTCGTGGGCTAGGAATTTGCACCTTGTCCTTTGTTACCTCAGGTTCACGTCCCACTACCTTTTGAGGAGAAGGAGAAGAGATAGTAGGAATCGTGGGTTCATCATATGAAGCACCACTTCGTGTTGTGATCGCCTTAGCATCGCCCCTCGGGTTAGCGATCGTGTTGCTCGGTAAAGTAATACCTGAGCCCGAGGGTCGATCATTTAAAGACTTCTTGATATCAGAAATCTGGCTGACCAGCAACTTGTTCAACTCTTCTTGGGACTTCATGAATTGCTTTAACAACTCATCAGATGAAGGCCCGATTGGAACAATGGCTTGATTCGGATTAGGAAGATTTTGAACTCGATTGTTCGGATTGGGACCTTGGTTGAAATTTCCTTGGTTTTGATGATGGAAATTCCCTTGATTCTGGTGATTGTTTCCATGAAAGTTCCCGGGATTGAAATTACCCTGACCTTGGTTCCGGTTAAAGTTTCCTTGATTTTGATGTTGGAAACCTTGATTTTGGAAACCTTGGTTTTGATTTTGGAAACCGTGACTTTGATTGAAGTTACCTTGGTTTTGATAACCTTGGTTCACTCTATCTTGATTTTGGCCACGGTTTTGGACATTTTGGTTTTGATTAAAACCAGGAGGTCCAGGATAATGGTGAGGACGATAGTTCGGGTCCATAGGGGAGCGGTATTAATTGCCTCCTTGATTTTGGGACCCGACAACAGCATGAGCTTCATATGGAGTACCATCAGTAGCTGTGCAATTGTAATAGGCATGCGGCCCACCACAAGTCACACAGACTTCCACTTTTTTAACCTCAGCAGGGGGAGGATGTTGTGGAAATGAAACTTTCTTTGTTTGGGCGAGAACCAAAGCTTGGATCGCTTCAGTGAGCTTGTCAAGCTTAGCATCCGTGCTAGATTGACCCACAGAAGATGAAGTAGAAGGACCCGCATTGATTTGAGAAACAATCGGTTTGCATCGTGTAGAGCGGACCTTGGACTTGTTTTCTATGATCTGTAAAGCTTCTTTTGTGGTTCTACTCAAGAAATTACCTCCCGCGGAGGCATTGAGAGAATCCTGATCAGCTTGGCTCACGCTATTGTAGAAAGTATCGAGTTGCATCAACTCTGAGAAACCATGATGTGGACACTTGCGAAGTAATTCTTTGAAATGATCCCACGCTTCACCAAAAGATTCATCATATTTTTGAGTGAACTTGGTGATTTCGTTCTTAAGACTCGTGGTCTTGGAAGGTGGGAAGAATTCATTCACAAATTTTTTGACAAGATCTTCCCATGTCTCAATAGACCTAGGAGGTTGTTTTTCAAGCCAAATCCGGGCTTGTCCCTCCAGGGAGAATGGGAAGAGAAGAAGTTTGATTGCTTTACAAGGGACATTCTTGTATTTGATGGTCGATGTGACTTTATTGAACCATCGAATGTGAGCATGAGGATCGTCCCTCTCAAAACCGTAGAATTGACTTGAGGTTACAAGATTGAGTAACCCGGTTTTGAGCTCAAACTTATCAGCCATGATGGCTGGAACAACAATGGCATCTCCGTAACCCTCGATGGGTGCTTAGAGAAGCTCACACATGGGGTGGTCTTCCGCCATGGTGACAGTGGGTGTGACAACAGTACGGATCTCAGATCCGACTGTTGGTGCAGAACGTCTACGAGGTCTTCGAGGTTTCCAGACAAGCTCACGTAATGGGCTAATGGACCTTGAAGAACGAGTGCGCATGCACTAGGGATAAAAACCAATCAAAACAAAATCGAGGCAAATCCACAGTGAACTTAAACCAATAATCACAAGCAAGTGGCTTCTTTAAGAAAGGTATACCACTCACAGGGATACAAAGGCAAGTTTTAAATCTTAGGTTTGGGAACTTATTATGTTCACACCCCCAGTTGGTAGGTGTTCTGTCTTGGTTTGCGACAGTTAGTTTTTATGTATGATTATTACTCACAAGAAAAGACGGATGTTTTTGTGTTTTGTGTATGGGTGAAAAACTTTTGGACAATATATTTTGGTATCGTCTCGTAATCTAAAATCGTTTCTCTTTAAGAATCAGCTTAAAAGAAAACCGATTCAGAAAACGTTACGATCTGTTTTGTTGTTGTTTTTTTTTTTTTTAATTTTTTTGGTGTTTTAACACTTTAGGAAAAGTGTTAATGACTTTTTTATGTTTTGATTTAAAATTTACAAAAGTGGTGGTATTTGTACAGTGAATGAGGTGAGATAACACTAATCTCAAAAGACGCTGCAGAAACGCGCACACCTCCCCGGCAGCGGCGCCAAAAATTGATTGGCTCCAAACGGTCAACCTAAATTGACCAAGGAATGGTCAACAAAGTCAAAATGCCTAGAGTCAATCTCCGGGTAATATAAGGTATCACCAGGTCGTTAAATCCCAACAAGGTGTGAATTGTAACTGAGCGTGCTTTGTGATCGGGTGATTATTCACAGAAAAGGGTTGTTATGAGAATTATTTGGAAATTATTAAACAAAATAGCTTAGGAAAGCTATGTGATTGATTACGGGAATTAAGATTAAGAAGATGTGATCTAAAACCTAAAAACGTACGTTTTAATAAAAAAACGTACACAGACGAACGTGAAAGAAAGTACAACTGATGAACAGAAAGGGCTATGAGTGTGAAATTTTTATTTTTACAATCCTAATAAATAAAGAAAATTTTAAGAAAAAGAAAAATTATTTTTACAATATTTAATTATTAATTATTAATTAATTACTAATTACTTGTTATTTAACTAATTATGTTAATTTAAACTATTACAAATTACTAAAAAGACTTAGATAATTAAGAAAATTTTTATAAATCTACTTAATCATCATAGGAATCCGAAAAAATTATAAAAAGCTGATTTTATGTATTTTTAAACATATTTACTAATTATTATTCTAATTATTTATTAATTACCAATTAAACTACCTCTATTATAAAAAATAGAAAATGAACAATATAAATTCTAGAAAAATTTATAAAAATGTTTTAACTTATATAAAAGCTAGAAAAATTATAAAAACTATATGTTACTTAATAAAATCTAATTATGCTAATTAATTCTTAATTATTATTTAATAATTAATTAAACAAAAATTAATTCTAAAAACCACTAAAAGACAAAAGAAAAATCTGGAAAAATTTATAAAATTACTTTAATATAAAAGAGATTTAATAAAAATAGAAAAATGATAAAGTGCTTATAATAAAATTAAAAAGATAATTTCTATTAAATAGAGGATATCACTATAATTAAAATTAGTTTTTTTGAGTTTTTTCTTTTTCCAAACTAATTTACTACTAAAAACTAAAAACTTTTACAAACACACTTTTTATGGATCTCAGAAATAAGCACTTTGAGTGCTTATTTGTTCAACCGTTGACTTTGGTTGACTGAGAAGAGAAATAAGCACAAATGGACTTATGTGGGGTCCACAATGGTTAAAACTTGTTCACTTAAGTATTTTGGACAGGTTTAAGCTAAGATCACTCAAATAAGACAACTGAATAAGCCAAAAATCCACAATAAGCACTTGCTTATTTTGGTTCTGAGACAGAAAAGGGGACAACCTTTTGGGGCAATTCCAGGTGGGGACCACAGGTTCCAAGGTCAAATAAATGGTCAAAACCTCAAGCCTACCAGGAGGGGGGTTGGTTGAACCAAGATTGGGTCAGTGGGACCCACTGAGGTGGCCACAATGAGCCACCAAAGTTGGTGGTGTGGCTTGGTCTGCTGATGCACAGGGCAAAGCCTTGCCCTGCAGGTGTGTTTGGAGGGCAAAAAGGTCCTTAAGAAAAATTAACAAAAATCAAACAAGTGTAGAAATCAATAGTTCTACTGGTGGTGGGACCCACTGAGGTGGCCACAATGAGCCACCAAAGTTGGTGGTGTGGCTTGGTCTGCTGATGCACAGGGCAAAGCCTTGCCCTGCAGGTGTGTTTGGAGGGCAAAAAGGTCCTTAAGAAAAATTAACAAAAATCAAACAAGTGTAGAAATCAATAGTTCTACTGGTAGACAATTCCCACAACAAATTTCAAAGCCTAAAACAACACACAAAAATCACAATAAATCAAGCCATTTTGGGTTTTCTGCACTTAGGGTAAATTTGACTTTTTAAGAAAACTTGAGATTTGACTTTTATGACTTTTGATTGCTGATTACTGATTAAGAAACATGTAATAAGTGCTATTACCACTATTTTAAACTAAATGTACTAATTATAAACCAATTATGAAGGTTTGTGAACCTCAATTCCCTCACAATTAACTGTGAAGGGGAGTTGAGTTTGATTTTGACTTTTGGGTTCAAAAGGGACTAAACCAATGGCCAATCTGACTTTATATGATCCTAGGTGACTTGCTTAAACCAAGTTATACACTATCAAACAACTAGAATACAACAAGAGGTTATGATCCAAACACCCCTTTTTGCTACTGTTATGAAAGATTTGGTGACAAAGATGACTTAAACTTTATGAAGCAATTCCTGCAGGCTTATTATGTTTAAATAAGCTCTTTTTAAACACAAAATCACTAGTACACTATGTTTAACAAGGAATACAAAAGAAACAATGATGACCGTCAAATTTGGATTTTTTTTTTAGTACAATCCACTTAGGTTATTACCAACTAATTTAAGACCTAAATTATTCTAATTTACACGAAATAAGCACACTTGCCACAGAATTAAGCTACAAAGAGTAGTTAAGTAATAATAAGTGAGAATGAACCAAGAAACTCACAATGTGCTTCCTGCTAACTTCTTATGAACTAGAAACCAAGTATCCCAACCTAATGGCTTCCATAAGCCCCTATTACCACAGCAATCCAAAATCAACCAAACTCCAAGCTTCTTCAAACTTTGGTCACCATTTTTTTATTTTATTTTGATTTTTATATATTTTTGACTATTTTTCTCAAACTTAAGTAAATACCATGCCACAAACTTGAAACTTGTTTTAAAACAGATACATGAAGGTTTGAATGGATGTGCAAACAGTGATATATCACTAATAATCTTTGAACAATAGGTTGAAATTTCTAAATAAACTTGAAAAATTGCAACTGTGAATAAACTTAAAACAGATATTTCATTAACTTAAAAATGGATTACAGAGGTACAATTAGATACTAAAACAACAAAAACTACATACTACACACACTACTAAGGCTCTTATGAGCTCACATATATATCGAGATAAAAATTAAGCTACTCTACTTCCCACATGGCTTCTTTTTGCTATCTGAGTGTCCCACTGGTCTTTACTTTGACCCTTGACCATATCCTCACCATCCAATTAAAAATTGGTGCATCTAAACCGTTGATTGAAATTTGGCGCCAAAATGGAATGGGGCAAATATAAGTGGAACTGGTAGGAGCTTTTAATGGTGAGGAGGGGGGGTTGGTTAGGTTGGTGGGATGATATTTATTGTGGGTGGTTTAGTTGGTGAAAAGGTGGAGGGGGGGAGACAAGGAGGAGGGAAAACGGGGGAAAGGTTGGGGAAAACGGTCTGTTTGACCGTGGGTTTGACCGGGGGTATTTTATTAGTAAAATGGGAGTGGGCTGGATAGGGGATTGGGCTTGGGGATGGTTTTGGATCAGGTTTGGTTTTTGGGCTTGGGGTGTTTGGTTTGTAATAATAAAAAGGGTCCGGTTGGTTTTTAGTTATCACAAGGACCATTTTTGCAATTTTACGAAACCTGAGGACTGAACTTGTAATTTTCCCACATTGCTTCCAAGGACCAAAAATGCCAAGTACCATAATTCCAAGAACCATTTTTTCCATTTTCCATTTTTCAAAATTCCCAGGGACCTGTTTTGCCAAATTTGAAATCTCAGGGACCAAATGTGTAATTTTGGAAAACTTTTGACCCAAGTATAATATTTTGTAATTTTTGACTTTCAAAACCTTGGGTTGATTTTTTCTTTCAAAATAAATGCATAGGGACTATTTTTGACTAGTTTTGAAACTTGGGGGACTGAAACTGCCAATATTGCAAACTTTATACGTTTTTCATTTGTTTTTGCTCATTTTGCATTTGAAACACATAAAACACAATTCCTGGGATAATTTAAGTATTTTGA
This sequence comes from Artemisia argyi, assembly GCA_030686995.1. NCBI lineage: Eukaryota > Viridiplantae > Streptophyta > Magnoliopsida > Asterales > Asteraceae > Artemisia > Artemisia argyi. The sequence continues at coordinate 30,314,436 of CM060680.1, forward strand.
TAACTTTTTGATTGTTTTTGTATGTTTTGGCAGTTCAGATATGACCAAAAATGATGAGTGTTTGAGCACTCATCAGTACTCAGTTTCACTTTCAAGACATATCATTTGCAATGTTGAAGAACACTTTCTGGCGACAGGCTGGATTTAAGATGTGTCACGACATTTTCGGTGCTATGTTTCTTAATTTTGTAGCTTTGATCATTGATTGAACTTTGTTCTGATTCTTAGCATTCCCACCTGTAACAGACTGAAGAATAGGTGTGGCTTTGTAATAATGTTTAAAGAAGACAAGAGTAATACAGTCATTTCAATTATTAATTTTAATATAATATGTCTTTTTGTTGACTTTAGAACAATATTTGAAAGTTCGTTGGCTTAAATGTTGATAAAAAAGTAAGTGTTTCATCTCGGTAAAATTGAGAAAGTAAGTTGTTATTTTTTGGTATTTACCCCTAAAATAAAGAACAAATTCTCTAAAAGGGACAAAAAGTGTGGTGGTGGTCACCATATAGTAAAAAAAACACCTCTTCCCTAAATTGTCATTTGCGAATGTGTTACACTTGTCCCTGACAATAAGTACAATCTCAACCATTTGTTGGCCCACATCCTATTTGTCTTATACTAGCAGATGTGCGAATGACAGATTTGCGAATTCTGGCTAACGTGCTAACGACAGCTAAAAGGTAACATTGGAAATTAGTCAAAATCTTTAAATTAGTTTTATTTATTTATTATTATTATTATTATTATTTTGAAAGTGTGTTTTTGGTTTTTTAGTATAAGTTATACAAGTTTTTAGTATAAGTTAAACAAAAAAAAAAAAAAACTTTTTTTTAGTTAAGTTAAAAAAATAAAATAAAAAGGGATTAAATTCAAATTAAAGTAAAATATTTTGATTTGATTTATTTTTTAAATTAGTTTTATTATTATTATTTTTTTAAAGTGTGTTTTAGGTTTTTTTAGTTAAAAAAAAAAAAAAAAAAAAAAAAAAAAAAAAAAAAAAAAAACTTTTTCCAGTTAAGTTAAAAAAAATTAAATTAAATTCAAATTAATGTAAAATATTGTTCCTTCCCAATAAAGTTACAAAAAATAAGATTTTATTCCTGAAAAGTAAGATTTTTTGTTCTTTCTCAATAAAGCATCACATGAGGTAGCCGTCATTGGCATATTCGCACATCACTCATTCGCACATTTGTTTATAAAAGTTAAATAGCACGTGGACAACAATTGAGAGTAATTGTACTTGCAAATGATTGGAAATGTACTTCTTGTCGAGACACGTTTTAACAAAATAGTGAAATCGTATATTCGCACATGACCATTTATAGAAGGTGTGTTTTTTTTTTATACTAGATGGTGACCAACACCACACTTTTTGTAGCTTTTAAGAGAATTTACTCTAAAATAAAAGCTACACATAACAACAAATTAATTACTACCTCCGTCTCATATTAAATGTGCATTTAGAATTTTCAAAGTCTTATTTTACCAACTTTGACATTAAATATTTTTGTTTATGTTATATAATATTTGATGCAAAATATATGAATGAAGTGGCTTTTGAACATATTTTTATTGATATAATTTTCATAAAATATGATATAATAAAAACAAAAAATTTAAAGTTAGAGTTAAAAAAAAATAAAAAATAAACTCAAAAAATAAAAAGTTTACATTTAATATAGGACCGGAGTACCATTTTTATGTTATTATTATACTTGTTCGGTATAAAATATTTTCACAAGATTGTGATACAGAGCTTAACATTGGCCACACAATATTCCCAAATGACATGACATGACTCACATGTGAAAGTGACTCATAACTCAACTCCTTCAAAATCCAGGGCCTTTCCTGCAATTTCACTCCAATAATACACTTCCTCACAAACACAACACACATACCAATCATTAAACCTTAAAACAATATCCTCACTTCCTCAACATTTTTTTCCCTCAAAATCCCATGTAACATTTCACCACACACAAAAAAAAATGAACCCATCTCAACCATCCATAGCTATTCGCCGCAGCAAAACAACCAACAGCTTCATCGAAACCAACCCGACCCAACCCGAACCAGAACCAGAACCAGAAATAGTCCCTCTAGTACTAGTCCTAAATAACAACACTCCCACTTCAAAAGAAAAACATAAAAAATTCCATAGATGTAAAACCGCGCCAGCAATGGTCACGATACCCGAGAACCAAATAAATAATAATGACAACTCTAGCCCGAAACCCGACCCCACCTCATTATTACAACAAGCATCTTTTTTACTTGTTATTTATTTATCTATAGGGGTAACTATTTATTATTTTAACCGTGACCATTTTTCGGGCCTAGAGACACATCCTATAGTAGATGCATTATATTTTTGTATAGTTACAATGTGTACTATAGGTTATGGTGACATTGCACCTGTGACACCTATAGCTAAATTATTTTCGTGTCTGTTCGTGTTAGTTGGGTTCGGGTTTATCGATATTATGTTATCGGGCGTTGTGAACTATGTACTAGACTTGCAAGAAAACTTTTTGCTAAATAGTACTAAAATGGACAATGCCGAAAAAAATGTTAATGTTAATGCTAAGGCGAAAAGGAGAGTTAATGTTAATGTTAAGAATTATATATTTGATGTTGCGAAAGGTAGAATGAGGATAAGAATGAAGGTGTGTTTGGCATTAGGTGTTGTAATGTTGAGTATTGGAATAGGGGTGCTTGTTTTGTATAATGTGGAGGGGTTGGGTTGGGTGGATAGTTTTTATTTGTCGGTTTTATCGGTTACTACTGTTGGATATGGAGATAGGGCTTTTGAGACACTTGAGGGGAGGTTGTTTGCGAGTTTCTGGCTTTTGTTTTCTACTTTGATGGTTGCTCGGGCTTTTTTGTATTTGGCTGAGGCGAGAATTGATAAGAGGCATAGGAGGGTGGCGAATTGGGTGTTGCAGAGGGAGATTACGGTTAAGGATATGTTGGATGCTGATATGAATAATAATGGTTTCCTCAGGTTTGTTTTATAGTCTTTTACGTTTTTTTATATACGTGTTTTATGTATTAGAAGTTAGATATGATCCGAGTATGAATTAAGGCAACGCTATATGAAATTGGGTAAAAAAAGGGATCGAGAAGCTAAAAAGAAATTATGCGGGTATGGTCTTGGGCTAATTTCAGGTCTAACCCGTTTGACCAAATATATTGGTCAAATGGGTCGACCAATGATTATTAAGTGGTTTGGGTTCGGGTCATACGGGCTGAAAGTGATACGTAACCTATTGACCCGAAAGCCATTCAATTAAAAAGAATGTTCATTTTGTGTAGAATGTCCCATGTAGGATTTGAGGCTGTGTTTGGATTAGGAAGAATTTCTTCAGCTTCGGGTCGACTAGGACATGTCCACCCGTTCCATATTTCCAGCCCTTTATTGTGCTTCATATGTCCTTGCCAATTGCCATAGTACTTAGGGGGTGTTTGGCTAAGCTTATTTGAAGGGCTTAATGACTTATTTTATTCTGAAGATATGACAAGCTTACCCAAATACTTATTAACAGGTGTTAAGTAACTTAGTAGAAGCTAAAAAATAGTTTTATGCAAAATCCTTTTGAAGATGGCTTTTATGATAAGCTAACCCAAACACTTCTTTAAGACCTTAACTTAAATCAGTTGAAAAAAGTGCAGATAATAGCAGAGGTTATAAAACAACGTAATTGGCTGATTAAGTTAGCTGTCACATGAATGAACTCGATAGTTACCAATATGACTTTGTACATATCATCGTTTCATGATTTGTAATTTAACTAGTTTGCTAGTGGGCACTGAGTAAGTAATGTACGCTTGTGAATGCAGCAAATCCGAGTACATAGTGTTCAAGCTGAAAGAAATGGGGAAGATAGACGAAAGAGATATACTGCAGATATGCAATCAGTTCAGCAAGCTTGATAGCAGCAATTCTGGGAAAATAACATTGCGCCGTCTATTGGCTAGTCGCAGCATTTAATTATTTATTCATTTCAACATATTCTTGGAGCACCAAAGTGTAGAAATTAGAAGTTATTATTGGTGGAACGATTGCCGCTTGTATATTGAGGCTGCAAACCTGTGTATATCATATAGATGCATGATTAATATGCGGAGAATGTATAAGTACTCCAACTTATACTTGGGAGTACATGTTAATATCTTATTAAGCTTTATGTATATTGAGGTAAACGCAAACTTAGGCGCCTCCATCAAGTAGTCCCATGACCAACATGTGACAGGTAAATCATAATGTTCCTATAACAAGGAAGGTGATCTTAACGCGTTAACCTCAGACACCACTTTTGGATTCTCACATGCTTACCGTAAGGGCAAACATATGGGGACTAAAGTCTATATATAGTAATGATTAGTAATAAATCAATACAAAACGTATCAGGTTTCTAAATGGTAGTATAAAATTATAGGTTTCTGAAACTGAAAAGAAATTATGTGGGTTGGGTAATGGGCTAATTTCATCGTCTTACCCGTTTGAACAAATCTATTAGTCAAACGGGTCGATATGAAATTATCGTGTGGTATATAAAAGGAAGTAGTAACCCTGGATGTTTTCTTATTCTTTTTGAAGTTTTTAAAATCGTGCGGTTTGGTTCGGTCACATGGGCTGAAAGTGAAACGATATCCTATAGGCTCGAAAGCTATTAAATTAAACAGATTGCTGGTCGTGTCCTGTTAAGCAAGTTGAGCGCAGGTCGTGTTCATTTTGGGTAGAATGACTTGTATATGATTTCAGGTTGTCCCAGATTTCCAGCCGCTCATTGCATTATGATGTGTCCTTGCTATGCTAAGTATAAGGGGGTGTTTGGTTAAGCTTATTTGAAATTCATAATACCTTATTGGAAGCTAGGAAAAGAGCTTTTTGCGAGAGCCCTTTGAAAATTACTTTTTTGCAAAAGCCATAAGCTTACCCAAACACCCCTTTAGGCCCTTAGCTTAAAGTGCAAACTATAGAAAACTTTATAAGACAGCATAATTGACAAGTGGCACTTGTAGTCAAGTGGGGCTATAAACCTGTGTATTTCATACAGAATTACATATGCATGAATATTGTGCTGATAATGTGTAAGTAATATCTCATTAAATGGATTGCTGCAAACTTTAGGATACATCACTTCTGAATTAACACCTATACAAGGGTAGATCTCTTTAAAGTTAAGCTTTATATATATTGAGGTAAACGCAAACTTAGGCTCCTCCATCGAGTAGTCCCACGACCAACACGTGAAAGGTAAACCACAATGTTCCTATAACAAGTAAGGTGATGTTAACGCATTAACCTCAGACATCACATTCGGGGACTTAATTCTGAATGCTATTAGATTTATGCTTTTATTTAGGATGAACTTTAGCTTTACTTTAAGAATCTTATACTTCTGTATATTCTTAAAGAAGCATACAGATTACCTAACAATGCCTGATATACATCCAACCACGTTAGGTGGACCAAACTCCAATTCAACAAATCGAGTAATCACTAATACCATTAGTCATATAAAACTCCAAAACCAAACAGTTTTATTTTGTTTGTTACGTTTGAATACATTATGAAATCGACTGATTAATAGACTCGCAACTTCTTGCTATAATCTGCTGAATTTATTAGGCAAAATAGAGAGATTGGTTTTATATATGAGAAATAGTTCCTTGTTTGATATATAAGGAGTATGTCGCTTTTCTCGTACCAAAACTTGCAACCTAGAATAATCAATGGAAGAAAGGTTTTCGGAACTATCCCATGACATTTGTCCTCGTATTATTAGTCTACGAGGCGAAAAATTATTGATAGTTACCACAATATTGCTTGAAAGAAAGCATTTATGTATGCAGGGGACCAATAACATATGCAGTCAAGTAAATTATGCTGTGTAGCTTACTGGTGGAGGCTCGAGTTCAACCGGCCCCTCGCTGCAAGAACTTTTTTGGGCCACGCCCGTCTTATAAAAACATAATTGCCCTACATGAGTACTTTGAAGAAGTAAACTCTAAGATTAATTAGTGACCTTTTAATAGGACACCTCATCAGTTCCTTTTTTTAGTAAATTCCAATCTATTAAGTCTTGCCAACACTTTTCAAATTTAATTTTCAATAAGTTGGAAAACAGCACTATTAATTCAAATCAGTTATTCAGTTTGGTGCATTCACATGAAAGAAAAAGAAAAGTGAAAGAAACAAAAGTGTAAACCAAAAATGCAGAAAAAGTAAATTTCAGGAAGGTGTAACCATCACATTTCTTCCATTAAACCACAGTAAAAACACACACTATAACCACATTTTCTAGGCATTTATCGATGTCGTCCAGTATGATAAGATGCATACTGCTGATATCATCCTTAATGGCTACTGTCCACCTTCTTGTTGTGGCCGTGCCATTTTCAATAGTCGATATTTCATCTTCTTCTGCGGTTGGTGATCCTGGAATGAAGAGAGATGGATTGAGAGTAGCATTTGAAGCTTGGAATTTTTGTAATGAAGTTGGAACCGAAGCGCCTTTGATGGGTAGTCCTCGAGCTGCTGATTGCTTTGATATATCTTCAGGTACTTTTTCATTCTCCCTTAGATTGTTATTGTTTCCTTTAAAATAAGTAGTTTGAAATAAGCAATATTGAAGAGCTTAATGATAAAAGTAATTTGGATTGACATTCTTAAAACTGCTTATCTTCTTTATCAAAACGCAATAAGCAGATAAACAAGTTTAATTGGTGGTCTTAAATACAGCTAAAATATTTAATAAAGTAAGCAGTTTTGAATAAGCAATATCAAACATTCCCTAACTATTGTCAATTTCTTCAAAGATGAAGAAGGTTATCACTTAAACCACAAAGTAACTGAACAAGACAACAAACTTGGAGTCGGGGACTCCTTTGAAGGCCTAAACGCGAAAGCCCTTCACAACCCTGACCTTTACGCAGCCGAAAAGGAGCTCTATCTCGGCAACCTATGCCAAGTGAGAAAACACAAAAACGACACAAACCCATGGCAGTTTTGGATGATCATGTTAAAAAACGGAAACTACGACACCACATCTGGTCTATGTCCAGAAAACGGTAAGCCGGCCCCACCTTTCGCCCCAGGACGGTTCCCATGTTTTGGAAAAGGTTGTATGAACCAACCCATTTTGGTTCATCAACCCACATCCATAACCGGGTCAGATTCAAGCCCGGTTATGGTAGGTGGGTTTAATGGTACTTACGATGATATAAGCTCCAGCTCGAGCGCCAATGGGAATATATCGTATTATGAGGTGATGTGGCAGAAGAAAGTTGGCGTTGGTAGTTGGGAATTTAAGCATAGATTGAGAACATCTAAGAATTATCCATGGTTGATGTTGTACTTGAGAGCTGATGCGACTAAAGGTTTTTCTGGTGGATATCATTATGATACAAGAGGCATGCTTAAAATAGTAAGTTTCGCTTTCATTTCCTACTACCTTATTATTTAAATCTTATGTTATGTTAAGGCCGCGGTTTTGGTTAATGTTTTAACTCTAACGTATTCTATAAGCCAAAGAAAAACAATAAGTTAAAAGACTAGAAAAAACTACGGTATATGCAGACTTACGGATTTGATCATAGTGTTTCAAGTATAATACTTATCGGTCACACTATTAAGGTTTCATTAAAATTTTGGTCTTTCGCTAAATCATTCTGCTGTCCTTTACCTAAAAAAAGATGCTGTGGTGGTTAAAGGGCTACCAAATAATTGAAAAGAGTAACATGTTTTTTGACTTTATAGTACACTTATTATTAAGCATAACTTGCAATGGGACATGATTTATTGTTCCTGTCTCTTTTTTATCTTATTACCATTTTTCCCACAACAATATGTACCATGACAACCAGATTGATCGGTGTTAGCTCACTCGGTTATGAAAACAATGAGAACATCATCATAGTTCACAAACGCGTCTGAAAAGTATAACTTGATAACTTCTATTTAGTACATAGTTAGCAACCCGTGACATATAGCTCGTGATAGTCAGACTTTGTGGCCTAAAATTTTGACTCAGATTCCTTCATCTGTGTTTCGAGTTCAAATTTATTTCTGACTTTTTAAAAAATATGCGGATCTTATTTAATTTCTAATTCGTTAGTAAACACATGTGATCAAGAATTTTTTTTTTATACTTTCGTATGTTTATTTAGGCAATAATTTTTAGTTGACTAAGTTTAATTTATTGTGTAAACTTTAAACAGCTGCCAGAATCTCCAAATTTCAAAGTGAAATTAAGTCTAGACATAAAAAAAGGTGGCGGATCAAAGAGTCAATTCTACCTAATAGACATGGGAAGTTGTTGGAAAAACAATGGAGAACCATGTGACGGCGACACCTCAACTGATATCACACGATACAGTGAAATGATAATCAACCCCGAGACCGCAGCATGGTGCGCCCCATCAGGACTATCAAACTGCCCGCCATACCACATTACTCCCAACAATACAAAGATTTACAGAAACGACACTGCAAGATTTCCCTATGGGGCGTATCACTATTATTGTGCTCCCGGCAATGCACAACATTTGGAGAAGCCTTATAGCACGTGTGACCCGTATAGCAATCCACAAGCACAAGAACTTGTGCAGTTGTTGCCTCATCCCATTTGGGCCGAGTATGGGTATCCAACAAAGCAAGGAGATGGGTGGGAAGGTGATGCACGGACTTGGGAACTTGATGTTGGCGGGTTGTCTAGTAGACTTTATTTTTATCAGGTGAGTTGTACTAACGGCATACTTAATTTACATGTATACGATGATTAGAGGTGGCAAAATGGAAGCTGGGTAATGGGTCAAAAAGGGTTGAGTTCAAGTGCTCAAGAAACTGTTGGGTAATGGCCTAATGGGTAGAAAAGAGGTCAATTTTATAGTACTGTATCATTTTAGTAATACTCTACATGTTTGAATATTGTTGATGAGGTTTTCAGCGTAAAATTACATTTTGTGCATCATCTGACCCGTTAGACCCAAGGTTTTTTTTCACTATATTTCACCTCTGAGTGATAAAATATAGCGTGAATATATTCCTACTAATTCTATGTGAATTCACTGATGTTTGTATGTATCAGGATCCCGGAACTAAACCTGCTAAAAGGATATGGACATCACTTGATACCGGAACTGAGATATTTGTGAGTGATAAAGATGAAGAGGCCGAATGGACCGTGAGTGATTTTGATGTTATTCTTACGTAACACAAATGTATGGAGTACTTGTAGTGTGTAGTAATTTATCAACAAATAAGCAATGCTTTTAAACAAATTGTTATTGGTTTGGAGTAAGTTCAAGGCTTTGTGCTTGTGCACATGCAATTGAGGCTTGACATATATTTGATTCATCATATATATTTTTTTTTTCTCGGATCATCTCCTTCTGGTTTTGACCTGTTACGGGTTTATTCCCTTGACCAATATTTTTATTAGTTTGAATGGCGAATGTGTCACGTTCAAGTCACGTGAGAGGATATTTTTGTCATTTTGATCCACAGCCACAAGGACGATTTAAGTAATTAACTCTATATTTTGTAACCTAGAGTACCGAAACTTTTGCGATATTTGGTCATTTAACAATAAGTGGTGAGATAAATTAAATAGGACAATGAAAACTTACTAACTTGTTTCATGTCATTGTCATTTAAGATGACGTTTAAGAAAAAAACGAATAAAAATCTATCATTCATTCGTTGTCATGTAAAAGTAGACATTGACATTTTGTTTGTGATATGGACTTGTGAAAGAAGGTCTATTTCTGAATCTTTGATGGATACGTTTTAGCCCAGGCCCAATTGTTAAGAATCACAAGATTTGTTGTACTTTCATTATAGTATTATTATACGATACGATATATGATTCGAGACTAACATGAACATAGCGGCTTATAATCGGGTCCAAACAGGTTTCTAGTCGTGCTCGCCGCTCGGTTAGTAATGGTTAACCAGGTTCAGGGAAAGAACTTGAACGCGAGTATGAGAATTACGAAGAAAAAAAACTCTTCTATCTCCTCGAAATTCTCATTCCTTTTCTCATACAATATTTATTTTAGGGGGGCAATATATACTATATCACAACTTTTGGTATTAAAAATGCATAAAATTCTAAGTAAAAGGTTGCGCAAAGGACCAAAATTTTTGGAGGGCCACACCACGTTTGGTCTCTCCTAAGTTTTGTCTTTGACAAGGTTGACTCATCAAGTTGTTGATTCTTTAACTTGTGTAACATGACAAGTTGTTTAGATTAAAGAGTTTAACGAGTTGTGAGTTGCCTCACTTTATTCAACTTATATAATTTGTGTAATCCGTAACCACGCCCACTGAATAAAAACATAAAACTAAGAGCATATGCAATGGAAAAAGTCATTAATGACTTTTTGCAATAAATTAAATTATATTTTATATATCAAAAAGTCATTCATAAAACTTGGTCCAATGGAAAAAGTCATCACTAAAGCTTTTGATGTGTTGAATTCATTAAATGAGAACAAAAAATACGCCTGAAGAGAGCAAAAAGTTTTTGCTCAAACCACTTGGAGTTTACCAAGTCTTTGAGTAAAAAGCTTTTCTTCAAGTCATTAACACAATGCAAAAAGTGGTATGAATAACTTTTTCAAACAGTGAAAAGTCTTTCTTCAAACTCCCATTGCAGATGCTCTAAAAGCCCAGACAAAATGAGCACTTAGAAAGAAAAAAAAAAAAGTCCATATGCAGAAGAACCATATATCACCTCAAAATGACTTAATTGCAAAGTTTATGAAAAGATCATAATTCAAACTTCGCTAAGTTAACATCTCGAGATAATTACAGAAAAATTAAAAAATACAGATTAAATCACGTATATCAAAGCCCGGCTTTAATAGAGAACCAAATCAAAGTTTTAAAATTCCACAAGGACTCCTTATGTAATATGTAAAATTGCAAAAATGATCCTTATGGTTTTGGCCTATTGCAAGTTTAATCCATTATCTTTTTAAAGTGCATCCACCATCTGTCCATCTTTATAAAAAAAACTTTAGTTTTACATATTCAATCTTTGCCAAAAGTTAAATGACTAAAATACCTTTTATCTTTAGCCATTTAAAGTGGTTAAACACGAGGACATTCTAGTCATTTAATTTTGTAAAGGACTGGATATGTAACCCAAAGTTTTTCGAAAGGTGAGTAATGAAACGTGCAATTTGGCTAAACCAAAAGGACAATTTTTGCAATTTACAAGTCTTTTAAATTTTAATAGATGACTCGTAATAAATAAGGAGATAGAGGCTTGTTAGACGGTTGGCGTGTCGTCATTATCTTGAGTTCCTTCCTCCTTCTTCTCCTTCTTCAATCAGCTCATCAAATCACAAAAACAAAACATGGGAAAATCAACTGCTTTCAAGGACACCTACTCATTCGGTCTGCTTATTTATTGTCTTATCTCTAATTAATCAATTAATAAGCAATGAATTTAATTTTGTAAATATATAATTGCAGATGAAAGATGTCAGGAATCTCAAGATATCATTGCCCGTTACCCCGATCGTCTCCCTGTAATCTTTTATTTTCTTCCAAATCTTTTATTACTATCTTTTTTTTAACCGACACACACGTTTTAAGAAAAACATAATTATTACTGCTTTCTTTTTACTGTATTACTTTTTTGTTAAATGACGGTTTTAACCTTACTTTTAATTATCAATGTTTTACAAGTGATAAAGAGGCAAATGATAATTAGTGTTTATGGTTATGTTATATTAGATAACCAGGGGGTGTTTGGATTAGCTTACTTTATGGGCTTAACGCCTTATTGAAATCCGGAAAAGCCGATAAGCTCACTTTTTTGAGCTTATGAGCAGATGGATTCAAGTCCATGGCTTAAGCCATGGGCTTAACCTATCATAAGCCCAAAAAAGTGAGCTTATCTGCTTTTCCTGATTTCAATAAGGCGTTAAGCCCATAAAATAAGCTAATCCAAACACCCCCTGATTATCTAGTTAGTATAACGTGAATGTGGCTTGTTTTTATGGAGTTGATTATTTGTCAAAAAATTGAGCTTATCGGCTGTTTAAGATGGCTTACAGAATTATTTAAAAAACTTATTAGCGTATTTGGTGTTAAAGCCCAATGTTGGATTGGCGTATCAACTTAATTCTAAAAATTGAAAGAAAAGACAGAAGCTTTTTTAAGATAAATAATGAAAATACCATAGACAGGGACCCTATAAGGCTATCGGGTTTATCGGGTTGACCCGATAACCCGATAAGGTATATTGGACCCGAATCAACCCGACCCTATAAGGCCTTATCGGGTTCGGGTCGGGTTCGGGTCGACCCATATGACACCCCTAGACAGGGTTTCCCAGGGTTGCTTTTTGAAACGACTTATCTGTTTTATTAGCTGTCTCAAAACGTAGAAGCTGATAAGCACTATAAATAAGCTTATAGAGAACCTTTTGATTACTTCTATAACGGCTGTGTCACACATTATTGTTTTGGACTCCTTGGTACATTAATTAGTTTGTCTTTGTAGTTAAAGTTATTTGATAATTATTACCATCTAATAACGTTTCTTTATGCAGGTGGTAGTTGAAAGGTATACTAAAACTGATCTTCCTGAGATGGAGAAGAAAAAGTATGTTCTAAACTTAAATCTCGTTACTGTATTTACTTTTCAAGGCTTCCGTGTTTTAGGATCAGCTTTTGTGTTTTGGTCTTTATTGTAATTTCAGTAATAACATAACGTTTGCATTCACATTGGCAACAGATACTTGGTACCCCGAGACATGTCGATAGGTCAGTTTATTCACATACTTAGCGGCAGGCTTCATTTGGCTCCTGGAAAGGCTCTCTTCATATTTGTGCAGAACACGTTACCTCAGACATGTACGGTGTTCACTTTTGCAGTGCATAAGTAATTGGATTTTGATAGTTGGCGACTGACTTGCTAATTATTTTAACGAACGGTTTTGCAGCTAGCATGATAGAGTCTGTTTATGAATCATTCAAGGACGAAGACGGTTTCTTGTACATGTGCTACAGCAGTGAGAAGACCTTTGGCAGCATGGATTGTTAATGTTACGTCCATTTGCTGTTTCTATGCACTTTTATTTTATGTAAAGTGAAATAATCTACTGATGTTGTGAATATTGTGTATATTTGGCTCTTGGAATATGACTATGCGTTATGTGTTTATTTCATACCAATAATACGACTTAGCATTGCTTTAGTTATGTTCTACTGTGGTTGCGCATTAAAGTTTAAAAAGGTTGATTGCTGGTTGTAAAAGTAGAAGTTCGCAACGGCGGATGCTCCAACGATAAAAAGTTATTCTCATTGACCGGGTAGTTGAAGTTTTAATGAGCACTTTTGGTGGTTGGAATTGTCATAATCCCATTAACTGTCACATGATCATGAAACATCTTATTCTGTGTGGGTGTGGTGCAGATTGATGTAACTCGCAGTCTTCAATAGAGGAAAGTTGCGACTAACATCTCCGGTTTCTCTAAAGATGTTGGCAATAAACCAAGTACCGGTGGCAGGAAAAAACATAAACGAGAAACTATATAATGGCAGAATACGCAGTCGAACATGTTGAATAATAGTTGAGCTGGCATGAGACATGTTTCAAGTGCTTAATTATTAGTCACTAGAATTTTTATCATGTATGGTTGTGTGCGGTATTTCAGTCACTGATTTAATCGATCAAAAGATGCATTTATTGTACTAAGATATAACCGGAACTGGATCTATTTTAAGATGTCTAAAATTAAGAACTCACTTCTTAAATTGTGAAGTTTAGAATTAAAAAATGATAAAAAAGGTTCAGCCCATATACAACATCAACATGTTTTACCCATTTGACGGTTTCTCTAGAGCTAAATTCTGTACAACAAAACCCTTATAGACCGAAAGTGCCACATACAGCTCCGCCCATACACATTATAAAATCAACTCATCAACCTCAAAGCAGCTAAATGCCATGAGCTTGGTTTTAAATTGCGTGCGGCGATCCGTTGCGCTCGAGGTCCAAAAGACCGATGCGTAATGCGCGATGCGGTTGCGAGCGCAACACAGACGCGCGGCGCTAGGTAATAAATGAAAAATATATAATATTTCTACATAAATTATTCGACAAGTAAATGATTAAATATAGAATAAGTCACGTGTCTAATGATACTACTTAATGTTATAACATCAAATATGTCATCTTAATGGTTTGACCAGAAACAAAAAGTCAACCTAAACTATAAAAGTCTATACTACTCAGAAATAAACTATTGCTAAGTGATGCGGCCATTGCGTCCGATGCGAGCAATGCACTGTTATGACGTGATGCGTTCGCATCAAGCCGCATCCTGGAATAACCTCGCATCAGGTTTCGCGTTGCGTTTTTTCAAACGCATCACTCTGATGCGCGATGCGAGCGCAACGATGCGCGCAATTTTAAACCAAGGCCATGAGTTTGATAGACATTTCGCATCTCGCAATTAATCTGTCACTCAACCACATATACTCGAGTAGTGAGCTTTTAGTACAGGAAGCTGATAATGTTCCATTAATCATATAAACAATTTGGACACAGCAAAAGTAACAACACATGATAATCTACCAAACACCAAAAAAGACACTCTTCGCAAATTTCCTCTTGCAACAAAACAAAAACAAGTTCAAGCAGAGACTAGTGCATCAACAGTTGGCAGCTGCCCTGTGAACAGCTTATATATTTATAATTTTATAACCCATCGACAAGTCATCCTACCCCCATTCAAACAAAACATTGGTTCCATACACCAAAATACAAAAATAAACCAACTTACCACTTGATTGCTCAGTGTCACGGGCTGAGAAACGCCGTTCACTAAGGTCTTCCTTCTGGTCTTGCACAATAAGCTTATCGCCGGTTGCTAGTGTAACAGGCTTATGTTTTTTTCTTGTCTTTCACAATTAGCTTAATACCACCACCATTACGCCACACACCGCGAACCGGTACCCCATCAGTAGCTTCCTCTTCCTTATTCCCGTTTGACACGGAATCATCAGACCCACCATTAGAATTGTTAACATCAAGAATCGAAGCCATAGACCCATTACCGAGCCTAGTCCTAAGAAATTTTGACGTTTTCTTGCTTTTTTGCTTACTCTTCCCTTCACTGCCACCACTGCCACCTCCACCAAGTTGACCACCAGGTGATGAGCGGTCATCAACATCAACCTTCGACTTGCCCTTATTAATCACCCGATACCCGTCTTTCGACAGTATCTCCGCCTCCTCTTCTGGAGGTCGGTAATTCATTTGTAGTTCCCGAACTGAGCTCAAAATGCTATTTGTTAAATTGTTGGTTGAGTTATCATTATCAACAGCAACAGCTTTCCCTTTTCTCTTCTGATTCTTTCCTTTAGACCCACTCATGGTTCGATTAACATTATAGACTTCAATAAGCTCTTGCCTCTTATTAAGGTCGGGACATAAATGCGCCAAATCAAGAACAAGATGAGACAAACCAAAGTCATTCACATACACCAGATACGTCTCTGCATCAATAAGACCTTGTCGGAACTCAGCAGATACGTTCTTGAAACTAGCATACTTATCCTCATCATGATTTAAACCTTCCTTGACCTTTTCTACCACTTTCTTGTTTGCAGCATAAACTTCCTCCACTTTTTTTGTAGACGGTCCATTTGCAGGTGGCACGTTTTGGGTCTGCAACACCGAAACAGGTGGAAAATCGGATGCAGAACCCGTATCGACTAAATTTGGTGCTGATGATGAATGACTCACTTTGCTAGTGGTCTTCCAACCTGTAGAAGTTGAGGAACCGACAGAAGGCTGGGCTTGAATTTGGACTCGGGGTTGAGGTTGGGCTTGGGCTTGAATTTGGACTCGGGGTTGAGGTTGGGCTTGGGCTTGGATTTGGACTCGGGGTTGAGGTTGGGTTTGAATAGGGTTGCTTGTTGGCTTTCTTTGACCAGATACAACCGACGATGCTGTATTTGCAGGTCTAGAAACTGAACTTGAAGAGGGTTGGTGATTATTAAAACGGGGTACGGGTGCTCCTGGCCAATCCTGACCTGTATTAAGAACGTTGATTTTTTTCTTGCTCTGTCGACGAAGATTATCTGCCATAGTATTCCATATAGGCCTTGGGGCACTACCACTGGGACCCGTAGAGAGTGGAGGGAAAGAGGACTCTTCCAGTGGTGCATTTCTGGTCCTATGTGATGCAGCCATAAGATACCTAGGATCGGTCTCTGTACCTATTACTTCAGATGACTGGAGTAATGGCTCAAAACCGTTCGTACTATAATGATCCGGTGTGCTTGAAGATGATGCTTCTGGAAAATTAGCTGTCTCGAAGCTGGCTTCAATTGCTTGAGATAGTTCATCTTCATCCATGTCACGTTGAAATGTACGACGTCTTCCACGTCTATCTTGTTCATTGCTTCGTCGATATGTGAAGCTAGTTGGTAACTAGATAAAAACAGAAAACCAACAGAAGGCAATTAAGAAGAAAACAAGGAAAACTGCATATCAATATTACGAACCGAGTAGTACTAATTAACGTGTCAAATTGCCATCAAGCAAAATTTGTCTGTCAATTTTTTATTAAAAAAAAGGAAAAAAAAAAAAAAAAAAAAAAAAGCCATTTTGACCTATTAACTTATGAATGGGTTGGTTTTGGTTGTGTTTTATCTAAATGAAATAAAACAGGGTTAACAAAGGATCTCTGTTAAAAAATCCAACCATTAAGAAGTTTTAATAAAAATTACATCATTATAGTGATAATATTGTTTTCGTAATAGAATTTAACACATTACATACGGCGTCTTAACCCCAACCTTACTATCTTGCCACTTAATTTTTTACTTGATTGTCTAGAAAACAAGAAATCATACCTGCAGAATAGCATTGCGTTTTGATCGTGACATACGCCCCCCGTGTTCTATAGCATTGTGCTTCTGAAATACAAGGAAAAAAACAAGATCAACAAAGTTGCAGTCTGCGTGTGTGTGTGTGTGGTTAATGATCTTAGCAAGATCTACTAATAACTGACCTTCATTTCACCTTCAGATGTAAAAACAACGAACTTCTTAGTGAGGCAAGCTTCATCCTCACACAAAAAATGTTCTTGACGAAAATGAATCTGCAAATGCCAACTTAATTAGTATACATTGGGATAAACTCCATTTCAACTTATGTAAAGAGAAAATCAACTGAGAATGATATTTCAAAAAAAAAAAAAAACTATTTAGATGGGACACAAAAAAAGGATCAGAGAATACTATCTAAAAAAACAACTTGCCTCCAAGTCATCATAATTCTTGTAATACTCAAATTGACCGGGATTTTGTCTGCACGATTCAAGAAGTGAACAGTTTTAGATGACTTGTTTTAGGCCAATATAGAAAATGACTAAGAAAGACAAGGCACTTTTACCTTTTACATATATGACAGGTGAAATGTTCAGTAGACATATGTGTGTAAAGCTCATTATCCCCATAAAACGGTGTCCTGCAGAATTCACATAAAGGATGCCCCTGGAAGCCACCTCTATCACTTTCAGATCCGTCGACTTCAGAGTCACCTGTGTTTATGTGCTGCTTTAATTGTGCTTTGTTATAAAGCTTCTGCTCACAAATAAATACCTGACATGTTCCACAAACAGACAATGAAATCATGTCAGACAACTATGTTAATCTTAGAAACATGGGAGTTGAGTAATAACTTTATAGTTAATGATCAAGAAACAACTAAACGAGAAGTGCATAAAGCAGTATGCATCTTAACAAGCTTTATAGGATACATGAATGTTGCTTTTTTCAAGTCAGCAAAAAACTATCCATTCACATAACCTTCAAGTACTTTGACGATGCTATTTCTTAATAAGCTGGTAATAATCATTTCTTCACAACAACCATATAAGCAAAGGTTCATAAACTAGTCAATTAGATGCAATTTTCAAATTGCATGCAATATTTAATTACGATTTAGCTGTATGCGCAGCGCGCAGGTAACGACCATAATTTGCAACAACCGTCATTACTGAAATCCCAAACTCAACCAGAACTGCAGATCCAAATGCATCATATGTACTGTTTACGACAGAGTGCTTCTAACTTGTTACTGGTAGATTAAATTTCACGAAATGAAAGAGAATCCTCCAATCTCGATATGTGCTGTAAGGGTGGTACAATATAAAATCAACTTGTATTTTAAGAGGTTCATGTCTTAGACAAACATAGCGCTGAGAATGCTGATACTCTAGGCATCGGAATCTTAGGATATTACACTGAAGTTTAACCTACCTATAACCACACTTAAAAAAAAACGCCTAGCTTCTTAAGTTCAAATTCCAATATATAATCTGCAGAGATGACAAATTATAGAATCCACAATTATCTATTATTTCCATTAATAATTGGATCAGAGCCTGGACTTATTTCCCGTATACCGATAAGGATGCGCAAATACCAATCTGATACACATATATAATTTAGATAAAGCAAATAAAAACAAGACAAAATCAGGAATCTACCTTCCTTCCTTCAAGGCACAAGCTGCACATAAACACCTTATGTTGGTGAAACAAATGACCCTTAAGCTGGTTAATATCACGAAACCTAGCTTTTCTCTTTGAAGCATTACCCGCATTCTCCTCCACCTTGTCACATACACTACACGAAAGCCTACACATCGCCTTGATCATCTTATACTGTTCCAAATCATCAAAGTAGGACTGTGTATCTTCATGATACCAATACTGTCCAGATCGACCCTCCTTATCTTCCGCAGGAAACACAGTAAAGTCATTTATAGTCTTAGTGTAGTCTCCTAAAGCCTGCAAAACATCCCACAATCATACATACAAATCAGCAGTTGCCCGAAATGACTGGATACACAGCTACTTAATTTGAAAATAATCAAGTAGCCAGTTTGACACCACATCAGAACACAAAGCACAAATATTAAAATCAACTCAAACAGACAAATTTACTCGCAAAGAATCGAATATAAGCAGTTTCGAAAAGCAATCCTAATGAAACTAACCAGTTGATGAATCAATAAAGAGATTCATGTACCAAGGTGTTTTACTATAGCGCTAATTGATCATATATAAACATACGAGTGTAACAACAATGTGATTATACTACACAATAACTATAGAATCATCAAATCAATCAATTAAAAGAGCTAAACCTTAGTAACACAAACGGTACATGATTCCATTTTACAGATACAACAATGACTGTCATTATAAAAATGATCAACTTTAGCCGCAATTATTAGTTAACACAATAAGCATGTAAACAGTTTTAATCAGTAAACACATTACACGAGGCTCAATAAGAGCTCAAGCTCGTTTTGTAAGCTCAGGCTTGACTTACGGTAACGAATAATAGTTTAACACAATAAGCTTTTAAAAAATTTTAATCAGTAAAAACACATTACATTATTACATAACAAGAGCTCGCGCCGAACACTTATAACCTCACGCTCAGCTCGTTATTCGTTTCAAACTCGTTTCATAATCTCGATACAAGCGTTTGCAGCCTAAACCTAACCGATATTATACATATTACATAGAGCTCGACAAGAGTTCAATTAGACCACTTATAACCGCACGCTTGCCTCCCTATACGTTTCAAGCTTGTTTTATATACTCGACAAAAGCTCAAACCGTTAACCTTATAGATACTATACTAACCGATAAATTAACAGATGCATGTAACAATAACAAAAACGGTTATAACACTTATAACCTCACAGACGGCTCATTATAACTCGTTTCGCAAACTCGAGCTATAAAAGCTCGAATAGTTAGCCTAACAGATACTACACTAACAAACAGACGCACGTAACAACAAATACCAGTTCTAATCATCAAATACACATTACTAAACGCTCCGTTAACCTTTTGAGGTCGTTTCGCAAACTCTAGATTCGAGCAGTTATAAACCTCGAGCTATAAAAGCTCAAATCATTAACCTAACAGATACTACACTAACTAACCAATCAACTAACAAACAGACGCACGCAACAACAAATAACAGTTATAATCATTAAATACACATTACTAAAGGCTCGCGCTCGGCTCGTTAAACTTTTCGCAAACTACATCATCAGATCAATGAATCGCTAATTTCTAGCTCGTTCGCAACGGTTATTACACTAACTGAACAATCAATAACTGAATCGATTATATATATATAAAAAAAAATGAAAGAATTAGACCTTAGTAACGAAGATGATTGGAGACTCAGTTTTACAAATACAGCAACGACGATCGTTACAAATAAATCTCAGCCTAGCGACACAAGTTGAACAGACGTCTTTATGACCACACGATCCATAGGCTACCCATTCCAAGCTCTCCGCACACACTGCACAACTATCATCCATTCTTTGATTGATTGATTGATTGATTGAACTGGTTTATAACGATCGAATAACTGATTCGAATGGATGGATTGATGGTGGTTGTGCGGCAGTTAGGGTTTGTTATAATGTGTGATTTGGGGGTTTTTATTTTTATTAGTAGTAGGTGGAGTAATATATCTGTTTTACGGGTCAAGTTTTCTTCTATTCGGGTTAGAATTTGTATTGTGTTATGTTATGATGGTTTTTTATTTTATTTTTTTTTTTTATGTAACCCCCACGCATGTCTAGTTGTACAAATTTGATTTGTTATTTTTATAAGAAGTTGGAAAGACAACTTTTCTTTAGTCAAGTATGGTTTTCTGATCGGTAAATACTGAAAATACTCTATTTATTACTCCCTCCGTCCCAATTTAATTGTCCATATTTTCTTTTTGGTACGTCCCAAATTAATTGTTCAATACTAAAAATAGATAGGGGAGTTTGGTCAAGTTTACTATATTACCCTAAGTTGAAATTAATATTACAAACTTCAAAGAAGTGTTAATTAATTAGTTAAGGGTAAATCTGTCATTTGGCAAAAAAGTAAGAGAGAGAAAGCTGTATTAATTATGTTATTCTTAAACTGTGTGTTTTTTGTCGGGAGACAATAATTTTGGGACGGAGGTAGTATTTTTTTAGATAACTTATTATACTTCTCGAACGTTTAATATTGTCATTTTACACTTTCAAAATTGTTTGTTGAGGGCAATTTGGTCATTTCACCCGACTTAGAGATGCAGGAAGAAAACTTAAAATGAGAAAATGATAAATAATTATAACCACTCATTAGAGATGCATCAGCTTAAATTAGATGTAAAGATGAGCATTTGGATCCGAATCCCAGCACCGAACCAAAACAGTACCGAATCCTTATACACGGTATAGGACTGGTACCATGAATCCTGCCAAAAAAAAAATCGATACAACAAATACAGTACCGGTACCATGAATTTTTATTTTTATTTTTTATTTACTTATTTATTATTATTTTTTTGTTAATAACTAAGTTGGAACATAACCTTTCTTTATTTAATTATGGTTTCTGATTGCTAAATATTGAAAATAGTGTATGTACTATTTTAGATACCTCATTACGTTTATGGAACGTTTAATATTGTTATTTTTAGGGGTGAGTATCGGGTTAAGAACAGATCGGACCCGCTAAATTTGGACCAGATCGAGACCGATTTAGCCTAAAATCAACCGGACCGAATGTGTTTCGTCCGGTCCGGTTCTTCAGTCAGGTCCAAGAAAGCATAATGGTCAGTTTGTAAATAAGACTGGATCGAACCGACCCGAGAGTCCGTGACCGAAATAAGGAAAACATTGGAACCGAGACCAGACCGCTAGTCCTTCGGTTAGGTCGGGTTTGTGTCGGTTTGGTCGTTTTGGAATCTGCGATGCTCAGCCCTATTCTACACTAGATTGTTTCTTGAGGACAATTTGGTCATTTCACCCAATTTAAAGATGCATGAATAAAAATTAAAATGAAATATGAGAAATAATGATAACCACAAATTAGAAATGCATCGACTTACATTAGATGCATTTCTAGACTTTTAGATGCATCCTAATATATTTACTAGCTCAAATTAGATACATTTACATATATTAGATCGATTTATCAAGTTAAGTGAATCATGTGTATTTTTCATCCTCTACACGTCAAATGTGTTCCTAACACTACCTTGTGTCGTTTTCACTTTTTTTGAAACTTATTGGGATGCATCTAATTCAAGTCGATGCATCTCAAAAGTGTGGTTGTAATTATTTCTCATCTTTCTAATTTTAAGTTTTCTTTGCACTAGCTCTCTACACGAATAGATAAAGACTTTATTTTTTTTCAAGGTTGACGTAACCATTGAAAACGTCTTTTCAAATCGGTGTGACCGATTAGAATGATAGAGTAAGCTATTTGTTCCATTTTCTAAGCATAATTTCAAACTCTTTGAAACTTTATCTAGTTTGCAATACGCACTAAATGATCAACGCTTAATGGTTCAAGAGATTTAAGTTGGTGTTTGCGGGAAACAGCTGTACATATTTACAGATTCATCTTCTTCGAACAATTTAATCGCCGAAAACCTCAATTAACCTGTTTTGTGATTACTGGCAATTTAGGGAAATAATTTATAAACCCGCATTACTTTAAATTTAATAATTTTTGGAATATTTGAAAAGTTTATTCGTAATGGGAATTGTAAACGTTGAACCGTGGTTTTGAACTCCGTGATATTTATGGAAATTGATTTTTATTATTGGTTTGATATATTTGTGGTGATTTATTTTTGAGATATTTATTAGGCACTACATTGACTCCGGCACTAGGATAACCTAACGAAAAGTTTAATATTTTGAATATTTGGTTCGGTTGATATATTTTGGAACGTATTATGGTATTTCATAATTTTTGGGTTTGAGTTCAATTCGAGAGAGTTGATTTATTTTAAAAAAGTTTCGGGTTTGGTCCGTGTATTTTACACCGGGTTACCTCACCCACCTTCCTAATAATATCCTTATTATTATTATTATTATTATTATTATTATTATTATTATTATTAAAAATTCTTGTTTGGGCCTTGGGGGCCTGTTTTAACACCACAAACACAAACACAAACATAAAAACATACAAACACAACACCCTCACCTCTCATCTCTCTCTCTCTCTAACATATCAACACCACTACTACAAACCCTAGCCGCCCCACCATTTCCGGCCGCCACAACCACCTCACCGCCACTTCCACATCAACACCACCACCACAAATCAAATCCCCATCACCTAATCTAACCGATCTACTACCACACGCGCCATTTCACCTCTTTTTCATTTCGTTAAACACCAAAATCACCACCACTTTTATTGTTTTCGAAGACTTATACACTTTGGGTCGTGAAAATCGAAGGTGAGACGAGTTTTTACTCGTGTTTTTTGTAAAATCGTGACCTATGGTCACGAATACAAATCTTTCATATGGATTTTTGGGTTAAAAATGAAGATGGGATAATGTTTTGATAAAGAAATGTTTTGGTATCCGGGTGGTGTCGATTTGGGTTCGGATTTGTGCTTGGTTTCGAATATTTGAGGAGTGTTTTGGATTGGTTTGTGGCTCGGTTGAGCCTAACCGTGACCCTTGTGGTCTCGGCGTCTCGTTTGGTGACTATTGTTGCAAGCCGAGACCCACTATTGGTCGCTTGGTTTATATGTGGATCGGCAATGGTGAGCCGAGACCCTCATGGGTTTGGCAACAACCATTGAGTCATGATTGTCCTCGTTATTCTTGTTGTCTTGCATTGTTGTTGTTGTTTGGATTTGAAGCCGATGACCCAAGGGGTCCGTTTGGTTTGGTTTGGCTCGTATAGAGCAAGCCGAGACCTAGAGGTCTCGGGTGAGACCCACGATATATTTTTGTGGTATAATGTTGACCCGAGTTGACTTGGTAAATCAACCCGGAACTCGTGAAGGGTTGATGCCTTTCTTGATGTTCTAATGTTGTTATTGTAGTTTGGTGTTTATTATTGGGCATTGTATCCTACGACGCCCATAGGTTGTGCTATGTGTACAGGAATAATGAATTACTAAATATCTCGTGGAGTGACGATATATATAGGGAATTTATTAAACTTTGATACTTACCATATATTACTCTACGTGCTATGTGACTTGGGTTTTGGGTATAATCTTAGAGTGATATATTAAGTAAATAAATATGGAGGATTACCAAATCGATGAATTTGATAAACTTTGATGATTTATTTAAATAATATATTGGGCTAATATTAAACCTATAGATTGTTTTATTATTCTTTTTCGTTGTGGCTTCTTGTTTTGAGTTGTGTCGACCCTCCACCCGTATGGATACCAAACTCCAAACTAATATGAGAATACGAGAAATGGATTTTTGGAAAGTAAAAAGGAATACGTTCGGGATTGGAAATATTTGATTTTGAGGAAATGATTCTGAACAAGTTTATATTGTTAGGAGGTGCCAAGTCTGTAGTTGCCGTTATTTGAGTTGCTTTACATCTTACTTCTATCGATTTTTTTCTGCTGATTGCTGGACTTGAGGTGAGTCATAGCCCCACTTTTACTCTTGAACTTTGTTTTCAATACTTGAGGTGAGAAACGTGCAAATTGCTTTATGTGGACTATTATCGCCTTTGATTTCAAAACTTGCTATGCTTATAGAACTAGGTAGGATTGAGAGCGAGGCCTAGTCAAGAACTAGGTAAGCTATGGAGCGAGGCCTGGTCGAGAACTAGGTAAGCTAGAGAGCGAGGCCTAGTCAAGAACTAGGTAAGCTATGCCACGGGGCCTAATCTAGAACTAGGTAAGTTGAACATGTAGTATCCTTATGCATGTGGGTATGTCGTATCCTTACGCATACATATTGATTTGATTTGATTTGGTTATTTGACTATAGTGTGCACCTATAGGGTTGGTTAGTTTTGGTTGGTTTGTTTTGGATTGGTTGATTGAGGCCTAGTCTAGCTAGCAAGCGTTTTAGGTATATGTCCACTTGATTCAGTTATGAATTTAAACCTATGATCTCACCAGCGAAAGCTGACTTTTAGCGCGTTTTCTCAGGTAATTAAGTGATGCCCTTGGATGCTTGGATTGGAGGCTTGGCTTTGGCACCTGGTTTATGGATCTATTTTTGAAAACTCTGATATATATTTGTGGACCTACGTTTATTTCTTTTGGGCCTTACTTTGGATAAATTTGGGATAAATGTAAACTTTAAACCCCATTTTGGTTGTGTTTTTCTTATGTTTACTTTATCTTGTTCTTTCATGACTTGGAATGAATACCAATCCCCCGTAACACCCCGAAAGCTTGTTGAGTCTTCCGCTGTACCAAATTTTGGAGGTGTTACAGATTGGTATCAGAGCCAAGGTTATAGAGAACTAGGTAAATAGACACCTAAACTATAACCGATTTTTATAGAAAACGATCCTAGACTAATGTCCGCCAGCCCGCCAAGCCGAAGCATCATGGTTTAAATTGAGGTATATTGAGATAATAATTAGATATGAGATTTTTGAGATGATTTGAGGATATGGGGTATAGTGATTATGTGATATGATGGCATTTTGAGGAATTATATGGCTTAATTGTTTTTATAAATGTTTTAGTAATGCGGTATTTTAAATCTTTCTTGAACTATATGATTAGGATTTTATGATGATTTTGATACGGTATTTTGAGTGCGCGGTTTAGTTGTTTTGAAACACATTCGTCCACTGCTGCTACTGATAATGGAAAAGGTTATGAAGTTGACTTCTTTGCCTTCTTGAAGGTGGTTGGGCATTAACCAACACAACAGTGAAACCCGATCCAGCTTTCGCTCCCTCCGCTTCCTCAGGGCCTTGTAATCCATAGCCTAACAGAACGCAGCAGCGAGGGACAACCTGCCCGAAGGAACCGACCAATCATCGTGAAGAGAACAGAGCCAAAGGAGGAACATAGCGAAGAAAGGCAAAGGCTCTTGCTCGAATGCGTGACTTATGTCTCTTTTTCCATTTATAAAAGAAAAACGTCGTCTAGGCGTTACCTGTTGCTCCGATCTCCCCTACGACTAGGACGTTGTCTACGCTGACGAATGCCTCTTTTCTCTTCTCTGAAGTCTACAACAAACGAGGCTCTCCTGTCTTTGCCCATTGATAGATTCGTGATCGGCCTCCTCAACTATCTATCGATCGAAAGGCGGGGCGGCACAGCCCCCAACACCTACCCTACGCCGTTGTCACAGACTATGGCCTCCAGTACGTTCGATGTTACTGAGGATATTCTTACTGCACCTATTCTCCCAGCACAGACCACCATGGCTCCTGATGATCCTTACAGGATTGCCATGCGTTCAGCTACTGCGTCACCGACAACTTCTACTTCTGCACCACCTGCTGCACCTACTACGCAGGGACCCTCATCTTCTTTAGGGCTCCCTGGTACTTCGAGACAGCTTACTCTTCATCAGGCTTTGGCTCGTGTGGCCCCACGTTTTGCTCACCGAGCTACGGTACGTATGTCTGTGCGCCCTGCTTCACCAAATTTGCACTTTGATGCTCACGCTCTTATGTCAGATGCACCACCCACATCATTGTGTCGTCGTCCTAGATCACCTACCCCGTCACCACACGACTCACCTGTTCGGAGACGACGATTGATTGTGTACTCTTCCGAGGAGGAGGAGGAGGAGTACGAGGGTGAGGATAAGGCCGAGCAGAGGGATGATGATCCACAGGTGGGTGAAGAGGAGGATGACCCTGAGGAGGAGGAGATGCCTGATGATGATGGTTTGCCAGCACAGCCGGCTCAGGCTGAAGAGCCCGATTCTCCGATACATCGGTTAGAGCCTGTTTCACCTGATCACCCATTTTTGTTTGATTCGCCACCTGGTAGTCCCGTGGAGTCGGATGCGCCATCTGAGGTTTCTGCTGAGCATGCAGAATTGGGCGACACTGGTAGGATGTGGGCTCAGATTACTGCTTTAGGTGAGAGGATTACGCGTATGTCTGAGTGGATTGATAGAGTGACTGTTGAGTTCATTGGAAATTTGAGGATTGACTTGGTTACGGCTGAGAGGAGAGTTACTGAGATGAGGAGAGGCATGATGGAGATTATTGAGCATATCGAAAGCTTAGAGAGAGGTTTCATCACAGCTCGTGAGGCAGATCGCAAGCTGTGGCAGAGAAACACTGAGTTAGAGAAGGAGGTAGTAGACCTCAAGAGAAATAGCGATACTCATAGTGTGGAGTTGGGATCATTGTGGAGAGAGCTGTATGGTTTGAGGCAGGAGTTGAGGAGCCTACGCCAGCATAGTGGCTAGATAGTTGGGTTATGTTGTCTTATTGCTTTCTAAACCGAGGAGTGTTCGGTTAGAAAACTAGTTATCTTATTTTGATGTGTTTCCGTTTGTTATTCGTCTCGTTTGGAACGATTAGTATCTTTTGTGTCTTCCGTAGTTGGAACGATGTTTGGATCACTATTTGTATAGATGATGGTTATTATTACATGATATTATGTGGTTTTAGATATTATGGAAAATGAGTTCCTATTCGTCGTATTGATGTCTTGTGGTGCATGATTGATATTCTTTCCATGACTTGGCTTCATTTATTCAATTCTTGTTGAGCGTATGATAAGTGCTATCGGAGACTTACGAACCTTGTATGATGTTTCAGATCAATGACTATACAATGAAACCCTGTCAGAGCTACCCGAACTGGAACTGCCGCGACTACTCCTGGTCGCCGAGGACGCCGTCCTACTCGAAATGTTGAAACCCCTACTCCTGACAACCTGGACACCACCAACCGCAACAACAGGAATCAAAATGTCGATGTTCAGGGAGACAATGATCATGTTCCACCAAATGCACCTACCGTGGATCAAGCAATGATCAATCAACTTGTGGAGCAACGAGTTGCTGAGCTACTAGCAGAGTCAAATCATTCCAACAACTCTGCTGGAACTTTTCTACCTGTTCGTACTAATGGATGTAACTACAAGGAGTTCCGAATCTGTGGACCTATGATGAGGCGAAAAATGATCCGTTTTTAGGGGGTCATTTAAGCCCGAATTCGAATTTATTTGATCAAATATTGCCCTAAATCGTTCCTTTTGTGATTTTAGGTACTTTGGGAGTGAAATCTGGAAAAGGAAGCAATTCGTACGTTTTTGGAGCATAAAAGTGAAGAAAACGCCAAAGTCTTAATTTTCCTTGCTGGGAACAGTAGGTGACGGCGTCAAGAAGGAACTTTTGACGGCGTCAAGAGTAATTTCAATGACGACCCAATACAGATTTGATGGCGTCACGAAGTAGGGCGTCAAGAGTAAAAGTCATGACGGCCTGGAAATGCATAACACATGACGGCGTCAAAAGTAGATCAAGGCAGTCCGAGAAATATTTTGGCGGCGAGGTGACGGCGTCACAAGATTGGTCTTGACGCCGTCAGACCCTTTTTCCTATATATAGTTTTCTAATTTTCACATTAAAAAGAGAGAAGTTTTGGAGAAACCCTAAGTACGAACTTGGTGCGAATTTTACAGGTTTTTCAAGGGTTCTAAGCCCTTGATACCTTTCATGTGTAATTGAGATAAGTATTCTTTTAATTCAATCAATATGTCTATGTGTTGGTTGTTTATATCTTGTTCTTGTCTTAATTCTATCATGCTAGGCTAGATCTATCTTGTGTTTGCTTGGATCTAATGAAACCTAGATGTTAATTATGTGTTGATTACTTGTTTATAATTGTGTTGGATGGGTGAATTCGATGTTAGACTTAAGAAAACTGGCAAACTTCCAAATGGTAACATGCTTGAACGTCTTAGGAAACATGAACTGATGTGCACTAGGTTTTATTGGTTGTATTTAATGCATGAGCCACTGTTTATAATCCCTATGGTTGTGCTGGGCATGGTATAGGAGGAGATAAGAGCTCATAGGATTGGGGAGTTAAGTGCGCCACCCCATGAATGGTATTAAGGAATACAATCCATCATCCATGCAACTATAACAAGTAATTAACGTGTAAAAGATGTCTAGGGAGTAGTGAAATCTAAGTAAACACATTTTCTCCACTTATTGCTCACAACCTTAGTTAATTTAGTTTATTTTCATTTTCAGTATTTTATTTTGATTGCATCTTTAGTATTGGGTTAGTTGACTAGCAACTAATTCCACCCAAATCCTTCAAACCCGAGATTTTTAATTGCTTTCTAAAAAATATAAAAATACAAAAAGAGTCATCCCTCACCTTTAGAACTAGTATTTAGGTTTTCTAATCCTAACGACACTATTCCTAGCTGAACGATCAATCCCCCGGTACTTGTCACTATACTATACTACAACGATCAGGTACACTGCCTGGTGGGGGTTGTAAGCTTCTCAAGATCCCTTGAGAGGTAAAACCTGGTGCGACTCCCACGTACATCAAGTTTTTGGCGCCGCAGCTTGGGGAATAGTTATTGTCTATGTTAGAATTTCTTTTTATTAGGTCTACTTGCTAGATTCCTTTCTAGTAAGATTTTATTTTTATTTTTATTTTTAGGTTTTCTTTAGTCTATCTTATTTCTTTGCGTCTTTATTCGTAACTCTTCACCACCCGACATCATGGACGATGGGAACATTCTTGGACCCGTCATCCCACCACAACAAAACCCACCACTAGAACCTCTTAGGTGCCGAACCTTAGGAGAGTATTCCCGACCTAGCCACCAAGGCTACCGAAACACCATTGAGCTCACCGGAGCCAATGTGACCCCCTTGCGATCCGACACCATCCGGTTGGTGCAAAGCGGATGTGCATTCCATGGACTTCATTCCGAAGATCCAAACCAACATCTTAAGGACTTCCTAAAAATCGTAGATTCCATAGACCTAGGTGTTGAAACTAGAGAGACAACCCGATTACGCCTATTCCAATTCTCTCTACGGGATCAAGCTAGTCAATGGCTTGAGCGTTTACCCGCGGGATCCATCACCACATGGGATGATCTCACCACTCGTTTCCTTGCTCAATTTTTCCCACCGGGGAGAACTACTAAGCTTAGAAATGACATCTTGATGTTCCAACAACGTCAAAATAAATCTCTTTATGAAGCATGGACTCGTTTCAAGGACTTACTCCAAAAAGTCCCTCATCATGGCATAGATCTTTGGCTCCAAGTCCAAATTTTTTATGACCATATCGATATCCCCACGAGGCGAGCCATTGACCAATCGGCCGGTGGTAAGCTACGTGATCTAAGTGCGGAACAATCATGGGAACTCATAGAAGATCTTGCTCTCTATGACAACGAAAGTTGGAATGATCCCCGTGATTTGAACAAAACGGTCAAGGCAATATCTTTGCCTTCGAACAATTCTAGCACTCCCGACCGTAGGATCATGGAACTTGAGGACCAAGTCAAGTTTCTCATGAAATCTTATGAAGCTCCTAAACCTTCAAGCCAAGTGAACAAAATCACTTCTTCATGCGAATTATGTAGTGGTCCCCACGACACTCGTGATTGTGTGGAACTCCCCGGAACAGCTTTTGCGGACTA
This sequence comes from Artemisia argyi, assembly GCA_030686995.1. Lineage (NCBI taxonomy): Eukaryota > Viridiplantae > Streptophyta > Magnoliopsida > Asterales > Asteraceae > Artemisia > Artemisia argyi. The sequence continues at coordinate 30,344,909 of CM060680.1, forward strand.
CACATCCACGCGTACCGATGAAGCGGGAGATAAGTGGTACACTTTCAAGCCCGAGCCAAACACTTATGGTAATTCATACAACCCCTCTTGGAAAAATCACCCAAACCTTAGGTGGAAACAAAATCAACCCAATTCTTCCAATCCGCCAAATCGTTACCAACCAAACGGCCCACCCTCCAACCGTACTTTCAACAACAATCCTTCTAACAACTATGGTAGTACCAACAATCTTGAAGGATTGATGTCAAAGTTTATGGCATCTCAAGAAGCTCGCATATCTAAGTTTGAAGCCGATTTTAAACAAAAGCAAAGCGAGATGACCACTAGAATTGACGCATTGTTGAAAGTTCTCAATGACCGAGAAATGGGAGCACTCCCAAGCGACACAATCAAGAATCCGAAACTAAACGTTAATTCCATATCTTCAGTTTCGTCACCCACTTCGTGTCCGCAATACTACTCGGTCAAATCAACGAGCACGTGTTTCAAATAAAACCAAATTCTTCAAAAGGACCAATCGAATAAAACACCCGATATAGAACCGGTCAAAAGTATAGTTGAAACACCTCCTACGCAAGACCTTGACGATGAATTCAAAGAACTTCACCTTGGATGCCCCGTCATTGATGTCTTAGCGCGTGCTCCTTACTTTAGTGCCCTCCTAGAAAAATATGAGAAATTTAAACTAGGTAAAAATGGGACCGCCTTCGTTCAAAACAAGTTGCCTAAAAAGCTTGATGATCCGGATATATTTGTTTTGCCTTGTAAGATAGGAAGATCCGAAGCTTTCGACACACTAGCCGATTTAGGGTCAAGCCTCAACTTGATTCCCTTATCCTTATTCACCGCTCTTAAGCTAGGAAAGTTAGAGGAAACGGAGGTATCGATAGGGCTAGCGGATGGGAGTATTGCCCACCCGGTTGGAATGATTAAGGATGTATTTGTTCACGTAGGAAAGTTAACTATATTAGCGGATTTTCACGTCCTAGACATGGTTAGTGACACTACATACCCATTATTGGTTGGAAGAGGATTTTTAGCAACCGCTAGCGCCATGATAGATTGTAAGGAGTCTAAGATAGCGGTAGGTGAAGGCGATACTTGGTCGATGTACTATGTAAAGAAGCATAGTTATGATTGTGATGATGAGCCGACACCGCATTGGGTAGAGATGAATAGGAGACCATCTAGATATGGACCTTGGATAGAAAGGAACTTCATAGGACCTCAATGCCCATTTTATCTAGAGAAAGATTTTGTTGAAAAGACACATTCGGTAGAACAACTCATAGCTAGAGATGAAGAGCTAGATCCCTTTGAGGACCCCTTGGTGGTTAGGAAGATGATTGAGTTCTTAAGCGTAATGCCTATTAATATAGAGATGAATAAGTGGAAAAGAGAGGGAGACAAGTGTAAATGGAGGTGGGATAAGCCACCTAAAGAAGGTGACGGATCATGGCATATAAGGATGACTTTGTATGATCCGGATGGAGAAAAATTTGAAAGGTCATACCATACTAAGGAAACCGATAGGAAGTTGAAACCTAAGTTTGATCCCAAAGATGTCCTCAATGAGGAACTCACCCGTGTCACGTAGTAACCCATGACCTTGAGTCTAGCTACAAGACTCGTAAATAAAGAAAAGCGCTTCTTGGGAGGCAACCCATGTTTTGTGTGATTTTATTTTTGTTTGTTTGTTATTTGCTTCCGTATTCATGCTTTGTTTTTATTGTTGGTTGATCATGTTTCTAAATTAAATAGTGAAAATACTTTATGTGGAAAACTAGAAGGGGGGTTGAATAGTTTTACGTCTTTTTACTTAGTTATAAAAATTAGTTTTAGAGTTTTGCTTAGCTTTTAAAAACTTAGATTCGATAATATGTGATCTCAAGTCTTGTACAATATAAACAATTAATACGACACAATATATTATAATGATAAGTAATGAAATAAGTAAGAGATGGAAAGATCGAACCGCGAGACAAGAGATTTATAGTGGTTCGGCTACAAGGACACCTTCCTTGCCCTACTCCACTCCCCGAGCACCTAACTCGAGAGTTTTCTTCACTATATCAACAAGCTCCCTTATGGCGGAGAAAACCGTACACACCAATCTACACACCAATCTACACACCAATCTACACACCACTTTTCACACCACAACTTCGTCACACCTAAGTCACAACTTCTACACAACTTCTTCAAATCTATTTACTTCACAACTAACTACTCCACACATATCTTCTTCACACCAATCTAGTACCTAGCTTATCTTCTTCACACCAAGCTACTAACTAATCACACAATCAATATCTAACACAACTATCTACAATCAAATATTCACAACGATCTTCACAAAGAATAATGTAAATGATCTTTGAAGATACACCAACAACTTGGATGTGGAGATCACAACAAGTTGTAATACTTCTTGTCTTGAGGGATAGAAGTATTCTTCTCTTGCACTTGAGAGGATGAAGGTTGGATCACTTTGAAACAAAGAATTTATGTACTTATGATCAAAGGATAAAAGAATGGAGATTTGGATCTAGATCAGAAAGTTTAGTAGTGCAAAAGGTGTGGAAAAAATCCAGGTTTAAGGTAGTATTTATAGGCAACAGAATCTGACAGAGGAGCGTTGCCGGTCCCCTTAAATCATGGCTGTAACACCCCCAAAATTTGATACAGCGGAAGACTCAACAAGCTTTCGGGATGCTACGGTGATTGGTATCCAAACACAAGACATAAAAGAACGAGATAAAGTAAACATAATAAAAACACAACCACGCGGGGTTTTAAAGTTTACATTTATCCCAAATCATCCAAAGTCAGGCCCAAAAGAAATAAATATAGGTCCACAATAGTTATCAGAGTTTTAGAAATAAAGATCCATAACCAGTGCCAATTGCCAAGCCTCCAATCCCAAGCATCCGCAGAGCATCACTTAATTACCTGAGAAAACGTGCTAAAAGTCAGCTTTCGCTGGTGAGATCATAGGTTTAGATTCATAATTCAATATAGTAGACATATACGCAAAACGCTTGCTAGCTAGACTAGGCCTCAATCATCCAACCAAAATAATCCAACCAAATCAAATCATCCCTATAGGTGCACGCTATAGCTCAAATCAATCCAATCAATAGCTTACCTAGCTCAAGTCTAGGCCTCGCTCTATAATCAATCTAATAGCCTACCTAGTTCGGGACTAGGCCTCGCTCAACAACCAACCAATAGCTTACCTAGTTCATGTCTAGGCCTCGCTCAATAACCAAATCAATAGCTTAGCTAGTTCGGGACTAGGCCTCGCTCAACAACCAAATCAATAGCTTACCTAGTTCGGGACTAGGCCTCGCTCTATAACGAAATCAATAGCTTACCTAGTTCGGGACTAGGCCTCGCTTAATCCTACCTAGTTCTATAAGCATAGCAAGTTTTAAATAAACAAAGCGATAATAGTCCACATAAAACATTTGCACGTTTCTCACCCCAAGTATTGAAAACATAGTTCAAGAGTAAAAAGTGGGGCTATGACTCACCTCAAGTCCAGAAATCCTCAAAAGAAACAATAGAAGAAAGACGTAAGTGATCTCAAGCAACTCACGTAACGGCGACTACAGACTCGGCACTTCCTAACAATATCAAACTCGTTCAGAAATCATTTCCTCAAAATCAAATATTCCCATTCCCGAACATATTCCATTTTACTTTCCAAAAATATCCATTTCTCGAATTAACTTCATATTAATTTGAAATTCGGCGTTTGGTATCCATATGGGTGGAGGGTCGACACAACTCAAACCAGAAAGCCACAATAAACAACAATAATAAACCAACTATAGGTCTAATGTTAGCCCAACATATTATTTAAATAATTATCGAAGCTTATTAAATCCGTCGATTTGATAATCTCCCATATTTATTTACGTAATATATCGTTCCTAAATTATACCCAACCTAAAGCACATTGCACAAAAGATTCTATTTGATATATATCGTAGTCCAATAAATTCCCTATATATATCGTTGAATCGGCCAAATTCCACGAGACATATAGTAATTTATTACCCTAAAACATATATCACATCCTATAGGCGTCGTGGGATACGATGCCCATTAATATACTCATTTTATATCGTCAAATAACTCGATCTAGAATAAGTCACTCGATATATAAAATGTTTATATTAACCGTCATATATCCGTGACAACACAAAAGTCATAATATAAAGCCCACTTGGACTTTAAAGACCCACAATTCGTATAACTCGATAAGTTTCTAATTTATAAACAAAATCACATTTTTAATTATTAGTTACCCGACTTATATTTCGCCATTATTTATATAGTTATTATTTATAATAATAGTCCGACATTTATTACACTATTTGCTTAGTATAATAACTATCGTTTTATTATTATACGTTTACTCGTGATCGTTTTATTATTAATATACGCATATATATATATATATATATATATATATATATATATATATATATATATATATATATATATATATATATATATATATATATATATATATATACGTTTAACACGTCTATATACGTATATAAACGATTATATTCTTAATAATATTATTACGAGTATTATTTTTAATATCGACTTTTAAATATTTATCGAGTTATAGAATTTGGTCACATGTCCGAGTCATGACCCTCGGCTCATAGTCCAAGTCCAAATAATAAGAATCAAGTCACAAAATAAATCAACTCCGTCCAACAATCCCATATCCACGTGCTACAACATGAGGGTCCGACTACGGCACCCAACTAACCTATCTCCGTCATCTAATTGACCGTCTCACAATCGGTCCCCAATTCCATACTCGTCAACACAACTCCAAATCAAAATACAAGTATACCAATGTCCAAAAGCTTCGGTCCAACATGCCACAACATAAAAAATGTTAACACAATATTAACCCAAAACAAAATATACCAATATTACGGGTCGACCTACCAAGTCAAACCCGGGTCAACTATGAGACCACAAACCATAGGAATTAACTTCACCCGAGACCTTTTGGTCTCGGCTAGCTCTAAAGAGCCGTTCGACCCAAACAGCCCGCGAGGGGGGGGGGGTCGGCCGAGAATCAAAACAACAACAATAACAAGTCGAGAGCAACCAATCGACCAAAACATCAACTAGCAAATAATCAATCACCAAGAATCAATAACAATCGAACCATAACACCTCCAAGACTCTCAACCGAGTCGAGGAGTAATCACACCGAGACCTTGGGGCTCGGTCGAGCTCAATACGAGCCACAACCCAAACCAAACGCATCCAAAAATCCAAATCCGAGCACCAAACAATCGAAACTCGTCCCCCATGGATACCAAACTCATCTTTATATTAAAACCCATTATCATTTCAAATTTTAACACCCGAAATATCAAGATTCAATTCGGGTTCAACTCAAAATAGTCAAACCCGACGCAATACTCGCGATTTCTCACCTTCTAATCGAATGAAAACCAAGAAAATTGATGGTGTGGTGGCGTGTGGTGTGTGGTGCGGCGGTAACAATAAAAATGAAGGGGAGGGGCGCGTGTTTCACACCACAAGAACAAGAAGATGATGGGGAGTATTTTGGTGGTGGTGGTGTTGTGTGGAGGTCGGCGGTGGTGGTGTTTCGTGGGTGGCAGCCGGAGGCTAGGGAGAGGGAGGAGAAAGGTGTGTTTGATTTTAGTTATTATGAGGGTTAGGGTTAGGGGAGAGGGGTTAAATACCCGAATTTTACACATTGGTCCCTCATGTTTCACTTTTCCAAAACTAGCCACAATAACTTTAATATTTAGTGAACTCTTTTCAATCGGTTTTCCCGTAACACAATTTCTCGTTCATAAAAGTATTAAATTTTTGCCAAACATATTCGTACACGTCATCAATGATTTTTCCCAAAAACATTTCCCGAAACATATAGATATGTATGAAAATAAAATGTTCATTTAACGGTGAATCGCTATCGTTAAGTAAAAGATTAAAATTCATTAGGTTAACCTAGTGCCGGAGTCAATGTAGTGCCAAAGTAACGATCTCAAAATAAATCATCACGACCGAATCAAACCAAACCATAAATAAATAACCAAATCTCATAAATATCGTACGATTAAAAATCACGTACCAACGTTCGTAAAATATCTCGTCACAATAAACTTTTCAAATATTCCAAATTTATAATTTTAATGTAATGCGGGTTTTATAAATGGCTCCCTATTTTGCCAGTTGTCACATCCTCCCGGCCTCAGAAGAAACCCGTCCCGGGTTTCTCTCGGAACAAACCATCTACGAAGTAAAAAGCTTCAGATATCTTTTTCGAAACTCATCCTCACGTTCCCACGTGAATTCCGGTCCGTGCCGCAAATTCCAACGAACTTTGATGAGCGGAATACGACTCCTCTTGAGTCGTTTGATCTCTCTATCCATTATCTCAATCGGCTCTTCTACAAAATTCAAACTTTCATCCACACGAATATCCTTGATTGGTATAACTGGTGTTTCCTCTGAAAGACATTTCTTCAGATTGCTAACATGAAGCACATCATGCACTTTACTCAATTCCATTGGTAATTCCAAACGATAAGCTACGGGGCCAATTCTTTCCAAAATAAGAAATGGTCCAATGTAGCGGGGATTAAGTTTCCCACGTTTCCCAAAACGTATCACACCCTTCCAAGGCGAGACTTTCAACATCACTTTGTCTCCAACCTGGAATTCTAGGGGTTTACGCCTCTGATCTGCATAGCTTTTCTGCCTATCTCTAGTTGCTTGCAGTCAATCTCGAATTTGCGTTACTTTCTCAGTAGTTTCCAAAATAAGCTCAGGGCCTGTGAGTTGGCTATCTCCAACTTCTGCCCAACCAATAGGTGAACGACATTTACGACCATGCAAAGCTTCAAATGGTGCAGCCTTAAGACTTGTGTGGTAGCTATTGTTGTAGGAGAACTCCGCAAGGGGTAGATATTTCTCCCAGCCTTTACCAAAGTCTATGATGCATGCACGAAGCATATCCTCCAAAGTCTGAATAGTTCTCTCACTTGACCATCGGTTTGGGGATGATATGCAGTACTCATATCAAGTCTCGTCCCCAAAGCGGTTTGAAGTGATCGCCACAATGCTGACGTGAAACGGCTGTCGCGATCCAAAATAATCGATATCGGAACTCCATGACGAGAAACAATCTCCTTCACATATAACCTCGCAAGTTTATCCACACTATCATCTTCACTAATCGCCAGGAAATGAGCAGACTTAGTCAAACGATCCACAATTACCCATATAGCGTCGCAACCGCTAGCTGTCTTTGGTAATTTGGTAATAAAGTCCATCGTAATCCGCTCCCACTTCCAAACCGGAAGTTCTGGCTGCGTCAACAATCCTGATGGTCTTTGATGTTCGGCTTTAACCTTAGAGCAAGTCAAGCACTTACTAACATACAACGCTATATCTGCTTTCATATTTGGCCACCAATATAACTTTTTCAAATCCTGGTACATCTTGTCGGACCCAGGATGAATAGAGTATCTTGACTTATGCGACTCATGCATAATCAACTCTCGAATCCCTCCATACAATGGTACCCAACTTCGCTCTCCAAAACATAATACTCCATCAGAACGTCTAACAAATCCCTTCTCATTTTCTGCCATCCCAAATATATTCTCAGCAGACCGATTCTCTGCTTTCAATGCTTCCGTTTAGGCTTCTAATATTTGAGATGGTAATGGCGATACGATAGTCATTCCCAATGACCTAACTCGTAGCGGTGGAATTCTCTCCTTTCGACTAAGAGCATCAGCAACAACGTTTGCTTTACCCGGATGGTAGCGAATTTCACAAATATAATCGCTTAGCAACTCAATCCAACGTCGCTGCCTCATGTTAAGCTCTTTTTGGTTCAAAATGTGTTGCAGACTTTTGTGGTCAGTAAACACTACACACTTAGTTCCATACAAGTAATGTCTACATATCCTCAAAGCAAAAACCACAGCACCTAACTCCAAATCATGGGTGGTGTAGTTCTTCTCATGCTTCTTGAGCTGTCGGGAAGCATAAGCTATCACTTTCTCTCGTTGCATTAACACGGCTCCTAAACCTTTATGCGAAGCGTCACAATAGACGACGAAATCCTCGTTACCTTCGGGTAACGCCAAGATAGGAGCACTACACAACATCTCCTTAAGTAACTGAAAGGCTTCCTCTTCCTTATCTCCCCATTCATACTTAACACTCTTTTGAGTCAATTTGGTCAACGGTTTTGCTATCTTCGAAAATCCCTCAATGAATCTTCGGTAATAACCGGCTAATCCCAAAAATTGACGAACTTCTGTTGGGGTCGTAGGTGCAGCCCAATCTTTAATCGCTTCAATCTTAGCAGGGTCCACATGAACTCCTTGTCTATCAATCACATGACCTAGAAATTGTACCGTCGGAATCCAAAATTCACATTTCGAAAACTTAGCATACAGTTTATCCTTTCTGAGCAATTCTAAGATAAGTCTTAGATGCTCCTCATGCTCCTTCTCACTCTTCGAGTAAATCAGAATGTCATCGATGAACACAATCACGAACTTATCTAAGTAAGGCTTACACACCCGATTCATGAGATCCATGAATACTGCCGGTGCGTTAGTCAACCCAAACGGCATTACCTGAAACTCGTAATGCCCGTAACGGGTTCTGAAAGCCGTTTTCGGAATATCCTCCTCGCGAACTCGAAGCTGATGATATCCCGATCTCAAATCGATATTCGAATACACACTCGATCCTTGAAGTTGATCGAACAAATCGTCGATCCTCGGTAACGGGTATCTATTCTTCACTGTTAACTTGTTCAACTCTCGGTAATCAATACACATGCGAAACGATCCATCCTTCTTCTTCACAAATAAGACCGGGGCTCCCCAAGGTGAAGAACTTGGTCTTATGAATCCCTTTTCGGCTAACTACGCTAATTGTTTCGATAATTCTTCCAATTCAGTAGGTGCAAGACGATAAGGCGCTCGTACTACAGGTGCAGCACCAGGTATCAACTCAATCTGAAATTCCACTTGTCTAGTAGGTGAAATTCCTGGCAAATCATCGGGAAACACATCCGAAAAATCACGAACTACAGGTACATCTCCAATGCACGTTTCCTTCTTCTCCTTCTCTCCTTTCTTAGAAATTTGGGCTAAGAAAAGGTAACTTCCTTTTTCCATTAGCTTTGGCAACTTAGTGTAAGATATGACCGCTAATCTAGATGGGCCTCTCAAATCCTTTCTATCTCCTGGTATGTTCAGAATCTCCTTGCCGTATGGCACACGCACGATCTTCTCATCGCAAATTATATGAGCACAGTACTTCGACAACCAATCCATACCAATAATGACATCAAAACTTCCTAACGTGACGGGTAGAAGATCTATGTTGAAAGGGCGATTCAGAAAGTTTAACGTGCAACCGCGAATGATAGTCCTAATCCTCTCTATGTTCCCATTAGCTAACTCTACATCATAACCAATTCTTAAGGCCATCGGGGGTTTCTCAAGTAAGGGTGCAAACTTAGTGGACACAAAACTCTTATCGGCACCAGTATCAAATAGTATGGAAGCATAACGATTATTGAGAAGAAACGTACCAGTAACAATGTTCGGATCTTCTCCTCTCTCGTTCCCAAGTGCATACACTCTTTCATGAGCAGCTCCAGCTTCCACACGTTGGTCCCCATTATCTTGTCGTCCACGGTTTCCATTATTGTACCCATTACCACCCGATCCTTGATTTCCTCGATTCCATGATTCCCTACACTCATTCCGATAATGTCCTTTCTTTCCACATCCATAGCAAGTAACATTTGCTTTGCTCATAGTTTCAGGAGTAGCTTGAACCATAGCAAGTGGTCGAGCTCTACAATCCTTTGCTATGTGTCCAATCTTAGAGCAATTCTTGCACATCACAGTACATCGACCAGAATGATGCTTGTGACATCGGTTACATTTGGGTGCATCTCCATTGTAGTTCTCCTTGTCTCCATCTCCCATGGCATAAGCTCTAGTAGTTGCTTGTCTCTTGTTTCGACGATCATTACCCTTAGAGTGATCATCCCTCTTCCTCTTTCCATTCTTATCCTTCTCAGCTTCTTCCAATGCCAAAGAGTCCATCAATTGTTGAGCGATAGTGATATCCTCATGAATGTTTGCAGGCTTAGCAGAAATCACATCGTTCCTTGTAGCTACCGGCAACCCATCGGTATACCTCTCAATCTTTTGGGTCTCAGTCCTAACCATATCGGGACAGAGTAAGGCCAACTCTCGATAACGGCGATTGTAAGTTGCCATATCGGTACCTTTCACCTTGTGGTTCCAGAATTCAATCTCCAGCTTTTTAATCTCATTCCTTGGGCAGTAAGTCTGAATCAGCAAAGACTTAAATTGCTCCCAAGTCATGGCATAAGCCACATCACTCCCAACCGAATTACGGTAATTGTTCCACCAAGTTAAGGCTTCATCCTTGAAAGTAAAAGAAGCAAACTTTACCTTCGCATTCTTCGCACAACCACTGACGTTAAATACTGACTCAGTCTTCTCAATCCACCTAACCAAGTAAACCACTCCTTCAGTTCCACCAAACTCAATCGGTTCACAAATCTTAAACTTCTTGTAGTGACATCCGTTAGCACGAACGGGTGGAGATGTTCCAGCAGAATTGTTGGAATGATTTGACTCAGCTAGTAGCTCAGCAACTCGTTGCTCCACAAGTTGATTGATCATTGCTTGATCCACAGTAGGTGCATTAAGTGGAACATGATCATTGTCTCCCTGAACATCAACATTTTGATTCCTGTTGTTGCGGTTAGTAGTGTCCAGGTTATCAGGAGGGGTTTCAACATTTCGAGTAGGACGGCGTCCTCGACGACCAGGGGTAGTCGCTGCAGGTCCAGTTCTGGTAGCTCAAACAGGGTTTCGTCGTGTGGCCATTGATCTGAAACATCATACAAGTTCGTGAGTCTCCGATAGAACTTATCATATGCTCAACAAGAATTAAATCAACGAAGCCAAGTCATGGAAAGAATATCAACAATACACCACAAGACATCAATAAGGCGCATAGGAAACTCAATTTCCGTAATATCCAACAACCACTTAATTCCATAAAATAATAACCATCAACCATACAATAAAGATCCAACATTGTTCCAACTACCGAAAACACAAAGATAACAATCGTTCCAATGAGACGAGTAATCAACGGAAATACATCAAAATAAGATAACTAGCTTTTCTAACCGAACACTCCTCGGTTAAGAAAGCAACAAGGTAACATAGCTCGAACGTCTAGCCACGCTGCTGGCGGAGGCTCCTCAACTCCTGCCTCAAGCCATCAAGATCCCTCCATAATGATCCTAACTCCACACTACGGGTGTCTCGGTCTCTCTTGAGGTCAGCCACCTCCTTCTCTAGCTCGGCATTTGATGAGGCGAAAAATGATCCGTTTTTAGGGGGTTATTTAAGCCCGAATCCGAATTTATTTGATCAAATATTGCCCTAAATCGTTCCTTTTGTGATTTTAGGTACTTTGGGAGTGAATCTGGAAAAGGAAGCAATTCGGACGTTTTTGGAGCATAAAAATGAAGAAAACGCCAAAGTCTTAATTTTTCATGCTGGGAACAGTAGGTGACGGCATCAAGAGCAAATCCTTGACGGCGTCAAGAGCAAATTTCATGAATTTCCATGACGACCCAGAAGAGTTTTGACGGCGTCACGTGGGAAGGGCGTCAAGAGTAAAAGAGTCATGACGGCCTGGAAGTATATAAGTCTTGACGGCGTCAGAAGTAGATCTAGGAAGTCCGAGGAATGTTTTGGCGGCGAGGTGACGGCGTCACAAGATTACTCTTGACGCCGTCAAACCTATTTTTCTATATATAGTTTTCTAATTTTTCACATTTAAAAAGAGAAGTTTTGGGGAGAAACCCTAAGTACGATTTTGGTGTAACTTTACAGGTTTTTCAAGGGTTCCAACCCCTTGATACCTTGCATGATTAATCAAGATAAGTGTTCTTCTAATTCAATCAATATGTCTATGTGTTGGTTGTCTATATCATGTTCTTATCTTAATTCTATCATGCTAGGCTAGATCTCTTTTGTGTTTGCTTAGATCTAATGAAACCTAGATATTGATTATGTGTTGATTACTTGTTTATTCTTGTCTTGGATGAATGATTTATATGTTAGGCTTAAGAAAACTGGCAGATCTCCAATTGGTAACATGCTTGAACGTCTTGAAACATGAACCAATGCGCACTAGGTCTTTATTGGTTGTATTTAATGCATGAGCCACTGTTTACAATCCCTATAGTTATGCTGGGCATGGTGTAGGAGGAGATAAGAGCTCATAGAATTGGGGAGTTATGTGTGCCACCCCATGAATGGTATTAAGGAATACGATCCGTCATCCATGCAATTATAACAAGTAATTAACGTGTAAAAGATATCTAGGGAGTAATGAAATCTAAGTAAACACATTTTCTCCAATTACTGCTCACAACCTTAGTATAAATTAGTTTATGTTCATTTTTAGTATTTTATTTTGATTGCATCTTAGTATTGGGTTAGTTGAATAGCAACTAATTCCGCCCACTCTTCTAAAACCCAAGATTTTAATTTGATTTCTAAAAAATATAAAAACACAAAAAGAATCATCCCTCACCTTTAGAACTAGTATTTAGGTTTTCTAATCCTAGCGACACTATTCCTAAGCTGAACGATCAATCCCCCGGTACTTGTCACTATACTATACTACAACGATCAGGTACACTGCCTGGTGGGGGTTGTAAGCTTCTCGAGATCCCTCGAGAGGTAAAACCTGTTGTGATTCCCACGCATCAGCATTCCTTTACCATAGCTTGCGGTCGGCCTCTCGAGCTGTAACAAAACCTCGTTGTAAACTCTCGATATGCTCGTGAACCTCCATCAAAACTCTCCTCATCTCAGTAGTCCTGCCCACAACCACAGTCATATCCACTCTCAGATCCGCTATGAACTCTCCAATAACCTTCTCAAGTCGATCAGATACACGTGCAACTCTCTCACCAAGATCCGCAATCTGAGCCCATAACCTACCAATCTCACCTAACTCTGCATGCTCAGCAGAAACCTCAGAAGGTGCATCCGACTCAACGGGACTACCAGGTGGGAACTCAAACAAAAATGGATGATCAGGTGAATCAGGCTCAATCGGATGTATAGGTGAATCAGGCTCCTCAGCCTGTGCTGGCGGTACAATCAAATCATCATCATCAGGCATCTCCTCCTCCTGAGGGTCATCCTCCTCCTCAGGGTCATCATCATCACCCTGCTCAGCCTCCTGAGGGTCATCAGCCTCATCCTCACCCTCGTACTCCTCCTCCTCCTCATCGGAAGAGTACATCATTAATCGTCGCCTCCTAGCAGGTGAACCATGTGGTGAAGGGGTAGGTGATCTAGGACGACGACGCAATGATGCGGGTGGTGCCTCAGACAGAAGAGAGTGAGCATCAATCTATAAAGGTGGTGAAGTAGGGCGTACCGACATACGTGCCGTAGCTCGGTGGGCAAAACGTGGAACCACACGAGCCAAAGCCTGATGAAGAGTAAGCTGCCTCGATGTACCAGGGAGCCCTAGAGAAGATGAGGGTCCCTGCGTAGATGCAGCAGGTGGTGCTGAAGTAGAACCTGTCGGTGTCATAGTAGCTGAATGCATGGCAACCTGGTAAGGGTCATCAGGAGCCATGGTGAACTGTGCTGGCAATACCGGTGTAGTAAGAATATCCTCAACAACATCAGGCGTATGGGAGGCCATAGTCTGTGACAACGGCGTAGGGTAGGTGTAAGTGTTTCAAAACAACTAAACCGCGAACTCAAAATACCAAATCCAAAAATCATCATATAGTTCCAAATCGTATATAATCAAGAAAGATTTAAAATACTGCATTACTAAAACCATTCTCAAAACAATTAAGCCATATAATTCCTCAAAAACGCATATAATTCCTCAAAACGCCATCATATCACTAAATCAATAAATCTCAAATCCTCAATTCATCTCAAGAAATCCCAATCTAATAATCATCTCAATAATCTCATAATACCTCGATAATAAACAATGATGCTTCGGCTTGGCGGGCTGGCAGGCAATGGTCGAGGATCGTTTTCTATAAAAATCGGTTATAGTTTAGGTGTCTATTTACCTAGTTCTCTATAACCTTGGCTCTGATACCAATCTGTAACACCCCCAAAATTTGATACAGCGGAAGACTCAACAAGCTTTCGGGGTGCTACGGTGACTGATATCCAAACACAAGACATAAAAGAACGAGATAAAGTAAACATAATAAAAACACAACCACGCGGGGTTTTAAAGTTTACATTTATCCCAAATCATCCAAAGTCAGGCCCAAAAGAAATAAATATAGGTCCACAATAGTTATCAGAGTTTTAGAAATAAAGATCCATAACTAGTGCCAATTGCCAAGCCTCCAATCCCAAGCATCCGCAGAGCATCACTTAATTACCTGAGAAAACGTGCTAAAAGTCAGCTTTCGCAGGTGAGATCATAGGTTTAGATTCATAATTCAATATAGTGGACATATACGTAAAACGCTTGCTAGCTAGACTAGGCCTCAATCATCCAACCAAAATATCCAACCAAAATAATCCAACCAAATCAAATCATCCCTATAGGTGCACGCTATAGCTCAAATCAATCCAATCAATAGCTTACCTAGCTCAAGTCTAGGCCTCGCTCTATAATCAATCCAATAGCCTACCTAGTTTGGGACTAGGCCTCGCTCAACAACCAACCAATAGCTTACCTAGTTCATATCTAGGCCTCGCTCAACAACCAAATTAATAGCTTACCTAGTTCGGGACTAGGCCTCGCTCAACAACCAAATCAATAGCTTACCTAGTTCGGGACTAGGCCTCGCTCTATAACCAAATCAGTAGCTTACCTAGTTCGGGACTAGGCCTCGCTTAATCCTACCTAGTTCTATAAGCATAACAAGTTTTAAATAAACAAAGCGATAATAGTCCACATAAAACATTTGCACGTTTCTCACCCCAAGTATTGAAAACATAGTTCAAGAGTAAAAAGTGGGGCTATGACTCACCTCAAGTCCAGAAATCCTCAAAAGAAACAATAGAAGAAAGACGTAAGTGATCTCAAGCAACTCACGTAACGGCGACTACAGACTCGGCACTTCCTAACAATATCAAACTCGTTCAGAAATCATTTCCTCAAAATCAAATATTCCCATTCCCGAACATATTCCATTTTACTTTCCAAAAATATCCATTTCTCGAATTAACTTCATATTAATTTGAAATTCGGCGTTTGGTATCCATATGGGTGGAGGGTCGACACAACTTAAACCAGAAAGCCACAATAAACAACAATAATAAACCAACTATAGGTCTAATGTTAGCCCAACATATTATTTAAATAATTATCGAAGCTTATTAAATCCGTCGATTTGATAATCTCCCATATTTATTTACGTAATATATCGTTCCAAAATTGTACCCAACCTAAAGCACATTGCACAAAAGATTCTATTTGATATATATCGTAGTCCAATAAATTCCCTATATATATCGTCGAATCGGCCAAATTCCACGAGACATATAGTAATTTATTACCCTAAAACATATATCACATCCTATGGGCGTCGTGGGATACGATGCCCATTAATATACTCATTTTATATCGTCAAATAACTCGATCTAGAATAAGTCACTCGATATATAAAATGTTTATATTAACCGTCATATATCCGTGACAACACAAAAGTCATAATATAAAGCCCACTTGGACATTAAAGACCCACAATTCGTATAACTCGATAAGTTTCTAATTTATAAACAAAATCACATTTTTAACTATTAGTTACCCGACTTATATTTCGCCATTATTTATATAGTTATTATTTATAACAATAGTCCGACATTTATTACACTATTTGCTTAGTATAATAACTATCGTTTTATTATTATACGTTTACTCGTGATCGTTTTATTATTAATATACGCATTTATATATATATATATATATATATATATATATATATATATATATATATATATATATATATATATATATATATATATATATATATATATATATATATATATACGTTTAACACGTGTATATACGTATATAAACGATTATATTCTTAATAATATTATTACGAGTATTATTTTTAATATCGACTTTTAAATATTTATCGAGTCTTAGAATTTGGTCACATGTCCGAGTCATGACCCTCGGCTCATAGTCCAAGTCCAAATAATAAGAATCAAGTCACAAAATAAATCAACTCCGTCCAGCAATCCCATATCCACGTGCTACAACATGAGGGTCCGCCTACGACACCCAACTAACCTATCTCCGTCATTTAATTGACCGTCTCACAATCGGTCCCCAATTCCATACTCGTCAACACAACTCCAAATCAAAATACAAGTATACCAATGTCCAAAAGCTTCGGTCCAACATGCCACAACATAAAAAATGTTAACACAATATTAACCCAAAACAAAATATACCAATATTACGAGTCGACCTACCAAGTCAAACCCGGGTCAACTATGAGACCACAAACCATAGGAATTAACTTCACCCGAGACCTTTTGGTCTCGACTAGCTCTAAAGAGCCGTTCGACCCAAACAGCCCGCGAGGGGGGGGGGGGGGTCGGCCGAGAATCAAAACAACAACAATAACAAGTCGAGAGCAACCAATCGACCAAAATATCAACTAGCAAATAATCAATCACCAAGAATCAATAACAATCGAACCATAACACCTCCAAGACTCTCAACCGAGTCGAGGAGTAATCACACCGAGACCTTGGGTCTCGGTCGAGCTCAATACGAGCCACAACCCAAACCAAACGCATCCAAAAATCCAAATCCGAGCACCAAACAATCGAAACTCGACCCCCATGGATACCAAACTCATCTTTATATTAAAACCCATTATCATTTCAAATTTTAACACTCGAAATATCAAGATTCAATTCGGGTTCAACTCAAAATAGTCAAACCCGACGCAATACTCGCGATTTCTCACCTTCTAATCAAATGAAAACCAAGAAAATTGATGGTGTGGTAGCGTGTGGTGTGTGGTGCGGCGGTAACAATAAAAACGAAGGGGAGGGGCGCGTGTTTCACACCACAAGAACAAGAAGATGATGGGGAGTATTTTGGTGGTGGTGGTGTTATGTGGAGGTCGGCGGTGGTGGTGTTTCGTGGGTGGCAGCCGGCGGCTAGGGAGAGGGAGGAGAAAGGTGTGTTTGATTTTAGTTATTATGAGGGTTAGGGTTAGGGGAGAGGGGTTAAATACCTGAATTTTACACATTTGTCCCTCATGTTTCACTTTTCCAAAACTAGCCACAATAACTTTAATATTTAGTGAACTCTTTTCAATCGGTTTTCCCGTAACACGATTTCTCGTTCATAAAAGTATTAAATTTTCGCCAAACATATTCGTACACGTCATCAATGATTTTTCCCAAAAACATTTCCCGAAACATATAGATATGTATGAAAATAAAATGTTCATTTAACGGTGAATCGCTATCGTTAAGTAAAAGATTAAAATTCGTTAGGTTAACCTAGTGCCGGAGTCAATGTAGTGCCAAAGTAACGATCTCAAAATAAATCATCACGACAGAATCAAACCAAACCATAAATAAATAACCAAATCTCATAAATATCGTACGATTAAAAATCACGTACCAACGTTCGTAAAATATCTCGTCACAATAAACTTTTCAAATATTCCAAATTTATAATTTTAATGTAATGCGGGTTTTATAAATGGCTCCCTATTTTGCCAGTTGTCACAATGGCCGGCCCCCTTAAAATTAAGGGGACCGCCCTTTGTAATTAAGGGGGCCGCCCAGCTGAAACGGCCAGATTCTTTGTCTTTTAGTGAGGAAAGTTTATTTGGTGAAAAACTAACTGATTTTGGTTAAAAATTTGAATTCATATATTTAGTATGAATAAAACATTTTTTCTTATTACCAAAAGTGTTTTTCAAAAATATATAATATGTTTATATAATTAAATAAACTTTGTAATGCTTAATTAAACTTTCCTTTGATCATAATATACACTAAACACTTTGTTTATTCATACCTTAAGTGATTTGGATGTAAAGAGAAATATTAATTACTAAATACTTGTTTATGTCACAAGTTTTAGTTCTATGAGTTTATATTTTGTGATAATTAAAACATAGAGATATTGATAACATGTTAATAATGTTTTTAGGCATTATTTATGTCAACACTTTACTTTGTTGTTTTGGCCTAGTCATAACTCCACCTAAAAGTATTTTTGCAAAAGATAAGTGTAAGGGGAAACCCCAAATATGTTTTTAAGAAACAAACCGATCATGATTCTCCACAATATTAAATGAACATGTATATTCGTATTTGTTAGAGTCAAATGCTTGTATTGAGTCATAATGAAGTTTTGCAGGATTTTCCAGGAAGTAAGACCAAGTTTTTCCAGAAATTTCCCGGAAACGTAACATAAGAATTTCTGCAGGTCACTTCTGATGGCGTCACGAGTTAACTCTTGACGGCGTCACGTGTAAAAATCTGAAAATTTTACCGGTTTTGTTTTTCTAACGGAGTCTTATGGTTTTTGTGAATTATTAAGTTTTATAATCTCCAGGAAATCTGCAAACTTCATTCCACAAGCATTATATCTTATTTTGTTTTCTAGGATTTAGTAACTTATATAGGATGCCGCCGATTTTACGCGAGGTTGTTTTGTCTATTTTTTCAGGATTTACAGGTTATGTATGACAAGAAGATGATTTATATTCTGGAAGGGAAGCTTTGATTGTTCATTTTCTTGGAGGAAGATTTAACCTGGCCACCTTATTATCCATACCGAGCGAATCAGGGGAGTATTTGATTTCATTCTTTTTACTTTTTAACTTTTACATTCTTTACTTGAACAATGGGGACAATGTTCATCTTAAGTGTAAGGGGAGGGTAAAAAGATGATACCTTACATATGCACTTTCGCTTGAGTTTGTTTTGTTTAATGGTAGATGTGTAATAAAACTATGAGAAATACTTGTTAGTGTAATTTTAGCGCCAAATTTAAAATTTTTTACAACATTTAGGAGTGAAACTTTAGCCATAGCAAGCGTCTCATGGATAGGAGATTGTATGACTAGCACATAACCGTATATTCAGAAAAATTTTCCACCCAAATAAGTGAGGTTCGCCTTTAGATTTGATAGGAAAAGCATTTACTATTAGTGCTTATGAGTGTACCGGTAGCATTTAGATTCTAGAACGTGCGTTAGTGATGCATCCCGAGACCGCTAGTGAGACTACATTCGTGTGGTAGGATTTACTACATGATAAGAGGCATTAGGATCACCCTTGTGTTAAACCCGTATTATAATTACTTGACCATTTAAGTCATATTACTTGGCTAGTTAAGTCAACTAATTTTTCCCACACCTTAGCGTTGTACTCATTTTTAGTACACGAAACCCCTAGTACACCCCTCCGAGCCTATCTTTTCGTTTCTAACTTTAAGCATTTTACTTAAAGGAAGAATTTGTTACACCCCACTTAAATGTACAACCAAATCGCCTTAGCCTTCCGTGTATGCGCTCATTTTTAGTGCATTATTGTTATGTGTTAAACCCTAAGTTAACTATCTAATTGATTACATGGTTGCTAAGTCGAGTCATATCGTTGTACATATTGTTTTGGGACGATTGGGACTCATGGGTAAAGTACTTATTTTATGGAGTAATGGGGAAGAACATCATTTATTACCCCCATATGTACGTTAATCTTAAAAGTGCTCCAAATGTTTTGATTTTCTTAATTCGAGTCATTAGATTAGTTTATTGTAAAGTATGTAAAAATTCAAGTGTAAAGGAAATGTTCATTCCCTATGATGTATTATTTTGGATGGTAGGGTAAGAGTGTATGCAAAAAAAAAAAAAAAAAAAAAAAATCAAAAAAATCAAGAAAAAAGAAAAAAAAATAGAAAAAGAAAAAGAGAAAAAACATACGGACTACCATCCCTTTTCATTCTATGTTCATTTTATGTTTTTGTTATTTTTCATTTATTAGCTTAAGTCGAGTCTAGTCTTGGCTTAGCAACGCCACATTGTACATGTAATTAACCAAGATTGTTAACTCGCCACCAGTAAAACTTCCTTTATCCAACAAAACCGTGTATTTCATATCCCTACACCTAACGTTACAACCCTTTAAAAGACCTCCTTGATAATTTATCCTAGGTGCTTACGCCATGTGGTGGAGGTTTGATCCTTTCCCAAGCCTATGGTAATCTATTTTGCTATGACAGGTAGTGAGAGATATTTTCCGTTTCCATATTGTGATATTACTTTATTACACCCGAGAGATGTGAGTATCTAAACACTATTTGTGAGGTGCTAGTATATGACCTCCGTGCTTGTCTATTGGTCTTTAGTGGAATGATTATTTGTTGTAATTACTTTTATATTAGTGTTAAATGACCCCTAACTTGTATTTTGACTAGAATAAAAGTGCATTTGCTTGAGGACAAGCAAATCTCAAGTGTAAGGGTATATGATGAGGCGAAAAATGATCCATTTTTAGGGGGTCATTTAAGCCAGAATTCGAATTTATTTGATCAAATATTGCCCTAAATCATTCCTTTTGTGATTTTAGGTACTTTGGGAGTGAAATCTGGAAAATGAAGCAATTCAGACGTTTTTGGAGCATAAAAGTGAAGAAAACGCCAAAGTCTTAATTTTCCTTGCTGGGAACAGTAGGTGACGGCGTCAAGAAGGAACTTCTGACGGCGTCAAGAGTAATTTCCATGACGACCCAGTACAGATTTGACGGCGTCACGAAGTAGGGCGTCAAGAGTAAAAGTCATGACGGCCTGGAAACGCATAACACATGACGACGTCAAAAGTAGATCAAGGCAGTCCGAGAAAGATTTTGGCGGCGAGGTGACGGCGTCACAAGATTGGTCTTGACGCCGTCAGACCCTTTTTCCTATATATAGTTTTCTAATTTTCACATTAAAAAGAGATAAGTTTTGGAGAAACCCTAAGTACGAACTTGGTGCGAATTTTACAGGTTTTTCAAGGGTTCTAAGCCTTTGATACCTTTCATGTGTAATTGAGATAAGTATTCTTTTAATTCAATCAATATGTCTATGTGTTGGTTGTTTATATCTTGTTCTTGTCTTAATTCCATCATGCTAGGCTAGATCTATCTTGTGTTTGCTTGGATCTAATGAAACCTAGATGTTAATTATGTGTTGATTACTTGTTTATAATTGTATTGGATGGGTGAATTCGATGTTAGGCTTAAGAAAACTGGCAGACTTCCAAATGGTAACATGCTTGAACGTCTTAGGAAACATGAACTGATGTGCACTAGGTTTTATTGGTTGTATTTAATGCATGAGCCACTGTTTATAATCCCTATGGTTGTGCTGGGCATGGTATAGGAGGAGATAAGAGCTCATAGGATTGGGGAGTTAAGTGCGCCACCCCATGAATGGTATTAAGGAATACAATTCGTCATCCATGCAACTATAACAAGTAATTAACGTGTAAAAGATGTCTAGGGAGTAGTGAAATCTAAGTAAACACATTTTCTCCACTTATTGCTCACAACCTTAGTTAATTTAGTTTATTTTCATTTTCAGTATTTTATTTTGATTGCATCTTTAATATTGGGTTAGTTGACTAGCAATTAATTCCGCCCAAATCCTTCAAACCCGAGATTTTTAATTGCTTTCTAAAAAATATAAAAATACAAAAAGAGTCATCCCTCACCTTTAGAACTAGCAGGGACAGAGCCAGAAAGAAATATTACCGGGTGCACAAATTTTTTTTAACCGTAATATAATAGAGTTAAAAAGTGGATTAAAACGAAGATTTCATTAAAACGATAAATAAATGAACTTATTACCTTCTAATTAGTAATTCTACGATCTCCCAAAGCAAAAAACACTTACGTACGCCCTCATTTTTAATATTAATAACTTCTTCTTTCTCTATAGTACAAGTTAAAGCGCCGTTAAAATAAGCATCACTCATCCGATTACGCAAATCAGTTTTAATGAGCTTCATTTTAGAAAAACATCTTTCAACTGTAGCGGTAGCAATAGGCAAGACTAAAACCAACTTCATTTAAGCACTACTTTTCATATATATTGTAAATACAACAACAATAAAAATGCCCCATGACAACACAATTGGGGTACTATTTATATTCTAATATATTGTTGACTATCACTTAAACTTGTTATCCTTATTTGTCTTAATATAAATTGCATAGTTATTCACTTATTCTTATTGCACTAAGCCCTTATTGATGATAGACTATACGGAACCAACAAATTAGTCAATATTTCATACAACCAATCAAAACATGAAAACTTTAAAAGACATAATAAACAAATGAAAGATATATGTTACGACTTACGAACCTGTTTCATCTTTGTGGTGTTAGTTCAATTTTGGATTTTGTAAATTGTTAGGATGATGAATAAACTTGTTCTATTAAAAAACCTATTTCATGGGATTTTGTGTTTTAATTTATTGAACTTGTTTCATCTTTGTGCTTTTACACAAATTTTTATTTATTTTTTATTTGTAAGTATACAAACTAAATAATAATAGAGACACATTTTAATGCACCGGGTGCATTTAAGATACATTTATGAAAAATCGATAATTTTTTCAAAAATTAACACTATATCGAAAAAATCCGTGGGGTGCACGTGCACCCGCGGGCACCCCCTTGGCTCCGTCCCTGAGAACTAGTATTTAGGTTTTCTAATCCTAGCGACACTATTCCTAGCTGAACGATCAATCCCCCAGTACTTGTCACTATACTATACTACAACGATCAGGTACACTGCCTGGTGGGGGTTGTAAGCTTCTCAAGATCCCTTGAGAGGTAAAACCTGGTGCGACTCCCACGTACATCAACCTATTGAGTTTGGTGGAACTGAAGGAGTGGTCTATTTAGTCAGTTGGATAGAGAAAACTGAGTCAGTGTTCAATGTCAGCAATTATGCGGAGAATGCTAAGGTAAAGTTTGCTTCTTTTACTTTCAAGGATGAAGCATTAACTTGGTGGAACAATTACCGAAATTCGGTTGGGAGTGATGTGGCATATGCTATGACTTGGGAGCAATTTATGTCTTTGCTGATTCAGACTTACTGCCCAAGGAATGAGGTTAAGAAGCTGGAGATTGAGTTCTGGAATCACAAGGTGAAAGGTAACGACATGGCGACTTACAATCGCCGCTACCGAGAGTTAGCCTTGCTTTGCCTAGATATGGTTAGGACTGAGACTCAAAGGATTGAGCGGTATACCGATGGGTTGCCGGTAGCTACAAGGAACGATGTGATTGCTGCTAAGCCTGCTAATATTCATGAGGCTATCACGATCACTCAACAATTGATGGACTCGTTGGTATTGGAAGGGGCTGAGAAAGATAAGAATGGAAAGATGAAGAGGGATAATCACTCTAAGGGTAATGATTACCGAAACAAACGAAAGGTAACTACTAGAGCTTATGCTATGGGAGATGGAGATAGGAAGAATTACAATGGAGACGCGCCCAAATGTGGCCGCTGTTACAGGAATCATTCTGGACGATGTAATGTGGTGTGCAAGAATTGCTCAAAGATGGGACACGTAGCTAAGAACTGTAGAGCTCGACCACTTGCCATGGTTCAAGCTACTCCTGAAGCTATGAGTAAGGCAAATGTTACTTGTTTTGGATGTGGAAAGAAGGGACACTATAGAAATAAGTGTAGGGAATCATGGAACCGAGGAAATCAAGGATCGGGTGGTAATGGGTACAATCATGGAAACCGTGGAGCTGGAGGAAACCGTGGACGACAAGACAATGAGAACCAATGTGTGGAAGCAGGAGCTGCTCATGGGAGAGTGTATGCACTTGGGAACGAGAGAGGAGAAGACCCGAACGTCGTTACTGGTACGTTCCTTCTCAATAATCGTTATGCTTCCATACTATTTGATACTGGTGCCGATAGAAGTTTTATGTCCACTACTTTTGCACCCTTACTAGAGAAACCCCCGATGGCCTTAGGAATTGGTTATGATGTAGAGTTAGCTAACGTAAACATAGAAAGGATTAAGACCATCATTCGTGGTTGTACCTTGAATTTCCTGAATCACCCTTTCAATATAGATCTTCTACCCGTCACATTAGGAAGTTTCGATGTCATTATTGGTATGGATTGGTTGTCGAAGTATCGTGCTCATATACTTTGCGATGAGAAGATCGTGCGTGTGCCTTACGGCAAGGAGATTTTAAAAATACAAGGAGATCGAAAAGGTTTGAGGAGCCCATCTAGATTAGCGGTCATTTCTTGCACTAAGTTACCGAAGCTAATGGAAAAAGGATGTTGCCTTTTCTTAGCTCAAATCTTTGAGAAAGGAGGGAAGGAGAAGAAAGAAAGATGCATTGGAGATGTGTCTATAGTTCGTGATTTTCCGGATGTATTTCCCGATGATTTGTCAGGAATCCCGCCTACTAGACAAGTGGAATTCCAGATTGAGTTGATACCTGGTGCTGCACCTGTGGCACGGGCACCTTATCGACTTGCACCTACTGAACTGGAAGAGTTGTCGAAACAATTGGCGGAGTTAGCAGAAAAGGGATTCATATGACCAAGTTCTTCACCTTGGGAGCCAAAAGAAGGATGGATCGTTTCGTATGTGTATTGACTACCGAGAGCTGAACAAGTTAACGGTGAAGAATAGATACCCGTTACCGAGAATCGACGACTTGTTCGATCAGCTCCAAGGATCGAGTGTGTATTCGAAGATCGATCTGAGATCGGGATATCATCAGCTTAGAGTTCGCGAGGAAGATATTCCGAAAACAACTTTCAGAACCCGTTACAGGAATTACGAATTCCAAGTGATGCCATTTGGGATGACTAACGCACCGGCGGTATTCATGGATCTCATGAATCGGGTGTGTAAGCCTTACTTAGCCAAGTTTGTAATCGTGTTCATCGACGATATTCTAATCTATTCGAAGAGTGAGAAGGAGCATGAGGAGCATCTAAGATTTATCTTAGAATTACTCAGGCAGGAGAAGTTGTATGCCAAGTTCTCCAAATGTGAATTTTGGATTCCGAAGGTACAATTTTTGGGTCATGTGATTGATAGACAAGGAGTTCATGTAGATCCCGCTAAGATTGAATCGATTAAAGATTGGGCTGCACCGACGACCCCAACTGAGGTTCGTCAATTTTTGGGTTTAGCCGGTTATTACCGAAGATTCATTGAGGGATTTTCGAAGATAGCAAAACCGTTGACCAAATTGACTCAAAAGAATGTTAAATACGAATGGGGATATAAGGAAGAGGAAGCATTTCAATTACTTAAGGAGATGTTTTGTAGTGCTCCTATCTTAGCGTTACCTGAAGGTAGTGAGGACTTTGTCGTCTATTGTAACGCTTCACATAAAGGTTTGGGAGTTGTGTTAATGCAACGAAAGAAAGTGATAGCTTATGCTTCGCGACAACTTAAGAAGCATGAGAAGGACTACACAACCCATGATTTGGAGTTAGGTGCTGTGGTTTTTGCTTTGAGAATATGGAGACATTACTTGTATGGAACCAAGTGTGTTGTATTCACTGACCACAAAAGTCTACAACACATCTTGAATCAGAAAGAGCTCAACATGAGACAGCGACGTTGGATTGAGCTGCTAAGCGATTATGATTGCGAAATCCGCTATCATCCCGGTAAAGCAAACGTCGTTGCTGATGCTCTTAGTCGAAAGGAGAGAATACCACCGCTACGAGTTAGGTCATTAGGAATGACTATCGTATCGCCATTACCGTCTCAAATATTAGAAGCTCAAACGGAAGCGTTGAAAGCAGAAAACCGACCTGCTGAGAATATATTTGGGATGATGGAAAATGAGAAAGGATTTGTTAAGAGTGCTGAAGGAATATTATATTTTGGAGACCGAAGTTGGGTACCATTGTATGGAGGAATTCGTGAGTTGATTATGCATGAGTCGCATAAGTCAAGGTACTCTATTCATCCTGGGTCTGACAAGATGTACCAGGATCTGAAGAAGTTATATTGGTGGCCAAACATTAAGGCAGATATAGCATTGTACGTTAGTAAGTGCTTGACATGTTCGAAGGTTAAGGCCGAACATCAAAGACCGTCAGGATTATTGACGCAGCCAGGACTCCCGGTTTGGAAGTGGGAGCGGATTACGATGGACTTTATTACCAAATTACCGAAGACAGCTAGCGGTTGTGACGCTATCTGGGTAATTGTGGATCGATTGACTAAGTCTGCTCATTTCCTGGCGATTAGTGAAGATAATAGTGTCGACAAACTTGCGAGGTTGTATGTGAAAGAAATTATTTCTCGTCATGGAGTTCCGATATCGATTATTTCTGATCGCGACAGCCGTTTCACGTCATGATAAGGCAAAAAATGAACCACTTTAAGGGGGTCATTTAAGCTCGGAATTGAATTTATTTGATCAAATATTGCCCTAAATCGTTCCTTTTGTAATTTTAGGTACTTTAGGAGTGAAATCTGGAAAAGGAAGCAATTCGGACGTTTTTGGAGCATAAAAGTGAAGAAAACGCCAAAGACTTAATTTTCCATGCTGGGAACAGTGTTTGACGGCGTCAAGAGGACATTCCTGACGGCGTCAAGAGTAAAGTCCATGACGACCCAGTACAAACATGAAGGCGTCACAAGTAGAGAGTCAAGAGTTAAATGCATGACGGCCTGCAAAAGAGGACTACATGACGGCGTCAGATGTAGATCAAGGCAGTCCGAGGAATTATTTGGCGGCGAGATGACGGCGTCACACCTTTGTTCTTGACGCCGTCAGCTTCTAAAATCTATATATAGTTTTCTAATTTTCATTCATTAAGAGGAACAAGTTTGGAGAAACCCTAAGGCCGAACCATATACGTATTTTACAGCTTTTTCAAGGGTTTTCAGCCCTTGAACCCTTACATGTGTAATTGAGATAAGTCTTCTCTTAATTCAATCAATATGTCTATGTGTTGGTTGTCTATATTTTGTGCTTGTCTTGATTCCACCATGTTAGGCTAGATTTATCTTGTGTTTGCTTAGATCTAATGAAACCTAGATGTTAATTATGTGTTGATTACTTGTTTATGGTTGTATTGGATGAATGATTTCAATGTTAGGCTTAAGAAAACTGGTAGATCTCCAATTGGTAACATACTTGAACGTCTTAGGAAACATGAACCGATGTGTACTAGGTTTTATTGGTTGTATTTAATGCATGAGTAAATTCTAATGATCCCATGTTAGGAGCTTCTTAGCCGGCTCGACATAGGAGTGAAGTAGGCACTCATAGGATTGGGGAGTTAAGTACGCCACCCCATGAATGGTATTAAGGAATACAATCCGTCATCCACGCAACTATAACAAGTAATTAACGTGTAAAAGATATCTAGGGAGTAGTGAAATCTAAGTAAACACATTTCTCCACATATTGCTCACAACCTTAGTTTAATATAGTTTTATTTTCATTTTAGTATTTTATTTTGATCGCATCTTAGTATTGGGTTAGTTGACTAGCAACTAATTCCGCCCTAATCCTTCAACCCGAGATTTTTAATTTGCTTTCTAAAAAATATAAAAATACAAAAAGAATCATCCCTCATCTCTAGACTTAATCTTTAGGTTTTCTAATCCTAGCGACACTATTCCTAGCTGAACGATCAATCCCCCGGTACTTGTCATTATACTATACTACATCGATCAGGTACACTGCCTGGTGGGGGTTGTAAGCTTCTCAAGATCCCTTGAGAGGTAAAGCTTGGTGCAACCCTACGCACATCACTACAGCTTTGTGGCGATCACTTCAAACCGCTTTGGGGACGAGACTTGATATGAGTACTGCATATCGTCCCCAAACCGACGGTCAAAGTGAGAGCACTATTCAGACTTTGGAGGATATGCTTCGTGCATGTATAATAGACTTTGGTAAAGGCTGGGAGAAGTATTTACCCCTTGCGGAATTCTCCTATAACAATAGCTACCACACAAGTCTTAAAGCTGCACCATTCAAAGCTTTATATGGTCGTAAATGCCGTTCGCCTATTGGTTGGGCTGAAGTTGGAGATAGCCAACTCACATGCCCCGAGCTCATATTGGAGACTACTGAGAAAGTGACTCAAATTCGTGATCGATTACAAGCAGCTAGAGATAGACAGAAAAGTTACGCCGATCAGAGACGTAAACCCCTAAAGTTCCAGGTTGGAGACAAAGTGATGCTGAAAGTCTCGCCTTGGAAAGGAGTGATACGTTTCGGAAAACGTGGAAAGCTCAACCCCCGCTACATTGGACCATTTCTGGTTTTGGAAAGGATTGGGCCCGTAGCTTATCGTTTGGAACTACCACAAGAATTGAGTAAAGTTCACGATGTGTTTCAAGTGAGTAACTTGAAGAAGTGTCTTTCGGATGAGACACCGGTTATACCGATAAAGGATATTCGTGTGGATGAGAGTTTGAAATTTGTGGAAGAGCCGATTGAGATTTTAGATCGAGAGATTAAACGACTTAAGCGGAGTCGTATTCCACTCATCAAAGTTCGTTGGAATTCGCGGCATGGACCGGAATTTACATGGGAATGTGAGGATGAGTTTCGAAAGAGATATCCGAAGCTTTTTACTTCGTAGATGGTTTGTTCCGAGTGAAACCCGGGACGGGTTTCTTCTGAGGCTGAGAGGATGTGACAACTGGCAATTTAGGGAAATAATTTATAAACCCGCATTACTTTAAATTTAATAATTTTTGGAATATTTGAAAAGTTTATTCGTAATGGGAATTGTAAACGTTGAACCGTGGTTTTGAACTCCGTGATATTTATGGAAATTGATTTTTATTATTGGTTTGGTATATTTGTGGTGATTTATTTTTGAGATATTTATTAGGCACTACATTGACTCCGACACTAGGATAACCTAACGAAAAGTTTAATATTTTGAATATTTGGTTCGGTTGATATATTTTGGAACGTATTATGGTATTTCATAATTTTTGGGTTTGAGTTCGGTTCGAGAGAGTTGATTTATTTTAAAAAGGTTTCGGGTTTGGTCCGTGTATTTTACACCGGATTACCTCACCCACCTTCCTAATAATATCCTTATTATTACTATTATTATTATTATTATTAATAATTTTTTTTCTTGTTTGGGGCTTGGGGGCCGGTTTTAACACCACAAACACAAACACAAACACAAACATAAAAACATACAAACACAACACCCTCACCTCTCATCTCTCTCTAACATATCAACACCACCACTACAAACCCTAGCCGCCCCACCATTTCCGGCCGCCACAACCACCTCACCGCCACTTCCACATCAACACCACCATCACAAGTCAAATCCCCATCACCTAATCTAACCGATCTACTACCACACACGCCATTTCACCTCTTTTTCATTTCGTTAAACACCAAAATCACCACCACTTTTATTGTTTTCGAAGACTTATACACTTTGGGTCGTGAAAATCGAAGGTGAGACGAGTTTTTACTCGTGTTTTTGGTAAAATCGTGACCTAGGGTCACGAATACAAATCTTTCATATGGATTTTTGGGTTAAAAATGAAGATGGGATAATGTTTTGATAAAGAAATGTTTTGGTATCCGGGTAGTGTCGATTTAGGTTTAGATTTGTGCTTGGTTTCGAATATTTGAGGAGTGTTTTGGATTGGTTTGTGGCTCGGTTGAGCCTAACCGTGACCCTTGTGGTCTCGGCGTCTCGTTTGGTGACTATTGTTGCAAGCCGAGACCCACTAGTGGTCGCTTGGTTTATATGTGGATCGGCAATGGTGAGCTGAGACCCTCATGGGTTTGGCAACAACCATTGAGTCATGATTGTCCTCGTTATTCTTGTTGTCTTGCATTGTTGTTGTTGTTTGGATTTGAAGCCGACGACCCAAGGGGTCCGTTTGGCTCGTATAGAGCAAGCCGAGACCTAGAGGTCTCGGGTGAGACCCACGATATATTTTTGTGGTATAGTGTTGACCCAGGTTGACTTGGTAAATCAACCCGGAACTCGTGAAGGGTTGATGCCTTTCTTAATGTTCTAATGTTGTTATTGTAGTTTGGTGTTTATTATTTTCGGTCGTATATTATTGTTGAGTATATGACTATTTTTGGTGAAGTGTTGATGATGATATGGATGAATGGGAACCGTATGTGAGACGGTTGATTAGAATGACGGAGATAGGTTAGTCGGGTCTCGTAGTCGGACCCTATTGTTGTAGCACGTGTTATGGGAATTGTTGGATGAAGATGGATTACTTGATTATGACTTGGTTATTTTATTTGGACTTAGACAATGAGCCGAGAGTGATGACTCGGACATGTGACCACCTATATAACTCTATAATTATTTATAATCAAACATTAATAATAAAACTCGTAATATTATTATTGATAATATAAACGTTTATATAAGTATATAGACGTGAAAAGCGTATATATAACTATATAAATGTGTATATTAAAAATAAAACGATCACGAGTAATATTATAATAACGAGACGATATATAATATACTATGAAAATAGTGTAATAAATGTTGGGAGCGTTATTATAATTAAACTACTATAAATAACGATGAAATCTATAACGTTGAATAATTATATTAAATAAAATACATTTTTAAAAATAAACGAGGAAACTATCGAGTTATACGAGGTCGTGGTCACTTGAGTCCAAGTGGGCCATAGTAATTATTTTGTGACTTTTGTGTTTGTTACGGATATGTGACGTTAATACATCTATTTTCTATAACTACGTAACTTATTTAATCGACGGATTAAATAGGATCTATTTAGTTATATAAAATGAGTATATTAATGGGCATTGTATCCTACGACGCCCATAGGTTGTGGTACGTGTACAGGAATAATGAATTACTAAATATCTCGTGGAGTTGGCCAAGTTGACGAATTTGGTAAGCTTGACGATATATATAGGGAATTTATTAAACTTTGATACTTACCATATAGTACTCTACGTGCTATGTGACTTAGGTTTTGGGTATAATCTTAGAGTGATATATTAAGTAAATAAATATGGAGGATTACCAAATCGACGGATTTGATAAATTTCGATGATTTATTTAAATAATATATTGGGCTAATATTAGACCTATAGATTGTTTTATTATTCTTTTTCGTTGTGGCTTCTTGTTTTGAGTTGTGTCGACCCTCCACCCGTATGGATACCAAACTCCAAACTAATATGAGAATAATACGAGAAATGGATTTTTGGAAAGTAAAAAGGAATACATTCGGGATTGGGAATATTTGATTTTGAGGAAATGATTCTGAACGAGTTTATATTGTTAGGAGGTGCCGAGTCTGTAGTTGCCGTTATTTGAGTTGCTTTACATCTTACTTCTTTCGATTTCTTTCTGCTGATTGCTGGACTTGAGGTGAGTCATAGCCCCACTTTTACTCTTGAACTTTGTTTTCAATACTTGAGGTGAGAAACGTGCAAATTGCTTTATGTGGACTATTATCGCCTTTGATTTCAAAACTTGCTATGTTTATAGAACCAGGTAGGATTGAGAGCGAGGCCTAGTCAAGAACTAGGTAAGCTATGGAGCGAGGCCTAGTCGAGAACTAGGTAAGCTAGAGAGCGAGGCCTAGTCAAGAACTAGGTAAGCTATGCCACGAGGCCTAGTCTAGAACTAGGTAAGTTGAACATGTAGTATCATTACGCATGTGGGTATGTCGTATCCTTACGCATACAGATTGATTTGATTTGATTTGGTTATTGGACTATAGTGTGCACCTATAGGGTTGGTTAGTTTTGGTTGGTTCGTTTTGGATTGGTTGATTGAGGCCTAGTCTAGCTAGCAAGCGTTTTGCGTATATGTCCACTTGATTCAGTTATGAATTTAAACCTATGATCTCACCAGCGAAAGCTGACTTTTATCGCGTTTTCTTAGGTAATTAAGTGATGCCCTTGGATGCTTGGATTGGAGGCTTGGCTTTGGCACCTGGTTTATGGATCTATTTTCGAAAACCCTGATATATATTTGTGGACCTACATTTATTTCTTTTGGGCCTTACTTTGGATAAATTTGGGATAAATGTAAACTTTAAACCCCGTTTTGGTTGTGTTTTTCTTATGTTTACTTTATCTCATTCTTTCATAACTTGGAATGAATACCAATCCCCCGTAACACCCCGAAAGCTTGTTGAGTCTTCCGCTGTACCAAATTTTGGGGGTATTACATGTTTCACTAAATGATTAATGTTGTTCCATTTTGTAAGAGATTTCAAGGTATGTTAAAAGCGTGCTATACTTACAAATACTTCCCCATCTTAAAATAATAGTTCACGTTTCTTTTATTAGTTGTCTCAAATTAATTGCCTACTATTAAAAATAGATGAAAAGTTTAATTGAGTTTACCATGTTAGACCTACTTGAAATGATTATTACAAAGTTTAAAGAAATAATTAATTAATTGTTAAAGGTAAATTATCATTCTGCAAAACGTAAAAAAGTGAAAACAGTTAGTATTTTTTTTTTTTTTTTTTTTAAATTGTGTGTATTTTGTTAGTGAACAATTATTTTTTGAAAGATGAAGTATAAAACTTGATTAATACACTAACTTGGGTTTTAACCAAAACCTTTTTAAATGACAAACTTTTTTATTTGGCCCAAACTTTTACACCCTTTTGGATTTTTGGGCCCTAGTCTAGTCAAGGCTTTGATAGTTTGATGTAGGGGTGAGCAATCCCGACTGACGACCGAGGCCCGATTTCGACCGAATGCTACTCGGGTCGGGACTTGGTTCGAGTTTTCCATGATCTCGGGACTCGGGTCGGTACGATTCGGGCCAAAAACCGTGAAAACGACCAAAAGAGACCGACACCAACTAAACCGAAACCGAACCGACCAAAACCGACTACTATCGGGTCGGGAATTGTTTACGGTTTCACCTCAGTCGAGATCGGGATCGGGTCGGGATCGGCCCGATGCAGCCCTAGTTTGATGTACCTCTAATCTGCACAATTGCACAAAAAATGTACACCGTTGTTTTGGCTTTGAGTTTAGGACCGCCAATCCGCCATTGTTGAAGACTAGAAGTCTTGAAAGTCCACCTTGGCTGCTCTCATTTTACCTATGTGTATTATGAATTTGGAACTATACATTTTATATTGAATTACTATAACTTCAGGATTAATTCCATAAAAATGAAGTTGCCTTCATAAGTTGCCTGCTAATGTTATCAAGTGACCAAATCAGAAATGGTACTATATTCCGTATTTGCATCTACACTTGGCACATGAACATTTAAATATGCTAATACAAACACTGTGAACATTTAAAAGCTATTCACAGTGAACGGTTGGGAGAGTGTGAACTTAAATGCTAGCTAGGTAAATTAAATATTTGCATGTATATATAATGTTAGGAAACACAAACAAATTCAATAACCATTTGCTCAGAAGCACCATTTGTCATGGCCAAAAATAGAGATGGTAATCTTCACATTGCAATGCTTCCATGGCTAGCCTTTGGTCACATTATTCCATTTCTTGAACTTGCAAAGCTTATGGCCATCAAAGGCCATAAGATTTCCTACTTATCAACTCCAAGAAACATCGATCGCATCCCTCAAATACCGAAATCCTTAACGTCTTCCATCAAATTCGTCAAAGTCGATCTACCAAAAGTTGAAAATCTTCCTGAAAACGCCGAATCCACTAAGGATTTACCATTAAACAAAGTTAAGTACCTCAAAATTGCATGTGACGGGTTCCAGGAACCCGTCATGGATTTTCTTAAAACCTCATCTCCAGATTGGATCATATATGATTTTGTTACGTATTGGTTGGGGCCATTAGCAGCACAACATGGCGTTCGGACGGCCTATTTTAGTGTTTTTCCAGCAGTAATTCTCGGACATGCAGGATACCCGGAGGCCATGATGCATGCACATGCAACACTAGAAGATTTTACCAAGAAACCGAGTTGGGTGACGTTTGAAACCGATGTTCGAGCGAGTCTTTTTCAGCTTTCGAAGTATCTAAGCTCCGATGATGGTAATGTAAAGATTACAGACTCGTATCGACTTGGAGCCACTATCCACGGCTGCGATGCAGTGTTTCTTAGAAGTAGTCTAGATTTCGAGCCAGAATGGTTAAACCTCCTTAACCAGCTTTACAAAAAACCCGTCATTCCAACAGGGCTTTTACCCGCAACAACGGCTGCAGAGATTGATACAAATTGGCAGTTTACGAAAGAGTGGTTAGATAAGCATGAAAAAGGTTCTGTTGTTTATATTGCTTTTGGAACCGAAACTAAACCTAATCAATACGAGTTAACTCAGCTGGCGTTAGGTTTAGAGCTTTGTGGTTTACCGTTTTACTGGGTGTTAATTGATCAACGTGGGTCATCAGATAATGAAGTTATTGAGTTGCCAAATGGGTTTGAGGAGAGGACACGTGGACGCGGTGTGGTGTGTAGGACTTGGGCACCACAGTTTAAGATACTGAATCATGACTCAGTGGGCGGGTTATTAATACACTCGGGTATGAGTTCAGTGGTGGAAGGGTTTCAGCTCGGTAAACCACTTGTGTTGTTGCCATTCATGGCGGACCAAGGGATTATTGCAACTTATTTGGTGGAGAAAAAGATGGCATATATGGTTCACAGGGACGATATGGACGGGTCATTTGAACCCGAAACGGTGGCTGACTCACTGAGACTTGTGTTTGTGAAAGAAGAGGGTAAAATGTATAGAGAAAAGGCTAAAGAGTTGATGGCTTTGTTTGGTGACAGAGATGTTCAGGACAAATGTGTAGATGACTTGGTGCATTTTCTTGAAAACTCCTCAAAATAGTTGTTCCATAAGGTTAAAGCCAACTACACAACTCAAACATTGATCTACTACAAAAACGACGATGCTTATGATGGTAAAAAATGTTCTTTAGTATCAAAGGGCTTTGGCCTAGTAATTAGTTTGATTAGTTTCAATTTCTTTTACTATGTTGTGTATCTGTCTTTAAGGATTCAGCTATTACTATGATGTATTCATCATTTAATATAAGTTTCGTGGGCTGTGTTTGCACAGCCCGAAAGCCTTCCTAATATGCTATACAAAACACATACGAAATTGATCAAGCATCAAAATGGCCAAGTAACAAATCTGTTTTGAGTCTACTCAGGAGAATAAGCCTTGCTGCCTGTGTTTATTTCATATGGATTGAAAGATATAAGAGGTTATTTGCTAATGAAAGAAGAGATTGGGAGATTGTTCTTAAAGCTGTGATCAATACTATTAGACTTAAACTGTCTAGTTTGATGGTTAAAAGCTCTGCTCAGGTAGAGAGAATTGAGGTAATATGGATCAATATAGTTTTTGACTAATGGGCAGTCTTGTGATCAATTCTGATGTATCCTGGTTATTATTTGATTATAATATAGTTCACCATTTTTACCCAAGGAAAAAAAAAAAATAAAAAAAAATCCAAGTATATTGGTTCAAGTCGAAATTTCATATTATTCAGTCATCAATTTATTAATGATCTACAAATATAGATTCTTATTCATAGCTGCTTGAGGAATTTTGCACTTGCAAATAACACAAACAATGTAGTGCAAAACTTATATCTAGATATCACACTTGAGCCATAGGGGTTCATCAAATTGACCCAACAACTTATCTCCCACACCATCCAAACACACACTCCCCATCTCACTTTCGACTCCGGGGTGCCACGCTGGCGTCCCGTTCTCATATCCGCTCCACGTCAGCCTCTTTCTCTCGCTACCATCCAAACGAGCCACGTACAAGTCTCCGTATGGCTGAAACTGATTAGGCAATGATACTGGATCCGCAGTCACTCCACCTATATTCGAGGTAAACAACAACCACTCACCATCCGCACTAAAACACACGTGGTTAATCCTCTCCCTATCAACCTCATCCGACCCTTCCTCTCCAGCTACGTATAACCTCCTTACATCACTTCCATCCGGACACATAATGTATATGCTAAAAGCCTCGGTGTTTGTTGGATTGTGTCGGTTTGATGAGAATGCAATGAGCTTCCCATCTGGTGACCAACTAGGCATTGTGTCGATCCATGGCCCATTTGTTACTTGACGAATTCCTCCCTCTTTTTTAAACTCTCCTTCAACGGCGTCTAATATGTAGAGGTTTTTGTGGCCCGACCGGCCTGATCTAAAGACCAAATGTTTTCCATCAGGTGAACATGATGGAAAAGCATTGTTTCCTGTTTCTTCCTTAGTGAGGACCTTGATTTCGGGCTTGAGATCATCTTCTAATGAAAAAGAGACCCTTGCAATCTGCACGGTCTTTTTGACAGATTTGAATATTGGCCCGATTGATGTGAAGATCACGTTCTTCTCAGTAGGACTCCACGAATAGTAGAACAATGTTCGTCCCTGTTAAACAAGCTACTTTGGTTAAACATTATAATCCTACTTGTCACTACATCAACTTCTATGAGTACTTAAAATAAAAAGTCACAAACATCCTAAAATTGCTTATCTATTACGTTAAACGCAAAAATGCATAATCAATACTAATAAGCAATTGTAAATACCCTCAAAGTTCATAGTTTCATCAGCTAAAATTTATTTTAACATTTGTCTTAAAGTGACTTAAGCTGTGATACATTGACATTTATATGTTTACTTAAGGGATATATAATAACATCTAGTAACAAATAAGTAATTTTTTAAAGATGTTATGCAATCTACTTTGTTTAACACTTGTCTCATTTTGATAACTTACAAAATGTGTTTTGCATTTTTTCCACTTTTAAGTAAAGAAGACAGAAACACATGTAACACATATATGGCATAAGCAAGCACAAAATAACAAGTAGAATAAACCAATCTAGCATATATTTTAACTTATCATTATCACCTTGGATAATGTCCATCTTTTTGACCCATCTGACTTCACCACATCAACACCAGCATTCGCGTTGAAATCAGGATTAAAAGCAATAAGATCACCAGCAGGAGACACTGCTGGAAATGACCCATTCAGCCTCAACATTCTAAGACCTTTAATAGGTGACAAAACCGGGTTTAAATGCGGAATTAGGGACTCGCCATCACCCGATTCGCCTCTAAATCTGTGATACCCGACAAAACCCGAGTCTGGAGATACAAAAGGATTATAATGATGAATATTTGGATTTGAATGTTTGGTTACCGGATAAAAGGCTTTGGACTCTATGTCGAATATTTCGATATGTCTATAGTTACTGTCCTTCCTGCGAGTTGCAACAGCAACTCGCTGGAAGGACATAGCCGCTGGTGTAAAGCAATGTACACCAGGCGGCGATATACGTGTAGGAGCGGGTGGTGGAGTGTCTAGATTTTTGGGTAAGTCGACCCTGAAAATACTCCACCACCCGTCTTCAGATTGTCGGTGAAAGTAAATTGTGTCGTCACCCGACCATGTAGGCCAGCCACCTCGTGAACAAACAACGTATCGGTTTGTGGGGTCCGATTTTCGGAAAACAACTATATCGGTTTCAAGATGGTGAAACTCACCACCCCATGGTCGTGACCCGTATGACGCAACGGCGATAAGTTCGCCAGAGAGTGAAACGGATGGACTGTAGTCGACACAACCGTAAGGTGTCAAACGAGTTACGGTTGTGTCACCTTTTACACTGTTGAGGTCAGCAATGTAAAGTGCCGACCAACTTTTAAAAGGCTGGTCGGACTCTTCGATCATGAGCTGAAATAAAGTATAAATGACCGTCTTTAATAATAGGACGGTCATGAAAAGGACTTGTTGGAGCACATGGTAATGCGTCCGAGTCTAGGTAGATTTTGGGTGACCCAGTTCGTTCAGAAATGTAGACCAGACGACATTTGTCATCGTCTGGTCCCACAAACTGGGCATTAAAGTTGACAGAAACACTGTCTGTGAGACGGGTTTCTGTTAGAGGTGAAGACGAGAGTTCGTCAAGGTTATGAGGTAATTGAACCGAGAAAACATCAAACCCGTAGTGCGGGCGACCGACAGTGGTGAAGATGATGGTTCCGTTAGGTGTGCTCATTGTCGTGTGATGGTTATTCACTTAAATCGGTGGATAAGGATTGTGATTTGAGAAAAAAAAAGGAGGAGTATTTATAAAGGAAAATGACACATAGTAGTGAGTGTGCATACAGAATTCAATTTACGTTTGTCTTTGTCTACCTTTTATTTCCTAACACTTTCTTAACTAACAAACAAAAATATTTTGCTTGTAGGACAATGCATATGAATGGCATATTCGAGTTTTCACACTAAGATTGGTTTTAAATCATCTTCACACATACTTAAACCGGCTAAATGTTTTCGTTTGATGAGGTTAGCGTAATCACTTCAAAAACTAAGGTTGGTTTGAAATCATCGTCACACATACTTAAACCAGATAATTATTTTCATTTGATGAGATTAGCGTAATCACTTCAATTTAGAGTTGTTTGCGCCTAATAGAATTTAAATCTGGTACCTCTCACATTATATTTAATAATGATAATAATCTTAGACTATTTTTTCAGAATTTTGATTGATACCATTTGTTATGTATTTTTTCTGATTACAAATTTAAGTTGACCGAATTAAGGCATATGTCTTATTTGATGCATAGATAAATCAATTGGTCTGAAAATAGTAAAGGGTAGACCATGAAATGCTAGAGGAGATGAATGATGAATATTTGTTGAAAAGCTAAAGAATTGGGTTATCACTCCTATTTATAGAAAAAATATATGGATATATAAATCCTAACCCTCATTGATAAATTTTTTGTAATCTCAAATCTATATTTGTAAATATAGAATAGGAGATAGAGGTAGAGATAGAGGGGGACTTATACAACCTCGGTCTCGATCTCAATCTCCGGATGTTTGCTTGTTCTTTGTTCTGATCTTCCTTAGCGGGAAGGCACTAACGAGAACAAGCAAACACTTTATTTCATACCGTTTGTAGCGATTGTATGTATAGATAAGAAACATGGCTAATCCATTATTGACATCTCTTTTATCATTAGGCTTGTCAGTTGTTTTTATTCTAGCTGTTGTTGCTTGGGTCGCTAAGGATGCAAGTTTGGATGATATTCATTTTATGAACACCAAGGCACTTAAAACCATGTGCAAAC
This sequence comes from Artemisia argyi, assembly GCA_030686995.1. Lineage (NCBI taxonomy): Eukaryota > Viridiplantae > Streptophyta > Magnoliopsida > Asterales > Asteraceae > Artemisia > Artemisia argyi. The sequence goes on from CM060680.1 coordinate 30,384,183, forward strand.
CAACCGAGTATAAAGATGCGTGTTATGAGGCCTTAGCCGATGTGTCCAAGGACACCTCATCGACCAAAAAGGACTACATATTCGCGAGCTTTAATAGTACCATTGTTGAACTCCAAAAGGCGATTTTAAATATTTCTTGTAATAGAAAGGGTTTACATGGTCGAACAGATGTTTATGCAACACACGCTCGTGCAGACCTTCTAAATTGCGAGAAATTGTTGAGTCATGCCGTATGCGACCTGCAACATGTTGTCAAGGTTGCAAATAAGACAAAAACTAAAAAGTTGATCAAGCAAGTTGATCCCATCCTTGTGTGGCTCACCGCGGCTCGTGCATACCAAACAACATGTGTTGACGAGATCACAGATGAGAAACTAAAAAAGGACATCCAAAAGACATTAGATGCCGCGAACAAACATACATTTAACTCTGAAAAGATCATCTACAATGTGCCTAAAATCCTCAAGGACTTTGGGTTGGATTTGAGTGACTATAAACTCCCACCGATTGGACACCGTAGGCTCCTAGACGAGGGCGAGGAGCTTGACCAACAAGGTTACCCTTCGTGGGTTGCAGCTAATGACCGCAGGATTCTTGGTGGTGATTCCAAAGACGAAGATGATGATCATGATGACAAAAAGTCCAAAAAGGATGATCATGTACCCAAACCTAAGGATTTCTTTAAATCCCCTGAACCCGAACCTCTCAGAAAGGATGTGAAACCTGACGCGGTTGTGGCTCAAGACGGAAGCGGTCAATTCAAGACCATTAGAGAAGCACTCGATAATTATCCTCGTAACCTTAAGGGACGATACATCATCTATATTAAATGTGGTGAGTATAATGAACAAATAATCGTCAACCGACAACACCACAATGTTTATATGTACGGAGACGGTAAAGACAAAACAATTATAAGCGGCAACGCAAACCATGGGGTTGCGGGAATCACAATTTCAAACACGGCCACATTCGTTGCAGAAGGTGAACGTTTCATGGCAAAAGGTATAGGCTTCAAAAACACAATAGGGCCTCGAGGGGGCGAAGCAGTAGCCTTCAGGTCTGAATCACCACATACAGTTATGGTTGATTGCAGCTTCGAGGGTTACCAAAACACATTATACTACCACACACATTACCAATTCTATAAAAACTGCGAAATATCAGGGACAGTAGACATCATCTTCGGAAGTGGACGGGCTTTCTTCCAAGACACAAAAATTTATATTAGAAAACCGCAAACCGGACAAAGCAACACAATCACAGCTGATGGAAGAATGAAAACCGAAGAAATGGGAGGTGTTGTGTTACACAACTGCAAAATTAAGGCTGCTTCAGAATTGAAGTCAGCTAAGGGACAATTTAAAACATACCTCGGGCGCCCTTGGAAGCAAGAGGCAAAAGCAATTGTGATGAAATCAGAACTTGGGGACGTAATCCAAGCAGGAGGATGGACAGCATGGGAGACTCCAGACGAGAAGGACTATCACGAGACGTGTATGTTTAGGGAGTATGGCAACAAAGGACCAGGGTCGAATACTGATGGTCGTGTAACATGGTCGGGTTATCAGGTTATTGAAGATGAGGATGAGGCTGAAAACTTTAGTTCTGAGAAGTTTATAGATGCTAAATCTTGGGTGCCTCTAACTGGTGTTCCTATCAATCTCAAGCTTTAAATTATGATTAGTTCATTGCTATTAAATTGTTCATGTTGATTGATTGATATCAGTATTTATATGGTCCATTTATTCATGTAAATTGTCTAGCAATCTTTAAATTATTAGTTAATTGCTATTAAATGGAAATGAAGCTCGTGTACGTACGATGAACCAACATCGATCAACACGTTGTAGCTGAACTAATGGAGAACCTGTGCAAAACCTTAATCGATAACTAAACATGAAAATTAAAGATATATCATTACCAACTTTTTACTAGAAAAAACATAGTAGTCTAACTATCTAGCTTCAGTCATAACAAATATTTAAAAAATAAAATAATATGTCGTTGTTAGAAGTGAATTCTGAGCCCACAAATTATAAGGTGTTATACTTTTTGAGGCTCCTAAAACTTTCACGTCATATGCAATTGCACACCTCGCACGCCTTCGTATACAGCTCTGTTAACTAAAACGGACAGCTAAAAATATGCAAACCATGCATAACACTATTATCTAGTATCTCATGTCTTAACCATAGCATCTACAATACTTGATATCTTAGACCACAAAACAGATAAGTTGGCAAAATAATTGCACCAATATGAACTGAAATAAAGCAACAACAAGTAGGATATGAATACACATGTCTGAATTGCTGATTATATAATTAATCTACATATATACTTAACCAATGTTGAATCTATATATTTTAGTCATGGACTGACTAAAAGCATGCTACAATTGTTATCTCAAAAGCTCAATGATTGGTTAACATGCGTGCTTCAAAAGAAGAAAAAAACAAGCACCACTAGCTAAAAAAAAATATACATATTATATTTAGTTGATTTATGGTCTTTCTATTTATTTTTAAATTTTTTGATATAAGAAATGTTTCTATTTGCTGATATCAGAAATGGGAATGAGACTGCTTTTATTCGTGGAAACTCAATTCTCTTCTTATTAATGGCTCGCCATACATGCTACTAGAACGCTATCATCTATATATATGTACCGGCCTGCATAATACCCGTGGTCTGATTTTGTTGGTAAATTTGTCATTAGGACGGTTCACGCATCAGTTAAGCAGAAGTTAGCTTCTTTAGGTGTGCGACCTTGCTTGTACATGAAGCTTATTCAGCTGCTGTCTATATAAGTACAATAATGTTCACTTTTTTAACTTTGCTCATTAATCAAACCTTAAGTATGATCATTTACCATTGTAACTATATTTGCAGTTTCTTGGTAGCATACCTAACTACCTATATTTTTGTAATTTTGAAATAAGTTCCTACTACCACTACCACTACCACCTTTCCTACCACCATGTATGGATTTTCTTGTATATAAAGAGATTGGGAATAACTCACAAATAAGCCTTTAGGATTATATTCGTGCTAACTCCACTCAATGGCATACAACTTTTCTATGTCAATACAAATTTTGGCATCTTGTTTGTGCCTTTATATTTGTTACACCCAAGCAAGACACCATCGTCATCATGACCATGAACATAAACACAAGCATCATTCACCTCCACCCATGCCTTTGCCTTCACCTTCACCTTCAACTTCGTCGCCTTCACCTTCGCCTTCGTGTTCACCTTCACCTTCACCTTCACCTTTTCCATCACGTTCACCTTTGCCTTCACCATCATCTTCACCTATGAATGTCCCCTACGATATATGTGATGGTGATGGTATATTTGATGTTAGAGATTTTGGAGCTATAGGAGATGGTGTAGCCGATGAGACTAATGCCTTCAAGGAAGCATGGGACTCGGCATGTCAATGTCAAGCAAATTCACCTATTTTCTTGGTTCCTCATGGCTATTCGTTCGTCTTACAATCCACCATTTTCACTGGTCCTTGCCAATCTCCATTAATATTTCAGGTTACGTACCTTCATCTTTTTGTTACCTATGACGTACACATGTATGTTCATATCTACTTGTCATACTGGTACAACTTCCGCTATGTGACGAGTAACTTAAATCCAATCAATCATATTGTTTCATATGAGTATTTATGAGAACAAAATATATTATGACCAACTTAGTGGGAAATGTATATCACGTACATATTAGACATGCATATAAGTTGAAACTTTTCACTAACATTCTATCTATGATTATTCAAAAAAAAAGGTTGATGGGACAATGATGCCTCCGGATGGACCCGATTCATGGCCAAAGTATAACAGCAGACGCCAATGGTTGGTGTTTTATAGAATCAACCAGATGACTCTTCAAGGGTCTGGTCTTATCGATGGCCGAGGACAACAATGGTGGAATCTTCCATGCAAGCCTCACAAGGTACCTTTTATACTACTTATTTGTATATACATATAGTATTTGATCTTAGAATTTATTCACCTTTTTATTGCCACTTTCCCGAAATATCTAATGTACATGTAAATACCACGATACAGGGTCCAAACGGCTCAACTTTACCCGGACCATGTGATAGCCCAACAGTGAGTGTTAATCATATTCATACCAATGATTTCAATCTTTCATATATACTATATACAATGATCTATTTCTTGTTACCTTCGTGACATGAGCATATGTTTTATTGTAACTAATGTTAGGCCATACGGTTCTTTATGAGCACGAATTTGACGTTGCAAGGACTTAGGATCAAGGATAGCCCAATGTTTAACGTGAAGTTCGATGGCTGCAGTAATGTTCTTATTGAATCCATTTCCATAATAGCTCCAGAACTCAGTCCCAACACAGACGGAATCCATATTTCAAACACCAATAATGTTCAAATCTACAACTCAATAATCTCCAATGGTACATATATCTTCAACTTTTCACTCAATTAGTCCAATATATATATTGTACGTCATGACGACTCAACGTACATTGTGAATTTGATTATATTTAGGCGACGACTGTGTGTCAATTGGATCGGGTTGTTATGATGTTGACATAAAGAACATCACTTGTGGACAAGGCCATGGAATCAGGTATATATATACATATACAAGTATATTTGTGACAAACATTATATTGATGAATTTGTATGTCTTATACAACATTATTAGCTTTCTATATGGTATTAATACACTTATATGTGATTCAGCATAGGGAGTTTAGGCAACCACGATTCACGGGCATGGGTTTCAAACATCACAGTAAGGGACTCAACAATAAAGCAATCTAAAAATGGACTTAGGATCAAGACATGGCAAGGTGGCTATGGAGCCGTAAATGGAGTAAAATATGAAAACATACGGATGGAAAACGTAAGGAATCCAATCATAATCGACCAATTCTATTGCCTAACAAGAAAATGCTTGAACCAAACATCCGCGGTAGTGGTTTCAGACATCGAGTACAAGGACATAAAAGGTACATACGACGTGAGAAGCCCGCCAATGAATTTTGCTTGTAGTGATTCGGTTCCATGTAGAAACATAACATTATCGGAAGTAGAGTTGCTCCCGGTTGAAGGAGAGATGATACTAGATGCATTTTGTTGGAATGTGTACGGGGAGATGGAGACGATGACCATCCCACCTGTATCGTGCCTATTAGACGGCACTCCGTGATCAAAAAGTTATAGATATTATTAAGTTTCCAATTCGTATAGATGTACCCGGTCACTTAATGTCATGTGGTAACTGGTAACTAACTTAAATAATCTTGTTATTCATTCATCTTCCGTATATTTGAAGAGATGAAATAACATGATTATCTGGTATTAATGGTTGTTATTGTTAGTTGTATGTTTAGTATAGGCCCAAATGTACCCGAGTGTCATTAGTTAGGGTTTACACATTATATGTATTGTTCGGTTTATTGAATCTACTACGTGAAATTGCATACCCTTTTGTCTTCCGCTACGCTTGTTTACTGTGATAATGTCAATGCTGTATACTTGTCATCTAACCCGGTTAAGCATCAACGAACCAAGCATATAGAGATTGTATCACTTTGTTCGAGATTTGGTTGCTGCTGGTTAGGTTAGAGTTCTTCATGTACTTTCACGTTATGTGGATATCGTCACCAACGGTTTACCTTCAGCTTTGTTTGAGGAGTTTCGTACCAGTTTGAGTGTCCGGTGTCCTCCCCTTAAACTACGGGGGAGTGTTAGTCGTATTTTTAGCATAGGACCGAATGTATTTGTATGGGCTAAAGCTCGAGTATCGTTAGTTAGGGTTTACACACTATATGTATTTTTCGGGTTATTAAATGAAACACGAAACACTTTACCATCTTACAGTTATATAGTACGATAGTTAGCTACCGTGTTAGCAGTGAAAAAAATCATGCTAGGTGCATAGACCATTAACTTATATGCATGATTATATGTGTACATATACGTACAAGATCATGGATCAATACTATTTAATTGATCCAAAGGCTTTGTCCAAAACCGCAATTAAACATGATGATTTAAAATAACCTGTAACGACCTAGCTTTAATTTCTATGATTTTTTCATCACTTTCGACCACTTGAAGTAAAATTTAACAAATATCTTCAACAAAATTTCATATATTGTCAATATTTTGATATTAGAAATGAATTTTGAGGTGACAACTATATAAAGAGAGAGATATATATTTTGAAGCCCTTAAAACTCTCAGACCCTATGAGGTAATACACCTCACACATCTTCGTATACGGATATCTCATATTCACTAACTTAAACGCAGTCTATCATATTGTCACACCAACTTTCGTCAATTAGTTGTCACATAGCACGATTTGATAGAATAGCATGACTAGCTTGCACGTATGAACATTTATTTAACTTGAATACTAGTTATTAATTGGTAAATGATTAATGGTTGATATTTTAGTACGATAGTTAGCTACCGCATTAGCATTGGGAAGCTGCCACTAGATATCCATTTTAAGTGTTTAGTGGGTTTTATTTGGTGTAACTCGACTTTGGAAATTGGAAGCTAGTAGTTTACATGTTATTAGTTTAATGAAAGTGTGATGTTGTGCTATATTAAATTAGTGGATGAGATGAATGTTGGCCGGTGGAATGTTGCGGCAACTAAAAAGTGCAAAGGAACATAGCAAATCCACTATGTCTTTTCGCCGTTTGATTATACTCGTAAATAAGGCCAAAATTTTTATTATATTTTTAGCGGATGAGTTATTTTAGACATCATTAAAAATATTAAGATTAAAGGATTAATAATAAACACTCGTTTTTAACTAACAAAAAACAATCACTTGCATCCCTCTCATTTTTTTATTTTTTTTTATTATTATTATTTTTTATTTTTTTTTTTAACTTAAACATACAATGAAGAAAACTAACATCCATACATAAAGTTCTTCAAGAAAAATGACATCCCAACTGAACCCCAAAGTGTTTGAAAATGCATAACGGGTAACCCAATAAACTACTTGATTTCTTTCTCGATTAACCCACGAAAAGAATATATGCATATTTTTTTTCCCAACAATTAAACCCATTTTCACCATTTTTTAAAAAATAACATATCTCAAAACCGTTAATCATTAGGCAAAACTAATTACACGAAACATTTAATTATCTTTTAATAGAGAAACACTTTTATATATTTTCGACAAACTTTTTTTTGTTTTCTTTTGGTTTTTTTCAGTACAGGAAGCTGCATGATATATCACATGTGATATAACACTAATATGTAAGTTCGAACACTCAATATTCTGTGTAAAATAGGAATAAGTATTTGTGTAGTATTTCAAATGATAAACTGGTTTTGCATTTAAAAGTACAAATTTGTAGCTTTTTAACCGTATATCATACATCATTTTTGAACTTAAACTTACCGATTGTTGTTATATCACATGTGATATATCAAGTTTGAATATCATTTTTTTTCCTATTCAACTTCTATTAATAAAACGTATTAATTTATAGGTGCTAATATTGTGTATGATATATGGTTGGAAACTAAGGATGTGTATCTTTCAATGCAAAGATAGTGAATCTTTTGAAGTTCTATACAAATACTTATGCTTATTTTACGACAACATGTTAAGTGTTTGAACTTACATTGGTGTTATATTACATGTGATATATCAGACGAGTTATACCATAATAAAATGAGTAAATTGTTAAACGTTAAAACCCCGTACATTATATTTTAGTGTATTAGTTACCACTATTTGTAGATTACAAACGTATATAATGTTAACCCTAATGGACCCTAAGCCCACAGACTGGGCCTGGGCCAGCTTATTCTATCATCTAATACTCTCTCGCAATCCCAGATGCGAAGTCGTGGAAGCCCGGATTGAACTAAAAAGCTAAAAACATTAAAGCCATAATAAATTTTTGATGAAGACATCCAACAGCAAACAGAAGCAAATCTTCAAGCAGCAGCATGCATAAACACGTACAAACCGGATAAACAAAAGTATCCTTATCAAACCGGATAAACCAAATCATCCTTACCAAACAGTTTAAACCAATGTATCATTATTTTTATTTTTTTCTAAAGAAGATTTTCTAAGATATTAATTTTAAGGAAAGAATGAAAATAAAATGGCCAGACGACAATAGGCTGCCATAAACTAAGATGAAAATAAGAGAGTAAAATTAAACAAATAAACATGAGGAGAAAAAATGGAAACTCGTCAACGGAAACGGAAAGAGAGGGATTTGAACCCTCGATAAGAATAACTCGTACAAGGATTAGCAATCCGCCGCTTTCGTCCACTCAGCCATCTCTCCCAATTGAAATCGATAATTACTATGTTACATTAAACATCAAGTAAGGATTAAAGAAAGTATTTCTTACACATTCTTTATCGTTATTATATAATTAGCAATTCAATTTAAATGCTCGAAAGATCCAAATAGAAAGATAAAAAAAGAACACATTCTTTCTTTTGTTTTGTTCGAAGTGCCTTTTGGGCCTGGCCCGGTCAATACCCAACTAGACCTTTTTTTGTTCCAACGTCCCTTTATTTATAGGCAACATACTGTAATATAAATAGCCAATTTGGTATCTATATAAGAATATCCGTTCTGGGGTTTATATATACCTATATTTTTTGTTATGGCTATGTTAAGTTTGAGTTGAGGCTTTAAGCGGAGAGGGAAAAAAAAAAGATAAAAACAAACTATTTAGGAAAAGAAAAACGCCTGGAATGAGATTATTCAATATGTAATTAGCTTTAAAAAAATAAAATAGAGTAATAGTGGAATCATTGGCTGGGATTGCTAAGAGATCATTAGGGTGAATAAAATTGACGGTAAATTGAAACATAAAAAGGAAAAAGAAAGGTATAAAGGAAGAGATATACAGATTCATGACGGGACCAAGAATAAAAAAGGAGGCTTAACTTAGCCATTTAGGTCTGAGGATCAGACTCAAGTTTGATACCATGTTAAATGTTAGAACCCCGTACGTTATACTTTAATAGTTACCACTATTTATAGATTACAAACGTAGCATAATGATAACCCTAATGGAGCATAAGCCCACAGACCGGGGTTGGGCCAGCTTATTCTATCATCAAAGTAGTTTTGATTTGCACACCAAATCTTTTTCACCAAATTGGCTTTTAGGCTTAGATGAGTGACGAGTATAGCAGTGTCATCCGAAATATAATCATAAAATATAATCATCATAAAATATAATCAAACTATAATCATCCGAAAGGATAGCTACATCTCTACAAAATTTATACTATTTATTTTCTTAATATTAAATGGTGTGACAGTGTCACCCTCTAATTCCCCATGCGCCTCTTCTTTCTCCTTCCCTCCATCCTTTGTCAGATTCATCTTTTGTTGTTCTTCTTATATAAAAACACAGACAAAAACCATAAATAAAAACACAACATGGATGTCTGTTCTCCATCCTTAAATGTCAGATCAAGAATTTGCTAAGCTTGTTAATCGTATGCGTCCAACCAGGTAATAAATTAAATTGGAAAGTGGGATTTTTGTTTTTATGTGTGTGTTTGTGTTGATCGGTTAGACGACCAAAAGCAAAAAAAGGGACAATCCATTGCCGACCGATTCACCGGATGACCGACTGATGTATCGGTAGACCTAAACTCGACCGGTATTACTGCGCTGAGCTTTCTCTCTCTAAGACTACTCCCAACCATAACTTGCTAGTATTGACCACAACAACGACTGTAACTTTTTTCTTAAAAAAAAAATAAATAAAAATCATTATATGTTTAAAATGACACCGTAATATATGTACCTAGTAACTATAAGTCAACTTGTTACTTGCCAAGACTTCACCAAAATAAAATGAGACTAGTGTATGCCATGTGAAATTAAAACAAAAAAACTTGAAATATTATCATAACTTAATATCTTTACACGTGTTGTTATTGCTTTAAACATCCCAACTAAAAACGTCTGGTAAGATCAACACATTTTGTTACCCATAATCTTTAAGATCTTCTTTAAGTAGGTCTCGGGTAGGTTCTTTTTGTTAAATGTTACGTATAAACATTAATATGTAAATGTCTAGTATCAAACTCGAGACCTCGGGATTGCACACTTTACAAACAAGAATAATGTAAAATAAATACATATATGTTAAATGTATCGTATATGTATATTTATAAACACTTAATGGACTAAATGGTCGTTAGTTATTAACCGTATGGACTAACTATCGTTAGTAATGAAAGATAAGGACTAGAGTGTAACTTGGGAGTCAAGAAGGTTCTGGAACACCCCTAGGGGTCCATGGCCGGTCAAACAAGGGCAGGAGAAGCCCAACCCATGTCCAACTTGTCCTCCAAGATTCATCTAGTATATATACAAGGTCAAGGGTTAGGGTTTCACATCTTTTGTGCACACACACAAACCCTAAAATCTTTTCTCTCCTTGTTTCTTTCTTGGCCGATCATCCAACCCCCCCTCCTAGGGATCTTGGTCGATTTTTTCCAAAGCAAACTAAGTGTTTTGTTTACTTGCATCAAACCTTTATTCGTTGGTAGTTTGTGTGTACAAGAACGAGGTAATTACTTACTTTAGTAATTATCAAGAGATCGATAAACAAAACGGTAAGGGGTTTATCATTGATCTATTTGTACAAGAATCAAGGTTAATTTGAAGTGCATCGGGTACGTTTACTATTTATGTTTTAGTTAATATTTATGTGTTATACTTGATCCTAGCTTCCGCAATACGTGCTATTTAATTGTTAAACTCTAACAGTGGCACCACGAGCCATGTATAACATGTAATTGATTACTAAAACGTAATAAAAATCGGATCTTTAATTATTTTAGATACATGTTTTTTGATCTAGGGTTTTTCCTATCTTTTTAATTAAATTCGAAACCCTAACCCTAATTTTAGGGGGGGTCGATTTTTCCATGAAACCCTAATTAGGTGATGAGGCGAAAAATGGTCCATTTTTAGGGGGTCATTTAAGCCCGAATCCGACTTTATTTGATCAAATATTGCCCTAAATCGTTCCTTTTGTGATTTTAGGTACTTGGAGAGTGAATTCTGGAAAAGAAGCCATTTTGGACGTTTTTGGAGCATAAAAGTGAAGAAAACGGCAAAGTCTCAAATTTCCATGCTGGAACAGTACATTAAGGCGTCAAGAGTTGTTCTTGACGGCGTCAAAGTCCCAAGAATAAAATACCGTAGTTGATGACGGCGTCACATAGGCCGTCATAAGTAGATCAAGGCCGTCCGAGGAAGTATTTGGCGGCGAGATGACGGCGTTACACCCTTGCTCTTGACGCCGTCACCCCTGTTTTACTATATATAGTTTTCTAGTTTTTTACATTAAAAAGAGAAGTTTTGGAGAAACCCTAAAGACGAATTTGGTGCAACTTTTACAGGTTTTTCAAGGGTTCCAAACCCTTGATACCTTGCATTGTAATTGAGATAAGTGTTCTTCTAATTCAATCAATATGTCTATGTGTTGGTTGTCTATATCTTGTTCTTGTCTCAATTCCATTATGCTAGGCTAGATCTCTTTTGTGTTTGCTTAGATCTAATGAAACCTAGATATTGATTATGTGTTGATTACTTGTTTATTCTTGTCTTGGATGAATGATTTTATATGTTAGGCTTAAGAAAACTGGCAGATCTCCAAATGGTAACATGCTTGAACGTCTTAAGAAACATGAACCGAGGCGTACTAGGTCTTTATTGGTTGTATTTAATGCATGAGCCACTGTTTACAATTCCTATAGTTGTGCTGGGTCATGGTGTAGGAGGAGATAAGAGCTCATAGAATTGGGGAGTTATGTATGCCACCCCATGAATGGTATTAAGGAATACAATCCGTCATCCATACAATTATAACAAGTAATTAACGTGTAAAAGATATCTAGGGAGTAGTGAAGTCTAAGTAAACACATTTTCTCCAATTACTGCTCACAACCTTAGTTTAATTAGTTTATTTTCATTTTTAGTATTTTATTTTGATTGCATCTTAGTTTTGGGTTAGTTGAATAGCAACTAATTCCGCCCACTCTTTCAAAACCCCGAGATTTTACTTGCTTTCATAAAAATATAAAAATACAAAAATAATCATCCCTCACCTTTAGAACTAGTAATTTAGGCTTTCTAATCCTAGCGACACTATTCCTAAGCTGAACGATCAATCCCCCGGTACTTGTCACTATACTATACTACAACGATCAGGTACACTGCCTGGTGGGGGTTGTAAGCTTCTCGAGATCCCTCGAGAGGTAAAGCCTGTTGCGATTCCCACGCATCAAGTTTTTGGCGCCGCAGCCCGGGGAATAGTTATTGTCTAGGTTAGGATTTCTTTTTATTAGGTCTACTTGCTAGATTCCTTTCTAGTAAGATTTTATTTTTATTTTTAGGTTTTCTTTAGTCTATCTTTTTCTTTGTGTGTTTGTTCGTAATTTTCATTGACTCTTCCGTTCACCATTATGGAGTACGCGAATCCACCATACCACCAACCACAAAGGCCATTCTACCCTATTGACATCTCGAATTTCAAACAATATCGAGATGAACCCATATATGATGCATGGACTCGTTTTAAAATTTTACTTCGAAAATTCCCTCATCATAGTTTCTCTTTAGTATCCCTAACCCAAACCTTTTACTATTGTGTCAGCCGATGTGACCAAATGTGCATTGATGATTTTGCCAATGGGGGCCCTAGGGAATTAAGTGCTGAAGAAGCATGGGATACCATAGAAGACTGTGCCCAATATTATTATAGAGTAGACAACCCAACAAACAACATCACAAATCAATCAAAAACAAGTTTGAAGGAGCAAACAGGAAGTTTGTCTGGGGATGATTACTCAGGGATACCTGTGTGGATGTCACCTAAAGCCATAGTACAAAACAAACACATAGGTAATCTAGGTACAATGGAGGATGAGGTGGATAATCCAAGCCCACAAAGTACCCCACAAGTCCTACCATCATTTGAGGCACATACACCGCCCGTGACTTACCCGGAAGAAGTAGAAGAGACTATAGGAACTCCAATAGAGGTAAAACCTTTGAACCAAACACAACTAGTGGATATAGGTTTGAATACCTGTAGTGATAACCTTACTCTTAGTTCTAGGGAATTACCTAGTGTTGATGAACCGGAACCTCAATCTTCACATAACTTTCCATCCTTAGATATACATCTAGGAGACAAAAGAGGAGCCGACCCACCCATCAACCCATGTAGTCCGGGTAGTCTTAGGATAAAGGTAGTAGGCTCTAAGCCTTGTAGAGAGGAAGCTGATGTAGGAGTGGAAAATGACCTTACATGCTTACATCACCCATTTATGATTGATCACAAGAAACATTATGGGTTTAAACCGGGTTTATTAGGTCAAGATGGATCCCCAACTAGTAGTCTCTTGAAGTTGATAGAAAATGATCCATTTCTAGGAGAAAATCATAATACACCCATTAACCCGATTGAATTTGGTAAGGTTATGATGATAGGAGCACACCCTTTTGAGTATATAATTCATCAACCACTCTCTCCTCACGAGGCATATTTCCACCCTAAGGGTGTGTATCGCTACTTCCACCCGCACTTAATCCTAAGTGTAGGGAAAACCTCCCCTATTTCCATTAAATAAGGGTAGAGTCAGGCTCGTGACTCGAACAAAAACAAGCGCTTCTTGGGAGGCAACCCATGTTTTGTGTGATTTTATTTGTTTGATTGTTATTTGCTTCCGTATGCATGTTTTATTTTTATTGTTGGTAGATCATGTTTTTCAATTAAAATGTGGAAATACTTTACTATGTTGTTTGGCCTAGTCTTAACTCCAACCTAAAAGTATTTTTGCAAAAGATAAGTGTAAGGGGAAAACCTAATTATGTTTTTAAGAAACAAACCGATCATGATTCTCCACAATATTAAATGAGCATGTATATTCGTATTTGTTAGAGTCAAATGCTTGTATTGAGTCATAATGAAGTTTTGCAGGATTTTCCAGGAAGTAGGACCAAGTTTTTCCAGAAATTTTCCGGAAACTTAACATAAGAATTTCTGCAGGTCCATTCTGACGGCGTCATAGGATTACTCTTGACGGCGTCAGGAGTTAAAATCTGGAAATTTTACCGGTTTTGTTTTTCTAACGGAGTCTTATGGTTTTTGTGAATTATTAAGTTTTATAATCTCCGGGAAATCTGCAAACTTCATTCCACAAGCATTATATCTTATCTTGTTTTCACAGATTTAGTAACTTGTATAGGATACCGCCGATTTTACGCGAGGTTGTCTTGTCTACTTGTTGTCAGGATTTACAGGTTATGTATGACAAGGAGATGATTTATATTCTGGAGGAAGGGAAGCTTTGATTGTTCATTTTCTTGGAGGAAGATCTAACCTGGCCAACCTATAATCCATACCGAGCGAATCAGGGGAGTATTTGATTTCATTCTCTTTACTTTTTCACTTTTACATTCTTTACTTGAACATTGGGGACAATGTTCATCTTAAGTGTAAGGGGAGGGTAAAAAGATGATACCTTACATATGCACTTTCGCTTGAGTTTGTCTTGTTTGATAGTAGATGTGTAATAAAACTATGAGAAATACTTGTTAGTGCAATTTTAGCGCCAAATTTAAAATTTTTTACAACATTTAGGAGTGAAACTTTAGCCATAGCAAGCGTCTCATGGATAGGAGATTGTATGACTAGCACATAACCGTATATTCAGAAAAATTTTCCACCCAAAATTGTGAGGTTCGCCTTTAGATTTGATAGGAAAAGCATTTACTATTAGTGCTTATGAGTGTACCGGTAGCATTTAGATTCTAGAACTTGCGTTAGTGATGCATCCCGAGACCGCTAGTGAGACTACATTCGTGTGGTAGGATTTACTACATGATAAGAGGCATTAGGATCACCCTTGTGTTAAACCCGTATCATAATTACTTGACCATTTAAGTCATATTACTTGGCTAGTTAAGTCAACTAATTTTTCCCACACCCTTAGCGTTGTACTCATTTTTAGTACACGAAACCCTAGTACACCCCTCCGAGCCTATCTTTTCGTTTTTAACTTTAAGCATCTTACTTAAAGGAAGAATTTGTTACACCCCACTTAAATGTACACCCAAATCGCCTTAGCCTTCCGTGTATGCGCTCATTTTTAGTGCATTATTGTTATTTGTTAAACCCTAAGTTAACTTTCTAATTGATTACATGGTTGCTAAGTCGAGTCATATCCTTGTACATATTGTTTTGGGACGATTGGGACTCATGGGTAAGTACTTATTTTATGGAGTAATGGGGAAGAACATAATATTATTACCCCCATATGTACGTTAATCTTAAAAGTGCTCCAAGTGTTTTGATTTTCTTAATTCGAGTCATTAGATTAGTTTAATGTAAAGTATGTAAAGATTCAAGTGTAAGGGGAATGTTCATACCCTTATGATGTATTATTTTGGATGGTAGGGTAAGAGTGTATGCAAAAAAAAAAAAAAAAAAAAAAAAAAAAAAAAAAAAAAAATCGAAAAAATCAAGAAAAAGAAAAAAAAAATAGAAAAAGGAAAAAGAAAGAAAAAACATACGGACTACCATCCCGTTTTTATTCTATGTTTATTTTATGTTTTTGTTATTTTTCATTTGCTAGCTTAAGTCGAGTCTAGTCTTGGCTTAGCAACGCCATCTTATACATGTAATTAACCAAGATTGTTAACTCGCCACCAGTAAAACTTCCTTTATCCAACAAAACCGTGTAATTCATATCCCTATACCTAACGTTACAACCCTTTAAAAGACCTCTTTGATAGTTTATCCTAGGTGCTTACGCCATGTGGTGGAGGTTTGATCCTTTCCCAAGCCTATGGTAATCTATTTTGCTATGACAGGTAGTGAGAGATATCTTCCATTTCCATAATGTTATATTACTTTATTACACCCGAGAGATGTGAGTATCTAAACACTATTTGTGAGGTGCTAGTGTATGACCTCTGAGCTTGTCTATTGGTCTTTAGTGGAATGATTATTTGTTGTAATTACTTTTATATTAGTGTTAAATGACCCCTAACTTGTCTTTTGAGTAGAATAAAAGCGCATTTGCTTGAGGACAAGAAAATCTCAAGTGTAAGGGTATATGATGAGGCGAAAAATGGTCCATTTTTAGGGGGTCATTTAAGCCCGAATCCGACTTTATTTGATCAAATATTGCCCTAAATCGTTCCTTTTGTGATTTTAGGTACTTGGAGAGTGAATTCTGGAAAAGAAGCCATTTTGGACGTTTTTGGAGCATAAAAGTGAAGAAAATGGCAAAGTCTCAAATTTCCATGCTGGAACAGTACATTAAGGCGTCAAGAGTTGTTCTTGACGGCGTCAAAGTCCCAAGAATAAAATACCGTAGTTGATGACGGCGTCACATAGGCCGTCATAAGTAGATCAAGGCCGTCCGAGGAAGTATTTGGCGGCGAGATGACGGCGTTACACCCTTGCTCTTGACGCCGTCACCCCTGTTTTACTATATATAGTTTTCTAGTTTTTCACATTAAAAAGAGAAGTTTTGGAGAAACCCTAAAGACGAATTTGGTGCAACTTTTACAGGTTTTTCAAGGGTTCCAAACCCTTGATACCTTGCATTGTAATTGAGATAAGTGTTCTTCTAATTCAATCAATATGTCTATGTGTTGGTTGTCTATATCTTGTTCTTGTCTCAATTCCATTATGCTAGGCTAGATCTCTTTTGTGTTTGCTTAGATCTAATGAAACCTAGATATTGATTATGTGTTGATTACTTGTTTATTCTTGTCTTGGATGAATGATTTTATATGTTAGGCTTAAGAAAACTGGCAGATCTCCAAATGGTAACATGCTTGAACGTCTTAAGAAACATGAACCGAGGTGTACTAGGTCTTTATTGGTTGTATTTAATGCATAAGCCACTGTTTACAATCCCTATAGTTGTGCTGGGTCATGGTGTAGGAGGAGATAAGAGCTCATAGAATTGGGGAGTTATGTATGCCACCCCATGAATGGTATTAAGGAATACAATCCGTCATCCATACAATTATAACAAGTAATTAACGTGTAAAAGATATCTAGGGAGTAGTGAAGTCTAAGTAAACACATTTTCTCCAATTACTGCTCACAACCTTAGTTTAATTAGTTTATTTTCATTTTTAGTATTTTATTTTGATTGCATCTTAGTTTTGGGTTAGTTGAATAGCAACTAATTCCTCCCACTCTTTCAAAACCCCGAGATTTTACTTGCTTTCATAAAAATATAAAAATACAAAAATAATCATCCCTCACCTTTAGAACTAGTAATTTAGGCTTTCTAATCCTAGCGACACTATTCCTAAGCTGAACGATCAATCCCCCGGTACTTGTCACTATACTATACTAAAACGATCAGGTACACTGCCTGGTGGGGGTTGTAAGCTTCTCGAGATCCCTCGAGAGGTAAAGCCTGTTGCGATTCCCACGCATCAAGTTTTTGGCGCCGCAGCCCGGGGAATAGTTATTGTCTAGGTTAGGATTTCTTTTTATTAGGTCTACTTGCTAGATTCCTTTCTAGTAAGATTTTATTTTTATTTTTAGGTTTTCTTTAGTCTATCTTTTTCTTTGTGTGTTTGTTCGTAATTTTCATTGACTCTTCCGTTCACCATTATGGAGTACGCGAATCCACCATACCACCAACCACAAAGGCCATTCTATCCTATTGACATCTCGAATTTCAAACAATATCGAGATGAACCCATATATGATGCATGGACTCGTTTTAAAATTTTACTTCGAAAATTCCCTCATCATAGTTTCTCTTTAGTATCCCTAACCCAAACCTTTTACTATTGTGTCAGCCGATGTGACCAAATGTGCATTGATGATTTTGCCAATGGGGGCCCTAGGGAATTAAGTGCTGAAGAAGCATGGGATATCATAGAAGACTGTGCCCAATATTATTATAGAGTAGACAACCCAACAAACAACATCACAAATCAATCAAAAACAAGTTTGAAGGAGCAAACAGGAAGTTTGTCTGGGGATGATTACTCAGGGATACCTGTGTGGATGTCACCTAAAGCCATAGTACAAAACAAACACATAGGTAATCTAGGTACAATGGAGGATGAGGTGGATAATCCAAGCCCACAAAGTACCCCACAAGTCCTACCATCATTTGAGGCACATACACCGCCCGTGACTTACCCGGAAGAAGTAGAAGAGACTATAGGAACTCCAATAGAGGTAAAACCTTTGAACCAAACACAACTAGTGGATATAGGTTTGAATACCTGTAGTGATAACCTTACTCTTAGTTCTAGGGAATTACCTAGTGTTGATGAACCGGAACCTCAATCTTCACATAACTTTCCATCCTTAGATATACATCTAGGAGACAAAAGAGGAGCCGACCCACCCATCAACCCATGTAGTCCGGGTAGTCTTAGGATAAAGGTAGTAGGCTCTAAGCCTTGTAGAGAGGAAGCTGATGTAGGAGTGGAAAATGACCTTACATGCTTACATCACCCATTTATGATTGATCACAAGAAACATTATGGGTTTAAACCGGGTTTATTAGGTCAAGATGGATCCCCAACTAGTAGTCTCTTGAAGTTGATAGAAAATGATCCATTTCTAGGAGAAAATCATAATACACCCATTAACCCGATTGAATTTGGTAAGGTTATGATGATAGGAGCACACCCTTTTGAGTATATAATTCATCAACCACTCTCTCCTCACGAGGCATATTTCCACCCTAAGGGTGTGTATCGCTACTTCCACCCGCACTTAATCCTAAGTGTAGGGAAAACCTCCCCTATTTCCATTAAATAAGGGTAGAGTCAGGCTCGTGACTCGAACAAAAACAAGCGCTTCTTGGGAGGCAACCCATGTTTTGTGTGATTTTATTTGTTTGATTGTTATTTGCTTCCGTATGCATGTTTTATTTTTATTGTTGGTAGATCATGTTTTTCAATTAAAATGTGGAAATACTTTACTATGTTGTTTGGCCTAGTCTTAACTCCAACCTAAAAGTATTTTTGCAAAAGATAAGTGTAAGGGGAAAACCTAATTATGTTTTTAAGAAACAAACCGATCATGATTCTCCACAATATTAAATGAGCATGTATATTCGTATTTGTTAGAGTCAAATGCTTGTATTGAGTCATAATGAAGTTTTGCAGGATTTTCCAGGAAGTAGGACCAAGTTTTTCCAGAAATTTTCCGGAAACTTAACATAAGAATTTCTGCAGGTCCATTCTGACGGCGTCATAGGATTACTCTTGACGGCGTCAGGAGTTAAAATCTGGAAATTTTACCGGTTTTGTTTTTCTAACGGAGTCTTATGGTTTTTGTGAATTATTAAGTTTTATAATCTCCGGGAAATCTGCAAACTTCATTCCACAAGCATTATATCTTATCTTGTTTTCACAGATTTAGTAACTTGTATAGGATACCGCCGATTTTACGCGAGGTTGTCTTGTCTACTTGTTGTCAGGATTTACAGGTTATGTATGACAAGGAGATGATTTATATTCTGGAGGAAGGGAAGCTTTGATTGTTCATTTTCTTGGAGGAAGATCTAACCTGGCCAACCTATAATCCATACCGAGCGAATCAGGGGAGTATTTGATTTCATTCTCTTTACTTTTTCACTTTTACATTCTTTACTTGAACATTGGGGACAATGTTCATCTTAAGTGTAAGGGGAGGGTAAAAAGATGATACCTTACATATGCACTTTCGCTTGAGTTTGTCTTGTTTGATAGTAGATGTGTAATAAAACTATGAGAAATACTTGTTAGTGCAATTTTAGCGCCAAATTTAAAATTTTTTACAACATTTAGGAGTGAAACTTTAGCCATAGCAAGCGTCTCATGGATAGGAGATTGTATGACTAGCACATAACCGTATATTCAGAAAAATTTTCCACCCAAAATTGTGAGGTTCGCCTTTAGATTTGATAGGAAAAGCATTTACTATTAGTGCTTATGAGTGTACCGGTAGCATTTAGATTCTAGAACTTGCGTTAGTGATGCATCCCGAGACCGCTAGTGAGACTACATTCGTGTGGTAGGATTTACTACATGATAAGAGGCATTAGGATCACCCTTGTGTTAAACCCGTATCATAATTACTTGACCATTTAAGTCATATTACTTGGCTAGTTAAGTCAACTAATTTTTCCCACACCCTTAGCGTTGTACTCATTTTTAGTACACGAAACCCTAGTACACCCCTCCGAGCCTATCTTTTCGTTTTTAACTTTAAGCATCTTACTTAAAGGAAGAATTTGTTACACCCCACTTAAATGTACACCCAAATCGCCTTAGCCTTCCGTGTATGCGCTCATTTTTAGTGCATTATTGTTATTTGTTAAACCCTAAGTTAACTTTCTAATTGATTACATGGTTGCTAAGTCGAGTCATATCCTTGTACATATTGTTTTGGGACGATTGGGACTCATGGGTAAGTACTTATTTTATGGAGTAATGGGGAAGAACATAATATTATTACCCCCATATGTACGTTAATCTTAAAAGTGCTCCAAGTGTTTTGATTTTCTTAATTCGAGTCATTAGATTAGTTTAATGTAAAGTATGTAAAGATTCAAGTGTAAGGGGAATGTTCATACCCTTATGATGTATTATTTTGGATGGTAGGGTAAGAGTGTATGCAAAAAAAAAAAAAAAAAAAAAAAAAAAAAAAAAAAAAAAAAATCGAAAAAATCAAGAAAAAGAAAAAAAAAATAGAAAAAGGAAAAAGAAAGAAAAAACATACGGACTACCATCCCGTTTTTATTCTATGTTTATTTTATGTTTTTGTTATTTTTCATTTGCTAGCTTAAGTCGAGTCTAGTCTTGGCTTAGCAACGCCATCTTATACATGTAATTAACCAAGATTGTTAACTCGCCACCAGTAAAACTTCCTTTATCCAACAAAACCGTGTAATTCATATCCCTATACCTAACGTTACAACCCTTTAAAAGACCTCTTTGATAGTTTATCCTAGGTGCTTACGCCATGTGGTGGAGGTTTGATCCTTTCCCAAGCCTATGGTAATCTATTTTGCTATGACAGGTAGTGAGAGATATCTTCCATTTCCATAATGTTATATTACTTTATTACACCCGAGAGATGTGAGTATCTAAACACTATTTGTGAGGTGCTAGTGTATGACCTCCGAGCTTGTCTATTGGTCTTTAGTGGAATGATTATTTGTTGTAATTACTTTTATATTAGTGTTAAATGACCCCTAACTTGTCTTTTGAGTAGAATAAAAGCGCATTTGCTTGAGGACAAGAAAATCTCAAGTGTAAGGGTATATGATGAGGCGAAAAATGGTCCATTTTTAGGGGGTCATTTAAGCCCGAATCCGACTTTATTTGATCAAATATTGCCCTAAATCGTTCCTTTTGTGATTTTAGGTACTTGGAGAGTGAATTCTGGAAAAGAAGCCATTTTGGACGTTTTTGGAGCATAAAAGTGAAGAAAATGGCAAAGTCTCAAATTTCCATGCTGGAACAGTACATTAAGGCGTCAAGAGTTGTTCTTGACGGCGTCAAAGTCCCAAGAATAAAATACCGTAGTTGATGACGGCGTCACATAGGCCGTCATAAGTAGATCAAGGCCGTCCGAGGAAGTATTTGGCGGCGAGATGACGGCGTTACACCCTTGCTCTTGACGCCGTCACCCCTGTTTTACTATATATAGTTTTCTAGTTTTTCACATTAAAAAGAGAAGTTTTGGAGAAACCCTAAAGACGAATTTGGTGCAACTTTTACAGGTTTTTCAAGGGTTCCAAACCCTTGATACCTTGCATTGTAATTGAGATAAGTGTTCTTCTAATTCAATCAATATGTCTATGTGTTGGTTGTCTATATCTTGTTCTTGTCTCAATTCCATTATGCTAGGCTAGATCTCTTTTGTGTTTGCTTAGATCTAATGAAACCTAGATATTGATTATGTGTTGATTACTTGTTTATTCTTGTCTTGGATGAATGATTTTATATGTTAGGCTTAAGAAAACTGGCAGATCTCCAAATGGTAACATGCTTGAACGTCTTAAGAAACATGAACCGAGGTGTACTAGGTCTTTATTGGTTGTATTTAATGCATAAGCCACTGTTTACAATCCCTATAGTTGTGCTGGGTCATGGTGTAGGAGGAGATAAGAGCTCATAGAATTGGGGAGTTATGTATGCCACCCCATGAATGGTATTAAGGAATACAATCCGTCATCCATACAATTATAACAAGTAATTAACGTGTAAAAGATATCTAGGGAGTAGTGAAGTCTAAGTAAACACATTTTCTCCAATTACTGCTCACAACCTTAGTTTAATTAGTTTATTTTCATTTTTAGTATTTTATTTTGATTGCATCTTAGTTTTGGGTTAGTTGAATAGCAACTAATTCCTCCCACTCTTTCAAAACCCCGAGATTTTACTTGCTTTCATAAAAATATAAAAATACAAAAATAATCATCCCTCACCTTTAGAACTAGTAATTTAGGCTTTCTAATCCTAGCGACACTATTCCTAAGCTGAACGATCAATCCCCCGGTACTTGTCACTATACTATACTAAAACGATCAGGTACACTGCCTGGTGGGGGTTGTAAGCTTCTCGAGATCCCTCGAGAGGTAAAGCCTGTTGCGATTCCCACGCATCAAGTTTTTGGCGCCGCAGCCCGGGGAATAGTTATTGTCTAGGTTAGGATTTCTTTTTATTAGGTCTACTTGCTAGATTCCTTTCTAGTAAGATTTTATTTTTATTTTTAGGTTTTCTTTAGTCTATCTTTTTCTTTGTGTGTTTGTTCGTAATTTTCATTGACTCTTCCGTTCACCATTATGGAGTACGCGAATCCACCATACCACCAACCACAAAGGCCATTCTACCCTATTGACATCTCGAATTTCAAACAATATCGAGATGAACCCATATATGATGCATGGACTCGTTTTAAAATTTTACTTCGAAAATTCCCTCATCATAGTTTCTCTTTAGTATCCCTAACCCAAACCTTTTACTATTGTGTCAGCCGATGTGACCAAATGTGCATTGATGATTTTGCCAATGGGGGCCCTAGGGAATTAAGTGCTGAAGAAGCATGGGATACCATAGAAGACTGTGCCCAATATTATTATAGAGTAGACAACCCAACAAACAACATCACAAATCAATCAAAAACAAGTTTGAAGGAGCAAACAGGAAGTTTGTCTGGGGATGATTACTCAGGGATACCTGTGTGGATGTCACCTAAAGCCATAGTACAAAACAAACACATAGGTAATCTAGGTACAATGGAGGATGAGGTGGATAATCCAAGCCCACAAAGTACCCCACAAGTCCTACCATCATTTGAGGCACATACACCGCCCGTGACTTACCCGGAAGAAGTAGAAGAGACTATAGGAACTCCAATAGAGGTAAAACCTTTGAACCAAACACAACTAGTGGATATAGGTTTGAATACCTGTAGTGATAACCTTACTCTTAGTTCTAGGGAATTACCTAGTGTTGATGAACCGGAACCTCAATCTTCACATAACTTTCCATCCTTAGATATACATCTAGGAGACAAAAGAGGAGCCGACCCACCCATCAACCCATGTAGTCCGGGTAGTCTTAGGATAAAGGTAGTAGGCTCTAAGCCTTGTAGAGAGGAAGCTGATGTAGGAGTGGAAAATGACCTTACATGCTTACATCACCCATTTATGATTGATCACAAGAAACATTATGGGTTTAAACCGGGTTTATTAGGTCAAGATGGATCCCCAACTAGTAGTCTCTTGAAGTTGATAGAAAATGATCCATTTCTAGGAGAAAATCATAATACACCCATTAACCCGATTGAATTTGGTAAGGTTATGATGATAGGAGCACACCCTTTTGAGTATATAATTCATCAACCACTCTCTCCTCACGAGGCATATTTCCACCCTAAGGGTGTGTATCGCTACTTCCACCCGCACTTAATCCTAAGTGTAGGGAAAACCTCCCCTATTTCCATTAAATAAGGGTAGAGTCAGGCTCGTGACTCGAACAAAAACAAGCGCTTCTTGGGAGGCAACCCATGT